>VWZE01005333.1:210695-323235 GCA_013396675.1 Eubucco bourcierii
AGGAGGGCCACAAAGATGATCAGAGGGCTGGAGCAGCTCTCCTATGAGGACAGGCTGAGGGAGTTGGGGTTCTTCAGCCTGGAGAAGAGAAGGCTTCGAGGAGACCTTAGAGTAGCCTTCCAGTATCTGAAGGGGGCCTACAGGAACGTTGGGGAGGGATTATTTACAAGGTCTTGTAATGACACGACAAGGGGTAATGGGTATAAACTGGTAGAGGGAAGATTTAGACTAGATGTCAGGAGGAAGTTCTTTCCAGTAAGGGTGGTGAGGCACTGGAACAGGTTGCCCAGGGAGGTTGTGTCTGCTCCCTCCCTGGAGGTGTTCAAGGCCAGGTTGGACAAGGCCTTGAGTGACCTGTACTAGTGTGAGGTGTCCCTGCCTATGGCAGGGGATTGGAACTAGATGATCTTTGAGGTCACTTCCAACCTTATCATTCTATGATTCTATAAGATGTTTTGAGAGGAGATAAAAAGTTGAACTACTTGACTGTTGTAGGTCCCTTCCAACTGAACTACTTCTATTCTATTCTATTCTGTTCTATTCGATTCTATTCAGTTCATTAAATAAACATATGTTTGTGTATATATACACATATGTATATCCCTTTTAATACTGAAATGTGGATACTATTAAAATGTTAATCTCTGCTTTCTAGAAGAACCACAGAAGGTTATGGGCCAGAAGATCATTCAGTCCTATCCCCCTGCCAGAGCGTGAACACCTCCAGCAGATCACATAGGAACACATCCAGGCAGGTTTTGAGTATCTCCAGAGAGGGAACCCTAAACTGTGTGTATCAATGAGGAAGTGAAAGCTAACAAACTAGCTGAGGATCTGCTTTTGTAATGTTGCATTTCATTAACTATGTGATTTATTTTCAACGACTAGTTCAATCAATCCTGATCAGATTAAGAAAGACAATGATCAGAAATACCAGACTAAAACACAATACAAATGATTTGGTTCCAGGGGATCCAATCAAATGAAACAGGATTAAATGAACCAGTTATCAGATTAAGCAGAAGTTGCTCCATGAAGTCAGAAATGCATCAGTACTTCAAGCCACTTGCTGTGGTTTGTATGTTGTCATTTCCAGCTCTTCCTAGAGCTCTCAAGAAATTTTAAACAAAACTGTTTTTGCAAGGGTATCACAAGGGTAACGTGGAAGTAATAATTAATTACTACGATATTTGACAGTATTTGGGGGTCTGCCATAGTAGGTATCCTGTAAAGAAAAAATACACCTCCACACAAATCTCTTCCCCCAGTAGTCTGTACCTGAAGGAGTTTACAGTCTATGTGCATGACACAGAGATCAAAAGGTGACAGAACAGCAGGATACAATCAAAAAAGACAGAAAAACCCATTTAATTCTAGCATGTTAGGAAAGTACAAAGATGAAAAAGCTACTGTTCAACAAGGAGCGTTAATGAAAGTTGCCAGTGATACAGCTGGAAATGTTGTTTTTACCCGAAAAACAAAGTAAATACAAGTATCACAGGAAAAGTACTTCCATTCGCTGTGTACTGACCTAAACCTTGACCAGGCAACAAGGTCCTACAGTACTGAACAGAGATGCACTTTCCAATGTTGAGCTCACACTAGTTCAACTGGACCCATTAGTAAACAGCTGCAAAGGGACTTTGTGTTCAAAACTAGGCAGAAGGAAGGCTGGCAACAGCAGAAGCCATTTGGATATAAATAGGAAAACCTGAGCAATGAAGAGTGAAAACCAAACTCAATACCTGCCCTTTTCTTCTTTTTTTTCCACTAAGGAAATAATTTAAACACTGATGGGTGTGTAACAGTAGTCTCTAAGGACTTCTAATAAAGTTGATTTAGGATGCTGGTAGGCAGCTCTGCTTTCGAATCCTGGCCCCACATGTTACAGTGGGATGAGGAAGAATGCTGGCCTTCTGACATGACCCTTACATGGCAGTGGTCCTCAGTAACATGGGACAGGGGAAAGATAAAACAGAAAGATAATGCTGTGTACATTAGGAGCTAAAGTAAAAAGTGTACCTGCAATCTGAAAAAAGGCCAAAGCACTTGTAAACAGGACAGATCCAAATCAACTGTCTCACTCTTGTGTCTCTTCTAGAAGCATTCAAAAGCTGTATGGGAAGGCTTGTACCCAATGACTTGCTTACAGTATTGCTCCAGTTTCCAGGTATATATTGCCTAGTAACGGTAAACAGACATCATGTCCATCATGTCCATCCATGTGAGTATGTATCTGCCACCTAATGGGATTTACTTGTCATCACCCTAGGGCTTTTCATTCATGCAGGGAACAAACCAAGGTAAGCATTTCAACAAGCAATAGCTGACCTCTGGAGTGTGTGTTGGTCTTTCTCTTGACTGAGACCACAGGAGACATCAGACTAACTTCTGATGGTTAGCAATCCTGCCACAAGATCTGGTTTGTCCTACCCCTGCAGCTTGCCATTCACACAACCAACACTGATACTGAAGGACTACTCTTGTAAGACTGAATGTTTGATGAGTTGCTTTGTTTACTGAGCTTGAGAAAGTATTTAGAAAAACATCTCTTCCTCCCTTCCCACAACTTCAAGACTTCTACTTTGGTTTTGGCTGACACAGTGAGTGTATTGTAAAGCATCATCTCTTCTCAATGAAAAGACATTCGGCATTATGATTGAGAATACATTATTTTTTTTCTGTTCTGTCCCCTTAAAAGAGTATCTTATTTGTATGTACAGGCTTTCTCTCATGCTCTTCCTTCATACAATTTTTTCACAGCCTCATTGCAATTTTTCTCATGAGTATTCTCAGTTTCATTTTCTTACTTCATTTTCCCCATGTCTCTATCTCTCTCCTCACCCTTTCTATCACGTTTTCTCCTAAGTGAAATGAGAACCCAATTATACTCCTGCTAGAACTGAACTTTCAAATCCATCATGTGCTAGTGGGCTCAAAATTAGGCAAATAAATTCCCTCAATCCTACAAATTAAATTGAGTCTTTGCATATGTTCTTTTAAGAGCACAAAGATGTCAAGTATTCACCCAGCTGTCACAAAACATGATGAGCAGGCATTTTGTATGCATTTTCTAAATCGTTTGTCAGATTTAACAGAAATGTTAATGGATCCAAAAGTAAATTCTAATCTATTCTAAATATCTGGTTATTATTTGTATTACAGTAGGACTTAGATGCTTCGGTTGAAGATGAGGGCACAATCTCAGTGCATTTTGCACACACAGACAAATATAATTATTTTGTACAATCCACAAATTTGATTTAATTATTTTAACTAATATTTTCATCATAGGTATGAAGAATAAAAGCACCATCAGCTTGTAAGCATCACTACCTAATACATTTGCTACTGAAATCCAGGTCCCATGCTTGCCAGCAACAGCAACTGTCCCCCAGGTATAGACATTTAAGGAAGAAAGCTATCATGAAGGTTAGACTTTGCTCATCCTTTAATTAAAGCTCACAGTGGAAGTGCTGTTGAGCAAGGTCATACAATCATAGAATCAACCAGGTTGGAAGAGACCTCCAAGATCATCCAGTCCAACCTATCACCTAGCACTAGCCAACCAACTAGACTATGGCACTAAGTACCCCATCCAGTCTTTTCTTGAACACCTCCAGGGACAGTGACTCCATCAACCCTCTGGGCAGCCCATTCCAATGCAAATCACTCACTCTGTGAAGAACTTCCTCCTAATATCCAGCCTATACCTCCCCTGGCACAACTTGAAACTGCGTCCCCTTGTCCTGTTGCTGGTTGCCTGTGAGAAGAGGCTGAGTCCCACCTGGTTACAACCTCCTTTCAGGTAGTTGTAGACAGCAATGAGGTCACCCCTGAGCCTCCTCTTCTCCAGGCTAAACACCACTGGCTCCCTCAGCCTCTCTTCATAGGGCTGTGCTCCACGCTTCTCACCAGAGTCATTGTCCTTCTCTGGAAATGTTCCAGTACCTCAACATCTCTCCTGAATTGAGGGGCCCAGAACTGGACACAGGACTCGAGGTGTGGTCTGACCAGTGCTGAGGACAGGGGCAGAACAACCTCCCTTGTCCTACTAGCCACACTGTTCCTGATCCAGGCCAGGGTGCCATTGGCTCTCCTGACCACCTGGGCACACTGCTGGCTCATGTTCAGCTACTATCTACCAGCACCCTCAGGACCCTTTCTGCCTGGCTGCTCCACAGTCACTCTGTCCCCAGCCTGTAGCAGTGCTTGGGGTTGTTGTGGCCAAAATGTAGAACCCTGCACTTAGCCTTGTTAAATCTCATCCCATTGGCCTCCATCCACCCATCCAGCTTGTCCAGGTCCCTTTGCAGAGCCCTCCTGCCCTCCAACAGATAGACACTTGTTCCTAAGTTGGTGTCATCTGCAAACTTACTGATGCTGGACTCAATGCCCTGGTCCAGATCATCAACAAAGATATTGAACAGGACCGGGCCCAGCACTGATCCTTGGGGGACACCACTAGTGACTGGCTGCCAACTGGATGTGGCACCATCCACCACCACTGTTTGGGCCCGGCCCTCCAGCCAGTTCTTAACCCCTATCAGAGTGAATCTGTCCAAGCCACAAGGTGCCAGCTTTGCCAGGAGCTTGTTGTGGCAGACAACACATGTGTTTGGGAACTTATACTAAGCTCCTGACTCTGGCAGGGTGGACATTAAACGGTACACCAATAAGTGGTCTGTGCAAAAATGCAGGATTCACTGCCCTGGCACTGAACACCTGAACCATGGGCTATCCAACACATTCAGGGAACCCATGATGCGATGAACATATCTTGGAGAGTTGTTTTCTGTGTACTACCCTGTCTAAAAATCGATTAGGCCACCGCTTAAAGCAGGAGGGCAGCAGACACTGGTTGTCAGTGATAATGCACTGCCAAAATCAATACTGTTGGCAAGCTTGCTTCATGGATATTTCTGATCAAAGAGCACATTTTCCAAGAACGCATTGTCAGTCCCATTGTCTTGGCCCAATTTCAACTCCAGTAATTAAATTTCTGCCTATCTAATATTCCCCTGCCACTTTGAGGAGATATGGCAGTCCTCATTCAGTCTCATGTGGCTTCACAGTATCATGGTCAAACTGGGCACACTTTATTAGCAGACACATCTCTCCCTGTATATATTGTACACAGCAGTTACTACCTAAACAGCTCTGTGATTCTTGAAAAGGTGAAAAGTGCAAGATATTATTATTGTTGTAATTTAAAAGATTGTTTATCTGCCACTGGAAGCAGTCATCTTGGGACATCTTTTAATTTCCTTCTCTTTCATGAGTAAATTTGTACATTTAAATTATTTACCAAAGGTTGAACCAGGTATGTCTCAGTTCGTATTCTTTTTATTTTACTAATAAAAGTAAAATATCCATAAAATGTGACTGTCTACAGCTTTTCAATATCCAGCTTCAGGGAGTTCAAGGCCTTTCAAATCTATCTGGGAGAGCTAACTCCACCAGCAAACTAAAAATCTGCCTCTCTCAGTGGAATAAAACTCCTGTTAACAGTTGAATAGGACATAAAATGGGAGGTTTTAAACTTGTGACATTTCCATGTCTGGAAAAGCTGTCACATACCCTGCACAGCGTCTTACCTCGAGCTGTAAGCCCAGGGGCATTAGTAACATTAGCCCAACTGTAAGAGTACCAGAGGGAAAGAACAGTGTAGCTAAAACGCTTCCAAAACCTCCCAAAATCTTTCAGAGAACACAATTTCCCCCATGGGAAAGGCTCCTGTTTCCAGCTGTTCATGCTTACAATCTAGTGTCTCAAAACTGTCTCAGTAATGCTCAACTGACTGGACAGGCGGGCCCAGGCCAACCTCATGAAATTCAACAAGGCCAAGTGTAAGGTCCTGCACCTGGGTAGGCACAATCCCAAACACAAATCCAGGTTGGGTGGTGAATGGTTGGAGAGCAGCCCTGAGGAAAAGGACCTTGGAGTCTGGGTTGATGAAAAGCTCAACATGAGCCTGCAGTGTGCACATGCAGCCCAGACAGCCAACCGAGTCCTAGGCTGCATCAAGAGAAGCGTGGCCAGCAGGGCAAGGGAGGTGATTCTGCCCCTTTACTCTGCTCTCGTCAGACCCCACCTGGAGTACTGTGTGCAGTTCTGGAACCCTCAGCACAGGAAGGACATGGAAGTGTTGGAGCGGGTCCAGAGGAGGGCCACAAAGATGATCAGAGGGCTGGAGCAGCTCTCCTATGAGGACAGGCTGAGAGAGTTGGGGCTCTTCAGCCTGGAGAAGAGAAGGCTTCGAGGGGACCTGATAGTAGCCTTCCAGTATCTGAAGGGGGCCTACAGGAAGGCTGGGGAAGGATTATTTACAAGGTCCTGCAATGACAGGACAAGGGGCAATGGGCTTAAACTGGCAGAGGGGAGATTTAGACTAGATGTTAGGAGGAAGTTCTTTACAGTAAGGGTGGTGAGGCACTGGAACGGGTTGCCCAGGGAGGTTGTGGATGCTCCCTCCCTGGAGGTGTTCAAGGTCAGGTTGGATGAGGCCTTGAGTGACCTGTACTAGTGGGAGGTGTCCCTGCCTATGGCAGGGGGTTGGAACTAGATGATCCTTGAGGTCACTTCCAACCTTACTATTCTACGATTCTATGATTGTCTGTCAGAAATCCTGGCTCACATTATTTGGGAGAGATCTCCAAATGCACAAAGTGAGAGAAAGTGTTGGTTTAATATTTTTTTTGTTGGTTAGTTTTGGGTCTTTTTTTTTGGTGTGTGATGGGTTTTTATAGAATTATTCTCACTTTTAAAACTTATCAACTGTTGGAAGCTGCTCGGAGCTGGAAACTGGTCAAATCAATCCTGTAGACATGCAAGCAAAGGAAGTTGCATTAAATACGAACCATCACCAGCTGCCTTTGCCTGCATTCTCTGCACCCCTCGTACTTCCCAAAGGGACCATTTGGAGTACTTAAACAATTGTGATTTTAAATAGACACCGTTAAGCACATTTTGTATTAAAATGTAAGAAGAATGCCAAACAAAACAAGCTCAGCAAAAAAATTGAAAAGTATGCATATGAGAAAAACTAATATGGTATGAACGCATTAATGTGTACCGGAGCATTTGCATCTGTCAGAGGGAGTGGAAAGGAAGTGAGCAGAAGATGAGAAAATATGAGATGAGACAAAAAGTGACAGAAAAAAAGCATTCATTTGGAAAGAAAAGCAGGTAGGGAAAAGACTGTCTTGCTTATAAGCAAAGACTCTGTGTACAACATAGGGGGAAAATTTAAACACTGAACTTTTACTAACATCAGTAAGGTTATTATAACTAACTTGGTAAGACCTAGGGGCAGCAGTTAAACGATGTAATACAGGTTCCTAATTTAGGTGTCATGCCTGCTTCTCTCCATCGGCTCTGTTACAAGCTGGAGTCTGGCAGCCCAGGATAACAAGTGGTCTAAATTACTCATCACTCTCTGGAAGGTAGAAGGCATTGTAAACTCTCTGACTATGCCCCTGTGTGCACTGCAGCAGAACTAGAGTGAAAAAGTGGGGGAAAAAAAAAAAAAAATATATATATGACAAAGAACATCATCCAGCTATATTGCAACCAAAAGAAAGACATTCAGGAACTCTATGAAGAGAATGACCTAAACCAAAGAAGATGGGATACTGGAAGTTAAATTATCTGTGCAGAAAACATAATATAAAAAGACTCAAAAGAAAATATGGTCTATGTAGCCGTAGTCTGGTGCATTTAAGGTACAGAAAAACCAACCCCTCTCTCCAAAACCTAGACTGAACTAAAGAAAAGGGAGTACATAGCATGGAGAGAAGTTTTTTTTTTCGTTTGTTTTGGAGTATCTAGTTCCTAATTTAATCTTAAACCACTCTGACATTCATCCTCATGGATAATTCAGTATACAGATTTAGGGCAGAAAAAGAATCCATAAAAATAATAAAGGAAGAGCTCCTTGCAAGGGCAGTATCAGTAAAAATTGCCCTTGGGTAAAAAATAGTTCCTACCGCTTTGTGTCCTGCCCACCTTCAGGCAATGTTCCAAGATCCCAGGAACTACCATTTTTTTTTTTTATTTTTTTTTTTCCTTCCCCTTGTGCAATCATTTGTGGCTCTCATCCAGTTTCTGATTATGCTCATTGTATTTGATGGAATTTGTATGTACTCTCCTTCGCTCTCATCTCATCTAAACATACACAAGACACATTTTTAATTTTTACCTCTTCAAAAATAAGTAAATAATGCAAGTTTCTCCCCAAGGTTATGTAAAAGTCAACCCTGTTACCAGTTCTAAACAGCAAAAGTACAGTCTTTATTACTAGCAAAACAAATAACCCTTGCTTTATTAACAGGTTACAACAAAGCTTTTAGTTAGTGTCAGAGGAATGCCATAGTGTAGGAGTTTGCATAACACAGTCAGATCATGTCACCCAGAGACAATTTTATTTGCATTAAATCCACCACCACAGAAAGTGCAACTTTAATAAAAATATACAGTCAAGTTGATTAGATCAAAAGCCTACATCATTTTGAGACACAAACTCAAAACAGGAGACAATGAGCTGTTGTTAAACCATTCCCATGGGTTAGCAATAAACCCCAGGACCTAAATTTCTGAATAAATGATCCTTCCTTCCTTCCTTTCCTTCCTTCCTTTCCCTCCTTTCCTTTCTTCCTTCCTCCCTTTCCTTCCTTCCTTCCTCAACCAAGTAACTATACATCAAAACCCACTTGATTTTGGTGAGACAAAACCAGATGGCCTCAATCCAGTTTTCCTGACAGTCTTTGAGTTCCTCCAACACAGTGGTGACTGGTTTTTTTTCATACTTCATGGAGATCCTCTGAACCTCTAAATTCTTCTTTAATTTTACTAAATGGCAGCTAAAGAAAAGTGTAATTTTAAGAGTAAAGGACTTGCTTCACTTCCTACATCAAAGCAAGACTGGTTTTTCATTCTTTAAGCCAATTTTAGTGAAAACTGGTTGACAGGAAGTCCCAAACACTGTAGTCCTACTCCACAGCTCATTCATTGCTTCCCAGGATGCTCACCTCCCAGGAGGGACCATCCATGCTGAACACCACAGTTGACAATGTCTCATTTTCAAGGGTATTAAAGTGTCATAGTAACACAGGTAGGCACCAAGGGGTTTTCAAAAGGTGCTGAGACAGAAACGGCACTTGATTTCTGCCAAAGTCCAGAGAGGTGGAGTAAGGTTGGCCAAACCTGCAAGCCTGAAAATTCAGAGGCACTTATATCCAAAGTCAAACCCCAGAAACCTCAGTCATCTCCAAAAGTGAGACACAGAAGCATTTGGAAACATAAACTGCTATCTGCTTTGGAGACAGCAGAAATGAGACAGGAGATTCAGGCTGGATACCCAATCTCCTTGATCCAGGGCTCTCAATCCCAAGCCACAGGTTTTACCCATCCTGCAGAGGTGCTATGCATTGTATCTGCCTGTGCAGGAGCAGCAGGGCAAGACTGACCAGCGTGCCAGCATGAATTCACTAAGGAGAAATCATACTTGACCAAATGGATAGATAAAGAGAGAGCAGTGGGTATCATATACCTTGACTTCAGCAAGGCTTTTGACACTGTGTCCAGTAAGAGAGAGTCCAGCAGAAAGCTACAAGGATGACTGTGGTACTGGAACATCTCTCCTATGAAGAGAAACTGAGACTTTGGGCTGTTTAGTCTTGATAAAAGAAGGCCGAGAGGGGATCTCAGCAACATCTATAAATATCTGAGGGGTGAGTGTCAAGAGAAAGGTGCCAGTTTCTTTGGTGACATACAGTGACAGGACAAGGAACAATGGGTACAAGCTAGAACATAGGAGGTTCCACCTCAACATGAGAAGACACTTCTTTATGGTGCGGATGATGGAGCAGGAGGTTCCACCTCAACATGAGAAGACACTTCTTTATGGTGCGGATGATGGAGCATTGGTACAGGCTGCCCAGAGAGGTTGTGGAGTCTCCACTGGAGACTTTCAAACTGCTCTTGGATATGTTCCTGTGCAGGCTGTCCTAGGTGGTCCTGCTTTGGCAGGAGGGTTGGACTCAGTGATCTTTAGAGGTCCCTTCCAACTCCTAAACCTGTTGTGATTCTGTGATTCTTCCAATTACAAGGGTCACATCTCAGGAGGGTGAAAGGCACATGTTGAGGGAGAGGGACACTGTCTACCTGTGTAAGAGAGAGAAGGTCTTTTCTTTATTGAAACAGATCCTGTTTAGATGCACTACAGATTCTTTTGAGAGGTGAGAATTTCTCAGCAAAGACTTGAAGAGGAAAAGCAGACTAGGCTGCCTAATTGTATGCCTTTAAAGTCAAACCAGGTTTTGGGTACATTGGACTCTCAACTCTTAGACCCAACAGACATGTATGCACACTTGTTTTGGTGGTGACTCTGAGGGTGGTGGTAGTCAGACATTTCCTTGTAGTCATTGTTACATTTGCTAGAGCTTTCTCCAAATGTGCTTTGATTTTTTTCCCAGGCATCTGAACTGCCTGTGCAAATTATTTGTGTAAGTATTAGATCTGAAAGCTGTATCCCCCGCCACATGCAATTTTGGACTCTGATAGGAGCAGTCAGCCCTTGTGAGGTAGGTTCTTTGAGTTGTTAGCTGGGAATGAGAGCATGACAGTGAAGATGAGAAGATGCTGCCTGCCATGTGAATCTATCTGCAGGGGAAGAGACTCTTTTCCTCAGTGTTTGTTTCTTTGCTCTCTCTCCTTGTACAATGAAGTGACAGCAAACCACTTCCCTTGCAAAGATGGTCACATGACACTGGTAAAACGTATGTCATTTTTTTAGATATTGGTCTAAAAGTAAGTCTATTTAAAAAACCCAACAAACGGAACAAGACAACAACAAGAACAAAAATAAAAATAACAACCCCAAAAAGAAAAAAAGAAAAGAAAAAACCCACAAACAAACAAAACAATCCCAAGGGGAAAAAAAGGCTCTTCAAAGCTCTCAGCATCCCTGACATACTCTTAATACACAAGTGGTTACAAAACATAAATCATCCATAATAATAGAAATGCTTCTCTCCACCTCATGTCTGCTACTACCTAAATTCTTTTTGATTCTTCAGGCATGGTTGTTATATACATGTAAATTTTAATTAAGGGAAAACTTGGCTGAGTACTAGATAAAATTATTTGTTGCATAGTATATTTGAAAAGCAATGCATCATTCTAATAGATTATTCAATGGATATTTGTAGTCTTCTACAGAAGTGTTTAGGTAATGCAAAAAAAAGATTAATTGAATAATTTATTTGATGGACAATGGCATTATTCATCAAATACATTATTCAACTAATAGTATTCAACCAGTACTAATTAAAAGCAGAGAGGCAATTCCTTTCAAGTACAACTCATTCAGATTCCAGTTTTGGCTCCATTAAGAAAATGGACTTTGCAGGGGAATCTCTCAACTCAAGCGTAGATGGTGCAGATATTCCTCACACTAAAGGAGCCATGTCCTACATAACAGTGCCCTTGAACAAATATATCTGCATGACTGTGGTAGGATTTGCATTTCTTAATAAATTGCTTGCCTGGACTGGGGCTGAACTCCAGCATTCCCAACCATGGAGGTATTTTAGCACATGGAATATATTAAGTGAGTCCATTTAATAAGTAAACAGCAGAGTCAATCCAACTTGGTAGCTGCTCCAACAACACTGTTACTGGGGAGCTTCCAGATACGAGAAAAACATACTCTGGCATCTTCTTTGCTATTTGCTCTCCCAAGTGTTTTATAGACCTTCTTCCATACCATGATGAATGCCTGTCATTACCTTACAAAGCTACCGCTGTTTCCTCACCCAACATTGTGACACACCATGCCTATATTTCATCACGTTGTAGGACCAGAAAACACGACAAGCATTACTGAGACAAACCGTTGTGCCACTAGGCACGCGCCCAGCAAAGGCTATGCAGATTTGTCCTTCAAATAGGACACTGCTGGAACAAGCCAGTGAAGCCACCTGTGCTTCAGACACATCAGCTTCTTATGCTATATAAGTACAAATATTTCTGTATTTTCTATTTATCAAGGAACAACAGAGAACATGCAGCTTTAAGAACACAAGGCTCACAACAGATGTGTCCAATGCACCGAGGAAAAAGGCAAAGACCACGTAATGACCTCATAGCAGCACACAAGAGTGGAGAAATGCTCAATATCAGACAGTATCACTCAGTCACCATCCCCACAGATGGGAAACCCACTATCTGAATAAAACCTGCTTCATGATCATGGCAGAAAGCACATTTAACATAGCCTGCATGTGGCTGAGAATAAATAGCAAGCTAGGACTTTACAGACATAATAAACTCTTGCTAAGTTCCTGTCTGATGCACTGTGGAGAAGGCAGCCATAACGGTTAGCAAATAAAGACCCTCTTAAGATTTAATATGCTTTTAAGAATACTTTACTTTTTAACCAAAACAACGTTTCCCCTGTTTTGAGGGGATTCTAAGATAATTTTCAGAAAATAAAGTTTGAAACAGTAAAAGAAGAATTTGGATCACACTGACTATGTATTAACCGAAACACTTTTGCTAGCTTAATTTACATTACTATTTTAAGCAGTTTCCTTTAATGATTCAAGGCACATTTCCACTCTACTCCCTTACTCCCATTTGGAAGGAAACAGATGAATGTGATGAAATGCAATGAAGATGATAAATTCATGCCACTTGAAAAGTGGCAAATGACATTTACTGGTCTCTCAGTTCCCATTTCATGATTGATATAGAACTATAAACAAGAAAATAAGTACTGTTAAAAATCTTTCCATACAGCGGCAAGTAGAGT
Source organism: Eubucco bourcierii (assembly GCA_013396675.1). Classification (NCBI taxonomy): domain Eukaryota; kingdom Metazoa; phylum Chordata; class Aves; order Piciformes; family Ramphastidae; genus Eubucco; species Eubucco bourcierii. The sequence goes on from VWZE01005333.1 coordinate 223,510, forward strand.
TTTAATAGTGGTTTGCCTGTGCTTATTAACAAGCCATGGCAGTTGCTGCACACTGATCAGTAACTGTGTAAGAGCTCAGCCTACTGTAGAAGTCCTGAGTCTATGTACTTTCAATTTTAGAGCATAACCATCATACGCTCCACAAACCAATGAAATTTCTAATAATACAAACCAATGATGTGTTAAATTGAGACACTTCTAGCTTGAATGCCAAAAACTTCACTATGATTTAAAGTATCTGAGTTTACCTTTCTCTATCAATGTACTGTTAATTTGCTACTATGGGAGCAATTTAACAAAAAAAAAAAAAAAAAAAAAAAAGGAAATATTTCTAGTATCAATCCTGGTACTTTCCAATATACACTCAAATGGCATTTATTGTACAAAATGCAATACAGTAATTCTAGAGGAGGAAGAGATGGCATGAGAAGTGTTGGGGGGAGTAGGCAAAAAGAAATCACTTTGCAAAATGTCTGCATTTATAAACAGGTGGCAGTGCTCACTACTCCCCTTAGAAGAGGCAGCGACATTCACGAAATTTTAGCTCACAAATGTTTGCCTATTTCAACTGTACCAAGCATCATGCATTTTGTTTATTAGTTATTACACATTTTTGCTACTGTGCCGATTATTGTAGTTTTACAGATTATCTGCATCAAAAACATGAGAATGTCCTGCAAATGTGTTTTTTTTCTAAATGTAGTTTCCACCTCATTTCACCCCAGCTCCTCAAGATGGCACTTAACCATTTATTTATGACTCTCTTTGCACTTTATACCAAAATCAGACATACAGCAAGTTTTTCTTTCTCCTCAGTATCCTGTTCCTGCTTTCTACTCCAATACAAAGATAAATTGTAATGACCCTGTATGAATCATACCGACGTCATGCAGTCTAGTCCACGGAATAATTATGAAAGAACCAGTCAATCTCTGTCTCCAGGGACTCTACCAGTCCCTTAAACATTTTGCCACACCTTTCCACTCTCCAACAGGCTTCTGAGGCAAGTCTAAAATCACAGATTGACAGAGAATGGAAGCTGGTTGCGGTGAATTCACGTACCTGTACTAAAGAACATTTTAAATTTGCTTTGTAATTTAAACTGCTGTTTAGCTGGGTTAGATGTGGCCCTCAGAGACCAGGATATACTGATACCTGTGTAATGTTTTTTGCAGTAGTTTTATTGCTAAGCAGTTTGAGAAATTTTAAGCTTTGCTACTAGACATCAGTGGAGCGTAGCTCAGGTCAAACTGAACCCTAGAAGAAACTTACTGATATGCAGCAGCTCTACCAAGCATAGAACTGATTCAGGTACAAGGTTAGAAATTGCTAAGTTAATTGTCCACCATCAGGACCTGCAGCAAAAGCAGTTGCAACAATCAAATGTTGACTTCATACATCAAGGGAAAAGAGGAATGATACCTCTCCCATAAGTATCTCCTACTGACCTTCAGTTGGCAGGATATCATCACACTCAGTCTACCTCACCCTGCCAAATTCAGTGCACGGTGGATAAAAAGGTTAATCAAACAAAGATCTCAGACCCTGTTTGTGAGTGGAAAGTGACAACCACTAAGTTCATCTTATGGACATGGTATTTAACAACTTGCCTTGTTTCATCTATCCTTGGTCCAACACCCTTGCTCTGCACTGCTGGAAACTCCATTAAAGGCTAGCAGTTTACTGCCTGAAGGTATCTGCTGGCACTGCAGCCCCAGACACAAAAGGAGCACAGAAGAGATTTTAAAACAACTCCTACATTGTTGGATAGTCAGTGTTGAGTGTTAACATTGAAATGAGCAGCTAGAATACTGGAGCTGTTTTTATACAATTTTTGTCTTGTGGTTTACAAAATCATAATATAACTTAAATCAGAAGGACCGTCTAGAGGCCACCTTCTCTAACCTCTGCTCAAAGTACGACCATTTTCAAAGTTAAATCAACTTGCTCAGGGCTTTGCCCAATGGACTTTGGAGTACCTCCATGGACGGAAATGCCAATACTCCTTCTCTAGGCAACCTGCTCCAGCTTTTGTCTCCCTCAATTTGTTCTTAATATCTAATGAAATTTCCCTTGATGTAGCTTGTGTCTGTTGTTGCTTCTTCTGTTGTGCCCCTCTGAGAGGACTCTCGCTGTCTGCTCTTTCGTCTCCTACTGGTAGCTGTACATTGCAAGAAAAACTTTCTCTTATTAAGGCTGAATAAAATCCAGCACTCTGAAATTTTACTCCTATGCCATGTGCTCTCTCTCTATATACAATTTAGTGGTCCTTCATTGGACTCACTTTGGTATGTCCTTATATATCTTATAGTAGACTATCCAAGACGAGATGCATGACTACAACACTTTTCTAGACCTTATGGCTACATTCCCACTAAGGAAAACAGCTGTCATGCACTTCCCTTCCGTTCCCAGAGAAGCACATTGATGTCTTGACATTCAATGTGTCTTCAGGTTCTCTTCTGCAGAGTTGATGCCTGAGGAAACCACAGGAATCAGTCACTGGCTTCATGTTACGACCACAACCCTTTGAGGCTAGCAGTCTGGCCAATTTTCCACCCACCTGACAGTGTATCTACCAACGCCTTGCCTCTCTCCGATTTGGAAATAACAGCTCCAATTTGTATACGAGGAACTATGTAACACTGTCCAAAACATTGTTTAGATCAAAGTGAATGACTTCCACTGCTCTCTCCATGTCTGGTCCCATGGACTTTTTATACATCCAGAGGACTAGGTGGCTCCTAGGTCAATCTTCCTGTACCATTGGCAGTACATTAATCCTATACATTCTGGAACTAGGAAGGAAGCTGTAGATATCTGAAAGCAGGTGTGAAGGTTTGGGAGTTTCCCCACCCCCCACACTTTGTAAAATGACCCAGACTAGCACTCAGTCGGCTGGAAGTTAAATGATGAAGCTATATTTACAGCTCAGCACAATGTACAGCAGATATTTACACTATATACAGAATATTTACAGAAATATACAAGTAAAAGGTAATACAACAACACAACTCCCCTCCCAGAAATCAGAGACCCCAGGAGGGGCTCCCAACCACCCTTCCACCTTCTCCCCACCCCTGTACCTTACCCCAAGGTTTGCCTTACGTGCAAGGTAAATTAGGAGGATCGGCCAAGGGGGTTAGAAGAAAAGTGGTTAGTGAGGATTAATCAGCAGAGGAGCCAGAGCCCAGAAGCTGCTAGATCCCACCAGCAACTCCTGCTCAAGCAAGCGACAGAGAGCAACTGACTTATCAATTGTTTTGGTTAGTGTTCCCAAACAATTCTCCAGCAAGCGTATGAGTGAAGTAGACATCATGATGTTTTCCTTTCACAACCTATAGTGTAAGTTTCTCTATTAAAATATTCTGATTAGCCTCAAACCAGCACAGCAGGCCATCCTTGGATGACAATGCTAGGTCCTCTGCTACCCATTCTTAAAGACTATGTCCTTGTGTGCGATTTTCTTGAGTAAAATTTGAGATTAGCTTGGGTCTGATGAGCTCCCTGACTTCTAAGAACATAACACCTGTCTATACAGACAGAAAATATTAGTTTCTATCTCAAGAAAGGCATTACCACCTGCTGTCTGCTGAAGAGAAATCAGCACTATGGGACATACATGACCTCAATTCTTTCAGCGAACCACTTGAGTATAAGGTAATTGGTAAAAAGCTCTTTATCACTTGATAATGTCTATGCCCTGGGAAATGTGGATCCTGAGGCATGAAGATTCCATATGTTTTTCATCAGTACTGTGCCATTCCTTTGGCAACAGTCAGCTCCATCCCCTGTGGGATGCTTGGGGAAAGCAGGTTTTGGACCAAGAGGATGCAGCAGGGGAAATCTGAGCAGCAAAAGACAACTATCAGGCTCATAAAACTGAGGTGATTTGTAGACATCAATGTCATGGATGACTTGTGTTTAATGTGACCTTACCTGATCATTCATGAATTTTAGATATTCCACAGTTTAACTGAAGGCTCCCATACTCTTTTCAAGAGGAGATACAATTCAGTTCTCCATGGTCTTTGCCATTGTATTTATGCACACATATCTCTATTTATACACACAGATGAATTTTGATAAACTACGCTTTTCCTACAGCACATATTCTTTCTTCTTCAATGACAAACTTGCAAGTACTAAAGCATTCATTCCTGACCAATTTCTCAGTATTAAACACAACTGGTATGCTGCCTGTACTGCATTTGCCAACTGCCAAGCCTACCTTTGGATACGTAAAGATATAGAAGAGAAACTAAAATCAGTCACTTACTGGCTGTAAAGTCTTAGCATAGCTACTATTTTCTTATTTGTCTTTGTTTTTATTGAACACCAACAAATAACTATGATTTCTTACAGGCAGGGAAGTGATGTTGACTGCCTGATGCAACAGGTTTAACTGCATGCTATGCCTCCAGCTAAATCCAGAGATTTTTCATAAGCTTCAGCTTTTCAGATGTCAATGTTTGTGTTTTGGACAAAAGTTCTGTCAGAGAAGTATAAACTTCTAAAAGGTTTTAGTTATGTCCTAAACTACAAATCTGCCACTACAGAAGTTTCTCTACTACAAAATTAGTAGCAATAGAAACTTTGAGAATGAAACTGGTGGTTGCAATGCAATTCAACATTTCTTTTCAATTTTTAAAAAACTTTAAACTTCTTTTAATTCTCAAGGAACCACCACCACATACCCCCACAAAATTTCAGAGTGACTTTGAAACAAGGTCAGCCATATATATCTCTACCTATCTATCTATCTATCTATCTATCTATCTATCTATCTATCTATCTATATGTGTATGTGTGTGTGTGTGTGTATCCTAATGTTCTTTGAAAGGAAGGAAAAGTCCTTATTGCCCATGTCTTTTTGTCTATCATGTGTTTTTTTTTTTTTACCCTCTCTGCAGAAAGCTACTGAGGAACACGAGTGTCTTGCTCAGCAGCGATGTCTATGATGTAAAAACAGAGGAACATCCAGCACTTAAGCAAAAATCTCCTGAGATGTTTCTTTGAATGTCTATTACACTACTTTCATCAAATACATTTCCCCCATTCCAAACAGAAAGTTGACTTAGAGCAGTCTTCCTCCTTGCATACAGCCAATCAGTTGCCATGATATCCTTCTACTATCTCTATCTTACTTCTGGAAAATGAAACTGGGGTGACTTGGATGTATGTGGTAGGGTCAGTCTGCTGTTCTACTTTGTCTGAAATAGGTTCCAAGAGACCTATTCTCTGATTAAACCATTTTGAGAATTGTCCCTCCATGCCAAATTGTGGTTGTCCCTGGGCATGTAGACTCTCAGCACCTGGGTGCAAGGGGAAGCTAAGGCTTAGAGCAGGGTGGTAGTGATGTGACACTTCACGCTGCAGCCTGCAGTCTGTTTGGAGATGCTGAGCCTTCCTGGAGCTCATCATCCTTCTGGCTTCATCCAGCCTGACTTGTAACTATATCAGCAAGACTTGGAGCTACAACTCCTTGTGTTTCTTCACAAAGATGAGAAAACTTCAGATACAGCATAAGATTATAAATACCTTCATGGTACCCTTGAAGTAACCAGTCCTTATTAAACACGCCTGGTCTGAAAGGTAAAAGAGAAGGCTAACATCATCTCCATTCTACTGAGATATATGAATTAGTTTTGATCTTAACGACTGTAAATAAAAACTATTTTCTGATCTACTTTGTCTTTCTACACTGCTGCTGTCCTCTCCTTTGCCAGTTTTACTTCTGTAGATGTCCATTTTACCTTGATAAGCACCACCTGAGCTCTGCTTCTTCTGTATCTTTAACATCAATGTCCACTGATTGCTCCATCTTGTCAAAAGCTTGTCTGGGCCACTCAATTGAAGAAGGACATTGAGGTGCTTGAGTGTGTCCAGAGAAGTGCAACGAGGATGGTGAGAGGCCTCGAGCACAAGCCCTATAAGGAGAGGTTGAGGGAACTGGGATTGTTTAGCCTGGAGAAGAGGAGGCTCAGGGGGGACCTTCTTGCTGTCTACAACTACCTGAAGGGTGGTTGTAGCCAGGAGGAGGTTACCTTCTTCTCTCAGGCAACCAGCACCAGAACAAGAGGACACAGTCTCAAGCTACGCCAGGGGAAGTTTAGGTTCGAGGTGAGGAGAAAGTTCTTCACTGAGAGAGTCATTGGCTACTGGAATGGGCTGCTCAGGGAGGTGGTGGAGTCACTGTCCCTGGAGGTGTTCAGGGCAGGTTTGGACGTGGCACTTGGTGCCATGGTCTAGTCTTGAGGTCTGTGGTGACGGTTTGGACTTGATGATCTTTGAGGTCTCTTCCAACCTTGGTGATAATGTGATACTGTGTAATATATTTATGGAAAAATTCAGAAGAATAGATGCAAATCTATTTTTCAGACACTGACTATTCTCCCCCCGCTCACTGTCCTGCTTTGCCACACATATGAATTATCGCTCTATTTGGGTATAAATCTGGTTCAACACTTGCAGTGCAAACTTCTCTGCATTACAGTAGCATTGAGTTCAGTTTTCAGCTTCATAGCACCATCTCATTGCGCTGTCAATTAGAATACAAGACAAGATTATGACCAGCAGCACACTTCACCAAACACGACTTGGATGACAGTTACTACTCCTCTACTCATCACAAAGCCAAGCACAATTTACACAGGGTAAACCTCATCTGGGTAACCACCATCAAACTGCATTTCCTTTGACCCTCTGGACATTGTGATTATATCTCTCACACTTAACCAAGAACTGCCAACTTTTGCAACATGTCTAAGCAGTGTCTGGGAGATTTTTAGTTGAGTTAATACAGAATTGGACCAAGAATAATTTCAAAACCGAGCATTACTGGGTGTCACTGACCTAGGCTACCTGCTCACTGATACTGCTTAACTTAATTGTAGACATGCAGCCTCTACTTACTAAAGGAGTATCACTGCTTTAGTCTCTATACCTGGTTTTCCCCATGAGACTGTTTTTTTTCTACCACAGATACTAAGTTGCAGTATCACTGGCATTTTCCAAAACATTAACTTGCAAAATGTTAGCATTTTTAGAATTTAGCAACAGCTTTAAATAATACCTGTGTTTGGAGAAATTCAGCTTCATCTAAGGACTCTGAAAAGATGATGTGTACACATAGCTGCCTTAAGTTACAAAAAGCAAAGCCTTGAAACAAATCCATCTGCAGATTTATGGAGTGCACCCTCAGCAAGTTTGCAGATGACACCAAGCTGTGTGGCACAGTCGACTTGCTAGAGGGCAGGGATGCCATCCAGAGGGACCTGGACAGGCTGGAGAGTTGGGCCCAGGCCAACCTGATGAAATTCAATAAGGCCAAGTGTAAGGTCCTGCACCTGGGTAGGCACAATCCCAAGCACAAATACAGGCTGGGTGGTGAATGGCTGGAGAGCAGCCCTGAGGAAAAGGACCTTGGAGTCTGGGTTGATGAAAAGCTCAACATGAGCCTGCAGTGTGCACATGCAGCCCAGACAGCCAACCGAGTCCTAGGCTGCATCAAGAGAAGCGTGGCCAGCAGAGCAAGGGAGGTGATTCTGCCCCTTTACTCTGCTCTCGTCAGACCCCACCTGGAGTACTGTGTGCAGTTCTGGAACCCTCAGCACAGGAAGGACATGGAAGTGTTGGAGCGGGTCCAGAGGAGGGCCACAAAGATGATCAGAGGGCTGGAGCAGCTCTCCTATGAGGACAGGCTGAGAGAGTTGGGGCTCTTCAGCCTGGAGAAGAGAAGGCTTCGAGGGGACCTGATAGTAGCCTTCCAGTATCTGAAGGGGGCCTACAGGAAGGCTGGGGAAGGATTATTTACAAGGTCCTGCAATGACAGGACAAGGGGCAATGGGCTTAAACTGGCAGAGGGGAGATTTAGACTAGATGTTAGGAGGAAGTTCTTTACAGTAAGGGTGGTGAGGCACTGGAACAGGTTGCCCAGGGAGGGTGTGGATGCTCCCTCCCTGGATGTGTTCAAGGCCAGATTGGATGAGGCCTTGAGTAACCTGTACTAGTGGGAGGTGTCCCTGCCTATGGCAGGGGGTTGGAACTGGATGATCCTTGAGGTCCCTTCCAACCTTACTATTCTATGATTCTATGATTCTATGATTCTATTATCAACATAGTCATTAACGAGTGAAAAGACTAAAGCAGATCTGAGGTCAGGAGACACAAAGGAAAGACCCCATGAGCACAGTGCCCATTCTGACTCTCCAGGACAACCACAGTACTGAAGAAGCTGAAAGATTTTTATAAGCAGCTAAAGACTGTACTGAGCTTGGCAATGTCTTCCTAAGCTAAAACAACACAAGGACAGATAGTTTAAGACAGTGTGCAACTGAAGACTAATTCAATGCCATTTCCATGACTTCGAGGGAGCTATTTTGCCAAAGTATTATGAGAATATTTTTATTTCAATAAAATGGTTACCTTGGTGGAATTAATTCTGACAGATGTTTTAGTGATTACAGAATCACTTAACTAATTACCGCAAATACCTTTCTGGCCATATCTACTATGTGAACACCTCAAACTAAATTATACTGAGCAAACTGCCATGGGATTGCAAAAAATCTTGGCTGTGGGAGAGACAGGGTGGAAGTTAGTGCTTGGCACTTTATGTCATCAGCATTATAACGATTCAGCTAGAGTATAGATAATTTTGTTGCTGACCTTACATTATTATATAATTAAGGTAATTTACATAATTACTTGCTAAAAAGACTAATTTTGTTCATCAACGTAAAGACTCTCAAAGCACAGTAATATGAAGAAATTAGATTCCAATACAGCAATTTGGGGAAAATAAACCTCTACTGAATAGAGTAAGCAGTAAAATGGAAGAAAGGACAGTACAAGTTCATGAAACCCAGTTACTAGGCTCTCTTCTGTCACAGACATCCCCTGAAACACCCCAGTACTCTAAACAAAGCAAGAGTTCTCTTGTTGTATGTAAAATATCCGCTGTGAGATTTCAAACTGTAAATGTAAACTTAAGAAGAAGCTAAAATGCTTTCCCAATCCAGACAAGCAAAAACCCTTCCTTAGAGATGCCTGAAACCAGTGTCTCTTGTCTCTACTGAAGACAATTTCGCCTTTTCCCATCAAAATAAGATTATGCTAGAAGATCCTACCAAATGAACTATTTAATTGAGCACACTAAGTAAGTAGCAATCTCAGTTACTTCAAGCCACAAGCTCGTCTATAAAAATAGCCCTTCTCATTCCTGCACAATAATGTAATTTTAATCCGTAGTGTTTTTCCTCTGGAGACACAACTTATTATAAATGATCACATTAAACACTGGTGTCTTTTGCAAATATACCAAGAATTAAAAGGAAGACTTTGATGTTAAGAGTGTTATATTTGAGAAGCTTCAAGAAAAGTTTTTTGGATTCCTGGCTATTCTTTGTTTTTTTCAGACGTGACGATCTGCTAGTTTATCTGTGATCGGACACTGTAAAACTTCTTCTCTCTTTTATAACAGAAAATAACTTCTCCAGCCTTGGCTGTGCTTGTTCCTGATACTATTTTGAACTGGATGACAACATCTGATGATTCTGTTACAAGGAATCAATATTTTGTTTGTTTAATAACTAAGGAATTGCACCAGTATATAACTGAGGACTTAATTTATTTGGCAGATGTATGAAGTATGTTAATTAAAATTTTAAGCTACAAGAAGCCTACAGAGGTATTTAATAGAAGAAGCAACACTTGACAAGACTATTTTAGTACTTCAAGCAAGTGTGCTATATGAATAATATAAACTTTCAAAGTACTTTATCTGTAAAGCCAGGAGACTTTGAAACACACTATTTATACTTTTAATGCAAGTGAAACTTTCGAGCACTCTTCAAGCTTGAGAATTTACTGCAATGCTACTGTGAAAAAACAGTTTTGAAAATAAAACTTTAAAGGCATTGCAGAACCTGATGCATTAAGAATCCAATTCAAAACCACCACTGAGAGCAGAGAAACTTACCACTGACAACATGTATGAGAGACAAAGCAAAAGGAGGATCCCCGAAGAGCCCCTGAAGAATCTGAGAAAATTTTGGAAACAAGCTGCTACCTAGACTCAAAAGATGAAGAAATTACAGGATTTGTATAAGTTTACTGATATTGCTTTTAATTAATATTGACATGTTATTGTAGCTTGAGTTTCATTAAAAGCTCATTGCACTAAACCTCAAACAGAGAGAAAACCTAAGCTGACTAAGGTAAGAGAGTCTGTGAGGGATTTAGCTTGAATTTAAGATGCTTAATTTTCATTAAACTTTCAGTGTCAAATTACTCTTTAAACATTGAGATTTTAAGTGAATATTTTTAGAGCTGCTTCATCAGGTAATTGAATTAAAGCTTCTCCCCAGCTACAGAGTTTCCTGGGATTTGTCTTCTCACGAACATTTTTAGTTTTGCTAGATTAAAAAAAAAAACAACCAAAAAACCAAAACAATCCCCCAAAACGCCCTCACCTTTCTAAATGGACTTGTCATTAGAGATAGTGGGATTATCTATGATAATTATCTGTGCTCCATTTTAGGATTTAATACTGCTCGCCTCTATGATAAAAGTTGGTTTGATTTGCATGGATGACACCATTTGCGTCTTTTGCAGAGACCAACGGGATAGCATTCAACAAATCCAAGTGCTGGGTGATGCACTTCGGCCACAACAACCCCATGCAGAGCTACAGGCTGGGGACAGAGTGGCTGGAGATCAGCCAAACAGAAAGGGATCTGGGGGTGCTGATTGACACCCACCTGAACATGAGCCAGCAGTGTGTCCAGGTGGCCAAGAAGGCCAATGGCATCCTGGCCTGCATCAGGAATAGTGTGGGCAGCAGGAGCAGGGAGGTCATTCTCCCTCTGTACTCTGCACTGGTTAGACCACACCTTGAGTCCTGTGTCCAGTTCTGGGCCACTCAATTTAAGAAGGACATTGAGGTGTTTGAGTGTGTCCAGAGAAGGGCAACGAGGATGGTGAGAGGCCTCGAGCACAAGCCCTATGAAGAGAGGTTGAGGGAGCTGGGATTGTTTAGCCTGGAGAAGAGGAGGCTCAGGGGGGACCTTCTTGCTGTCTACAACTACCTGAAGGGTGGTTGTAGCCAGGGGGAGGTTACTTTCTTCTCTCAGGCAACCAGCACCAGAACAAGAGGACACAGTCTCAAGCTACGCCAGGGGAAGTTTAGGTTCGAGGTGAGGAGAAAGTTCTTCATTGAGAGAGTCATTGGCTACTGGAATGGGCTGCCCAGGGAGGTGGAGGAGTCACTGTTCCTGGAGGTGTTCAAGGTGGGTTTGGACGTGGCACTTGGTGCCATGGTCTAGTCTTGAGGTCTGTGGTAATGGGTTGGACTTGATGATCTTTGAGGCCTCTTCCAACCTTGGTGATACTGTGATACTGTAATGTGCAGTCTTATTGCTTACTTTTTGTCATTTTTTTATATACAGAAAGAAGAAAACATATCTGTGATTAATAGTTTACATTTCCTTTGTTTGCTTACTTTTGTCAGGTATTTCTCCAAGGCACGGTAAGAATCTTTATGACATTAAACAGACCATCGTGTCCCTGAAATTGCAGTGCATAAACACTTATATGTAATTCAGTTTCCTCAGAGGCTTCCTCAAAAGCTACGTTATTTGGTTCCTGACTCTTAAAAATATTTTCTCCTTCACATCTACCAACACTAAAAAGGGTAAGAGAGAGCTTCATCAAAGTCTAGTGCTACCCTACAATGGGAGAAAACTTCTCATTCTTTAACACAGCAGACAAAGACTAAAGGGATCCAGCTGCTGGAAGCTCAGAAGGGTACAGTCAAACAGGAAACAAGGTGGAGGTTTTGACATTAGCGAACCAATGGAAGATACTGTCAAGGAAAAAGTAGGATTCATAGAATCATAGAATCATAGAATCATAGAATGGTAAGGTTGGAAGGGACCTCAAGGATCATCTAGTTCCAACCCCCTGCCATAGGTAGGGACACCTCCCACTAGTACAGGTTACTCAAGGCCTCATCCAATCTGGCCTTGAACACATCCAGGGAGGGAGCATCCACAACCTCTCTGGGCAACCTGTTCCAGTGCCTCACCACCCTTACTGTAAAGAACTTCCTCCTAACATCTAGTCTAAATCTCCCCTCTGCCAGTTTAAGCCCATTGCCCCTTGTCCTGTCATTGCAGGACCTTGTAAATAATCCTTCCCCAGCCTTCCTGTAGGCCCCCTTCAGATACTGGAAGGCTACTATCAGGTCCCCTCGAAGCCTTCTCTTCTCCAGGCTGAAGAGCCCCAACTCCCTCAGCCTGTCCTCATAGGAGAGCTGCTCCAGCCCTCTGATCATCTTTGTGGCCCTCCTCTGGACCNTCCTTTTCCTCAGGGCTGCTCTCCATCCATTCACCACCCAGCCTGTATTTGTGCTTGGGATTGTGCCTACCCAGGTGCAGGATTGCCTGTCATGAATCAAACTAGGAATGAAGGGGATTTTCAAGCCATGCTCTTGCTCCATGTAAAGTATGAGATCTGTTCCAGGATCACTGGGCAAAACTCTGCGACCTTTCAGGAGGTAATCACAACATCATTTGTGGCTTTAAACTCTACAAATGCTGGCCAAAGTCTTTATGAAAAAATAAAATGTGTCATGTAAAAAAAAAAAAAAAAGGCTACAACGATATTCAATGGCAAAAGGAAAGCAACAAACTGTTATCAAACAACACAGCAATGACTGGCTTGAAGCTAGAGAAGAAAACATTGTTTATATTCTCTGGTTGTGAAACACCACTACTCCTGTATTTCCCTGTGTACCAGTGTCATCTATCAAACATGCAAACCTCCCCAAACCTGTCTGCATGGTCCAGCCCTTTCATGCACAAACAAAGAACTCAAGTGGTTTGAGAAGAACAGCTAGGTCTTTTGGTTGTGAGTTTCATGTCAGCCATCTACAAATAACTTTCACACAAGTAAACAATAGACAGCATTAAAAAGAACAATGAAAAAAGTGCTGAAAGCCTCCATGCAGTCTAGGATTTCAGTGTAAGAGTATTGATGTGCTCATCATTCTTCTGAATTGAGCCACTTCTACAGGAAGTTAAAAAATAAAATACAGTAAGCAGGATGAAATACTTTCAGTCATGAAATATTTCTACTACACCTTACAACCTGGGAATCTGTTGGATGAAAAAAGTCGTTTCCAGGAGCAAAATAAAATAAAATGACAACATGAGAAAATGATTGTATAATATTTACTCCCACCCATAAGTATGTAAGCTTCTGCTGTCCTTGGCGGGGATAAATTTGATAACCACTCTAACAAGTAATGAGAACAAAAGATGCATCATATCCACCAGTGTGAAGAAGTGATCTTCCTGAAACATACCCAGCATGTCATCTGATGCTGAGTTTCCCAGTTAATTCTGTGTTCTCCAATTGAACTGCAGCTTCCTTATTTCTGGAGCTACTAGCATCCTCTCTGTCTTCAAGGCTATTTCCAGAAATTGTTTTTTAAAAATAATATTAGTCTAATAGGATTGGCACGAAATACACCCCTGATAAGCAATCAAAGAAGAAGTTATTTTCTAAGGAGTTTCTCTAGAAGATAGGGTCAAAAGCCTACTTCTAGCCTTGAACACTTGGAAGATGTGAAAGCAAGCTTTGTTTTAGAAGCTTAGATGTCTACACACGAAGTTGATAATCGTTTTATCTTTTTTTTTTCCTGTTTATTGCTTTTGAAGAAATTCAGTCCGAGACCTAGTATGCATCAAAGAAAGATGCGTATTTGGATGAGCTTTGTTTGATGGCAAGATCTTTTCCTTATTAAGTCATCAAAACAGCCTGGAGTGAAAAGGTAGCAGAAGCCTTCTGGAAAAAAAAAAGTGTACCAAGCATCACTGAGGACAATCACAGGGCACAGAAGCTCGACAGCTTTTATGTTCTCTCTTTTTATGTGCACACAATTAAGGAGCTAGATGTCACATGTGTGAAGAGACAAGCTGTCTGATCCGAAACTCATCAAGTCAATATAAACATGCCCTTTGACTTCAGATGAGCTTGGTATAAGCACTCAAAGATTTTAGCACTAATGAGTTAGAGCTTTTCCAACATCACTTAGATAATCTTTAAGGTGGGGGTGATGAAGGGCGGTTTCAAAAGCAGATCTGAGCTCTGTGTAACGGTTATGATCCAACAGAGAAGATATTTTCTTTGGTCAGGTAGGGACTGTTTTTCTTGTATTCTCTATCATGGTGCAAAATCTTTCACAGAAATACCCACATATACTTATCTACCGAACTTCTTGCAGCTGCAGAAACCAAGGATGTGCTCTTGTGTTGTAATATACTTCATGATTTTTGTTTCACTCCAGAAAAGGTCTTAATTTGCCTCAAGCAGTAGACATTTTTTACAGCCTATAGACAGTGCCTATGGAGTAAACATGGACATGCTGCCTATGACCTCACTGCCCACATACAGAAGTACTGGACTATCCTAATGGCTGATTCTCTTCAGTCTTACATGTCTTTTGTATTGAAAAAAAAAAGCAAACAAACCCAACAAAACCAACCAAAAATGTGTGCCCCAAATTGCTAATTTTTTAAGTTGCACCAGAACATTTCTTTTTGGTGCACTCAAACTTGAGCCAGTTTAGTGTGCATCAGTCGCGGGTATCAAATCCAGTCCATTTTAGGGTCAAGTAGCGAAAATGTGGTGTGGTGATGCGAGACTGTGTCCTTGACCTGCCTGTTCAGCTCTTGTCTTGCTCCTGGCTATCCCTCGGTGACTGCTGCGAAGTCACTGCTCCTGCTCTCTGACATTAAAGAATGGTGCAAATATCCTGAAACACATTTAAGTTGCTCAAACTACATAGAGGAGGAAGGGCAGGTGTAAAGATAAGCCAGTATCAGAAGAAACCTCAGGTGCCACTTGAGTCTTTTTCTTTCATCCTTTTGCTTTGTAATCTAAACCAGACCCCTTTTGATACTGATTTTCAGTTTCTAAGAGCACGAATTTCAGACATTGTCTTCTCCATGTTATTTGCATTGATCATAAGGCCAGAGTCATCATTATATTATCTGCTCTCAACTTTGGCATAACAAAATTAAAATGCTTTTTCTGAAGTGTTTAAAGTATACCATTCTCTTAAATGGTCCCTCCACAGACTTCTTTCCAGTTTTGATTCTAAAATATCATTAAGAGAAATTTGCAACAATTCTTGGTAAATATCCCTCAAAATATTTAGGGTCTGCAGAACACCGCTTCTAAATAGCAGCTGAGGGAACTGGGATTCTTGAGTCTGGACAAAACATGGCTGAGACCTTCTCAATCTCTACAACTCCCTAAAAGGAGGTAGGAGTGAGATAGGTGTTGATCTCTTCTCCCTAGTAACAAGTGATAGGATGAGAGAAAATGGCCTCAAGTCACACTAGGGAAGGTTTAGATTGGATATTCCAGAAAACTTATTGACTAAAGCTTTCTGACTGGAATAGGCTTGCCAGGAAGGTGGTTGAACCCCCATCTCTGGAGCTATTTAAAAGAACTGGTGGTAAGGAACATGGTTTAGCACCAGACTTGGTAGAGTTAGGTACTGGTTGGACTCAAATGTCTTTTCCAACTGAAGTGATTCTGCAATTTTATGAAATTACTTATGCCTGCTATGGAAACAATATGTTTAATATCTAGAGAAATCCAGTTCAGATTTGGCCTTCATCCACCAATATCTAAAAAATTGTTGCCTGATTGCTTGTTGGAAGCACTCCTTTCTTTTGTACGACTTCCAGAACTTGCTCAGCTCAGTCCCTGGAAAAAGGAAGCAGAAGTCCAGGTTGCAGGTGTTTCTTCCCCATGAAGCTCTTGTAGGCATGGTGTCACAGAATTTTGTTCTTCGCTCAAAGGTTTCATTTTTATTTTCTGATTTTTTTTTCCGCACTTTTGAGAGATATTCTCCCATTATCACATTCTTTCCTGTTCAATGCTTTTTAATGCATGCGTTATTTATCTTAGGAAGGTCCTTTATGCTCTTGTGTGAATTCTGATTGTTATGGCTCATTTTAATTTCCTTTAAGGCTCTTGACCATTTTTCTGTTGGAGCACAGTTCCAGTTAATAAAAGTTTTGCGATGCAGATACATGAAGCTTCTATGCTCCATCTTTGAATCTCCAAATAAACAAAACTACTCTATCTGATATATTTCATACAGTCAAATACAAAAGAGATGACAGAGTCTAAGCCATGGGCAAAGTCGTGCTGCACTCTAATGTGTACAAGAAACAAAAGAGTCAGTGATGTGTCTACAGCAATTTAACTTCTAACTGATTTTACTTTTGCCATGCTGGGATGTTTATCTGCATTGGTGGTGATGAACATATATCTATCATGTGGCCATACATTTGGTTTCTTCATCAGAGACATAATTAGAAACAACAGAATTGCATAGCAAAGAAAGATGGTTCTCAAGTCAACAACAGAGGATTTGATCTCAGCATTGTATTTGAAGAACACTGTTGTCTGAACATTAAGGTATTTTTCAAGCAACTGGTGCTGTTTGACAATAAAATGGCAATAAAATGACAATAAAATACTAGTTGACCAATAAAAATTTTGAGTGTTTTCTCATGTGTAATTTCTTTTTTTTTTTCTCAGTTTATCATATCAAAGCAGCTTGAATAAAGAAAATAGCCATGACTTTTCCATTTAACCAAAACCTAGTTTTCTCTCATTTACTTGTTGCCTGTAATTATGGCACAGAAATGTGCCATAATTGTATGTACCAGCATCAGGGACTGTTTGGTTTGGATTTCCACGTCTGAAGAGAAATAATTAGAAAATACGATTTAAGTACAGAATCTATGGAAAGATGATGGGATAAACTCTGCTTTTCTCTGCGTGAGGTGGAGAAAAATATTGCTGCTCTATGTCCAATAAGAACTGCAGTAGGTATCTTCTACCTGAGCAATGTGAGGTACATCTACTTTTAAAAGGACATAGAGTTGTGGGTTGTGTGTCACCATTGCTGAAGGTATTTCCAATGCACTAGAATAAATAAGGTCACAGTTACTCAGTTCTCAGGGTAAAAGTTGTCTCATTTGAGACCTGATCATTTTAGTCATATGCCTGCACGTGCAAGAGGAACCAGTCAGAAGGCAGAATGTATTGATGTGAGGTACCCATTCCTTATCTAAATGTGTGCAAATTTGGAGTCTGCATTTATGTTCTCCAAATCCACACCTAAAATTTTAAGTGCTGCAAACCAGAAAACTGAATATATATCCTTTGTTCACCGACAGAGGCCAAATTCAATTCAGTGTGTTCTTTATGATCTTTGACAACCACAGTCATCTTGCACCAGAGCAGAACAAGAACAAGTGTAGCATACCTCAAATCCCTGAGATTTCATCAGAAAGAAAAAGATCACAGTGCTACTGAGAGCAACTTAAGTGTCAAACTCAAGCAGAAAAGATCTCTCTTTGGGAGCCTTCAAAGCAACTGTTTCTCCCCAGTGACTTTTACAAGGAATACATGCACTTACTTTACAGGGGCTAGCCACCTAAAACTTAGGTGTAAATTAGGCATCTGCATTCTTACAAAAAAATTTATTGATAACTGGCTTGGAATAAAGAAACTTGCAAAGCAATGAATAATAGAGCCTGAAGGATGTACAAAATATATGCATATAAAACTACAACGATAGTGAATGTTACAGCTATAGACATGGACTCCTAAGACAAAACTGACTGCAGCACAAATGCTCACAGAATCCAGAAATATGAACACTCAGATTTAGAGTCAGGCTGTATATATCTCTCTGCATCCTGCACATGGGGATGGGAACACCAAAGTCCTTCACAGCACTGATATTTCTTAAGTCCACATAAAAGACAAGAGTATGAAGCTGGGGATTCTACCTGCTCTCCCATGCTAACCTCCAGTGTTGCCGAACTTTATCCATCAGGAACATGCCTCGAGGCTACTAAAATGTTCTCAGCATTAGGTTAAAAATGTGAAGCATTTAGAGTGTCCAGTGTTCCTGTTGATATTCTCCAGGCGATTTCCTAAATCAGCTTCAAATTTTCACTCATTTTCAGTTTTAAAACAAGCAGCGCCACAAATAATTAACAGAAACAACAACAACTCATAAACGCACACCCAGATGGTAACTATTATGTGAGCCAGAAAATACAGACAAATACATCCACTTAGGGCAAACTAACATATTGTATTATATCACTATGATGTACTGTAATGGGGTATGATTTACATTAGAACTTGTTGTGAATTAGAGATTTCACTTATGGCCTTTCTCCACAAATTACAACAACAAACAGGAATACAAAATGCAGCTCTAATAACGGCATGCGTGCCATCATTATTTGTTGGATTATTTCTAGACTAAAGTCACAGATACAACAGCCAGAAGTGCTATTTTGTAATGCTATTCTAGAAATGTGATGTAAATTAAAATCCTGAATCTTTACAGTCAGCAATGATTTTATAGAATCATAGAATCATAGAATGGTAAGGTTGGAAGGGACCTCAAGGATCACCTAGTTCCAACCCCCTGCCACAGGCAGGGACATCTCCCACTAGTACAGGTTACTCAAAGTCTCGTCCAACCTGGCCTTGAACACCTCCAGGGAGTGAGCAGACACAACCTCCCTGGGCAACCTGTGCCAGTGCCTCACCACCCTCACTGGAAAGAATTTCCTCCTAACATACAATTTAAATCTCCCCTCTGCCAGTTTAAACCCATTGCCCCTTGTCCTGTTGTTGCAGGACCTTGTAAATAATCCCTCCCCAGCCTTCCTGTAGGCCCCCTTCAGATACTGGAAGGTTACTACCAGGTCCCCTCAAAGCCTTATTCTCCAGGCTGAAGAGCCCCAACTCTCTCAGCCTGTCCTCATAGGAGAGCTGCTCCAGGCCTCTGATGATCTTTGTGGCCCTCCTCTGGACCTGCTCCAACACTTCCATGTCCTTCCTTATGGCAATCTTCCCAAGAATTGGTGTGGTTTAGGTGAGATTTTCACTACAAAATGCTCCTGAAGAGTTTGGCAGATGGTGTGACCATGGTTTATTATGTTAAATGTAATGGTGCTCCCTCCATCTGTTTGTTCTACATACCTCTCGCCTTATATCATAACCTCATAAGGTACTTATCTTAGGGACTACCTTTTAGTCGATGCTTCCAGCACAGGAGTCAGTTCTTTGGGCTTTCCTTTCTTTATGCAGCTGAGCTAAACAGATAAACAACTTGTCAGAGGTGAGTTTGCCACATTCATTCTCTGTAGCAAATTGTACTTTAATTGGATAAGGTTCTCTTCCTCACATGCCATCATCTAGTGTGTAGTGTTGTGCACCTTGTAAGCACTGCGAAATCTCTTGCTGAGATAGTTGAATTTTGTGATGGATACCACACAAATATACGCATAAACACAACACATTTCAGTTCCCTAATTTATACAACTGCTTCACACAAAGACTTTAGGACTGAAAACTGCTCTGAGAGGACAGATGACACGTCAAACGGATTCCAAAGATTTGAGATTTCTTCTAAGTGACTTGCCAGAGTCAAGCTCATCTGTATGCACCAATATTCTCTAAATAATAATAAAAAAGGATAATGTTTCCTCTCCTGATGAATGCTCACTCAGTTTTATCCACATGATGCTTTGGCAGCTCTGCAAGAATGTAAAAAAGCTATCTAATTTCCTGTTTAACTTTGTCTAGAAACAACCACTGAAGGCAACCTCTTCTTGCTGAATGTGTGCCTGCATGAAAGCCTGAGACTGGGAGGGGTATGATAAATAGTCACGTCCACAGTTAAAATAGTTCTATTCCTGCTTGCTCTGTTTCAAAGAAAAAAAGAGGAAAAAAAAAAAAGAGAAATTAAAAAAGAAGAAAGAAGAAAAAGAGATGTTTGAGCCAGAATTGGTAAGCAATTACAAATGCAGCACCTCTACCAGCACTTGGGACAATGTTAGTCTATCTGCCTTGGGTACCAGCATGAAGCCTGGATCGTCACCCACATGGTGAGCCACTGATGACATTTATTCTGCTGCATCTCCTCTGGTTTATATTATGAGCTGCTGTGATTAAGGCTAGGATGGTGTCCTGACTAGTATCACAGTCACAGTTTTGTTTACAGCTCGCTCTGACCTTTCCTTCCTGACTGAAGAAGCATGAATGATACAGCTGTAAATGTTAGGGGTTTTTTTATTGATATTATTTATTTTTTAAAAAAAGTCTAGTCATTAACAGTAGGAAAGCAGGACCTGAGAAAAGGTAAAACAAAATCATGTCTCCTTGAATTTGGGAGAGATTCTCATACCAGTAAGTAATTTCTGAAATGAAGACGTTAAGGAGAAAGGGATGTGCAAAAAAAAAAAAAAAGGAGAATAAAACCTCACTTGGGATGAGTGTATCAGATACTCAGGATGGTGTTGCTGCCCTGCTCAGGGGAACAGCTGAGACAGCTCTTGATTTTACTGAAAATTCTGGAATTTGTGCTCCCTGTCAATGAAAAATAAGGGAAACTGTAATGAAACAAAGGTAGCAAGTGCTTGGAGAACTACAGTAGCAACAAAATCTCAGAGAAAGGAGTAATGGGAAGCAGAATACGTCAAGGAGAGATGGCATATGACGTCACCATGGTTTATGCTGCGACAAAAGGGAGATTAGGATTTGTAATGCTCAGGCTCAGGCAGCAATGAGGTAGGAAGCGAAGCCACAGAAGTGACTCACAAGCAGAAGGTTACGATTTTCTATGAAAATCTAACTTCTCATGAGTTTCATAGTGCCCAATACATTTTTAGCACTTACCCTATAGGCTCATTTCTCCTTCATTTGCAACTGCCTAATGTGCTTCTAGTATCTGCAGCTACACCAGAGTTAAAATAATAAAATAAAGAAGGCAGAGATTTTTCTTGCTACCACTTTTAGAATTTTGTCCTTTTTGGATGAAATTAATCATACTGTTTACTATGGTCTTTCATTTTAGTCCTCTGTCTTATACTCCAGCTGGAAGTGGGTAGGATAACCAGTACTCTGCCCAGTACTTCACAGTTGGTGTTAAGAAAGTACATAACACCTGAAACAGGAGGGAAAACATATGTAGGAAGTCAGAAATACATGCCAGGGGGATTGTTCCTTTGCTGTTAGGCTCACAGGGACAAATTACTGCTCTGCAGAGCAATGGAGACAGACTAGCTCTGTCAGCATGGCACCTGGTGGCCTCAGGTCTGAATGTGGACACTTGGAACCATCCTGGACCACCGGTCTTTTGGCTACTGCAAGAAAGTAAAAGGACGAAACACACAAATAAAATCAGCTCTCACACAACTTCAACTATAAGCTCTTGCTCTCCCCGTAACCTATGCAAGTTGTTCTTGAAGAATAAGGAGTGACGCACCACAACAAAGTTTCAGTACAGAAATGAAACACCAGTTGCACAAGTGCTAGGAACTATCAATGCTAAAGAGATACAGAAAAGCAAACAAAGCAAAAAGATCTGAAAAACAAACAGCAGAGGCAACATGATAAAAAAATGTCTGGTGCAACTGAGAAGAGCAAGTAGGACTTAATGTATGCTACCCTTGTTAGTGCTGTGCAAATGTCCTGCTCTGCTCCATTCTGGTGTTATTCCAGGGTCAAGTATATTCAGTGTCCTTTATAATCAAGTTGTCAATATACCTCTTGATGCTATACATTGATTTTCTGCAACAAAAAAAGAGGAAGTTATCCTTTTGTGCTCAGCAATGTTGTAGTGACTTAATATTTCTTAGGCCACAATGCTCAGTATCACCACAAAGATCAGGGCATCTTCCTGGTCCCATACACGTTATCTACAGTTTTTAGACAAGTAAGCTCTTTACAAACATGTTAACAATGTAAGGCAGCAATTTATTCAGTAGCAATGGGAAATTTGTGAAGTTCAAGTTTGTACCAATAAACCAGTTATACAAAACTCAGTGAACTACAGGGGAAAGGGCAAGGAAATGACCCTGAAATCCTGTTAAGGACTAAACAAAAAAGAAAAAAAAAAAAAAAAAAGTAGGACTTCAAGGGAAAATAGTTCACAGAATAAATGACAGTAACAATAACTTACATAGTCCTTTCTCTCTAAATTATTCAAAAACTTCACAAAAGAGATCAGACTGAGCCTTAGAGTGGCGAGGGGAAGCAAAGAGGAGAGCTACATGATTTGCCCAAAGAAGCATGTAACACAGCTAAGAAAATCTGCACTTTTAGTCCAACTTCTCAGTATGAAACATATTCTTGTCATGCCAATTTCCCTACGTCTTTTTAGCCATGCGCAGAGATGACAGTAGGGCTCTCCCACTTTTAACTCCCAGCTACTAAAACTGAAAATGAAAGCTCGTAAAGCTTCTTCTAAGAAAATTTGAATGTTAGAAAGATCAGCCATTGTCAAAGTGGTTATACAAGCATAAAAATTCCATCATTATAATTGTCAGCTGTATTTCTTTATTCTATGTTCAGACAGCATTTGTCGAGAAATATGTAATGAATTATGGGAGGATGTATTCAGCAGGTGAGGAGGCAGAGGGCTGAGCTCACATAATACCAAAGCTCTTCCATTGCAGGATATTGATTTGTTAAGATGAGAGCACAGCCTCCAAGGTATTATCTGAAAATGGAGCAGGTAGAAAGCTGGAAGGAACTCTATCAGCCATCTCAAAGGTGGTACCCACAAACACAGCCTGCGCTGGGTGTACACATCTCATTTTTAAAGCTGTCCTAAGAAGATGATTCAAAACTCTGTCAAGGAGTTCAATCCAGTGCTTAAGTATTCCTCTTTACTAGATTTTCCTGCCAGCTGATTTAAGCTCCTCTTTCAGGGTCATTTTTCAGGTAGTGAGCTCCTCTTTTATATCTGTGCATTTTGGTGTTTTGTTTCTTTCTTGTTAGTGTGTTTTGTTTTTTGTGTTTGTTTTTTTTTTTAAATTTCTTTTGTTCCTAGTTCCACAACTGTACTGAAAAAAATTGAATCAACTTAAAGCAGCCTCCTTTCACTCCAATCCTATTATCTCCTCCCCACATATCACCATCCACACACGGTCAGCAATGTGATGGCCACTGAGACAAGCAGGGGGACAGAACTGACACAAATCAAACCTATACCGAGCTTTAGAATTATTGAATCCTAGAATCGTTTTAGTTGGAACTGACCTTTAAGATCATCATGTTCAACCATTATCCAATTCTACCATAAACCATGTCCCTTAGCACCACATCTCTGCATCTTTTCAACATCTCAAGAGATGGTGATTCAACCGCCTCACTGGGGAGCCTATTCCAGCATTCAAGACCCCTTTCAATGAAGAAGTTTCTTCCAATATCCAATCTAAACTTCCCCTGATGCAACTTGAGGCCATTTCCTCTCATCCTGTCGCTTTCTGTTCCAACCTCCTTTTAGGGGGTTGTTTTCTCCAGATGATGCAACCCTGGTTCCCTCAGTTGTCCCTCACAAGACCTGTTCTCCAGACCCTTAATGACTCTCTTGCAGTGAGAGCCCCAAAACTAAACACAGGACTCAAGGTGTGGCCTCACCAGTGCTGGGAACAGGGGGACAATCACTTCCTAGTTCTGTATTTTACACTATTCCACATATAGGACAGGGTGTTGGCCTTCCTGGGCACCAGAGCACACTGCAAGTCTTATCTTGGGCTGCCCTCTCAGCTCAACCACGCTTCCTTAGTTTACTTAATAAAATGTTACATGTGACCATACCAAAAACCTTATTCAATTCCCAGGACATCACCTTCACCATTTCCTTCTCCTCTGCTGAATGGCTTCTGACACCCTGCTACTTGCAAGTAAATTTAATTGCTCTTTTAACATAGTCACTAAACCTTAATGAAGCACCTTTAAAGAAATTTCATTGAAAAGTTTGTTACCACATTAAATATTTGTTGGGTTTGGTTTTGTTTTTCAAACATATTTGCTGGCCTGAAGGCTTATTATTTGGTAACACCACCAGGGAGCTGACTGGCTCACAGTCTTCTTCTAACAGGATCCTGTAGGTCTCTGAATACTTGTCAAAGGTAGTTCTTTTTTTTTTCTAGATAGACAGGGAAACCCTTTGAACAACATCCACAGAAAAGTAAGATCCATCTATTTGCATAAGATCCAGATGAGGTGTTTGAAGTGACTGCAAGATATTTCAGAGACGTTTAGTGGCCAAATTTACTTGGTTTGCAGCAAGACTTTGAGATCTACTTTTTAAACAGGAGGATTTGTTTTTAGAATTTTGCCCAATTATGAAAAATTATGGAATAAAAGAAAAGTTGGAGGGAAAAAAAAATTTCATAAAAGATGGCCACTTACTGGTGGTATGGGGTATGTGACTTCTTGAACTACCAACTGTGGATGTAGAAGATGTGCTGCTTCCCTGGAGCTGTTGCGTTCAGATTAGGAGTACGCTGGTCTCCAAGTGTTAGGTCACTCAACCTGTCCTCCCTCAGAACATTTCTCATGCGGTTTTTTGGCCTAAGCTGCAGTTTTGATCACATTTCCATAAGGTATCACTGACTGTGAGTATCCATGCATGCTGAGTGACACATTAAAACTACCTTTTAATGTCTCATTATAAAACTTGTTTTCAATATCAAACAAAACATTAAAGATCCATTATTTCCCCATACCAGCTAAAGACTTTTTAATGAGATTAATTACAAGAAAAGAAGAATGTATTTTTCAGGAGATCAGTTGAACAACACAATGCCTAATGTTTAGCAACTTTAAACAGCATCTATTAGATCTGATGTTATTTGAAAAATGCCTGCGAATATTTATAGCATTTCAAATTGTTCAACTGAACACATTCTAAAGTTGCCAGAAGTAAACCTGACCATTTTTCTGCTGGATGCCTGTCAGAGCTACACCTTTTAGAACTCTACAGCTTTCACATGCTTTAAGAAATCTGTATGTGCCTTGAATGAGGAGGGAGTGTTGATCGTTTGAGGGCAGGACAGCTCTATAGAGGTACTTGACAGGCTGCATGGATAGGCCAAGGCCAGCCATATGAGTTCAACAGGGCCAAGTGCTATGCCCTCCACTTGGCTCACAACAACCCCATGCAATGCTCCAGGCTCAGGGAAGAGTGGCTGGAAAGCTGCCCAGCAGAGAAAGACCTGTGAGTGTTGATCAACAACCATCTGAATATGAGCCAGCAGCGTGCATGGGTGGCCAAGGCAGCCACAGCATCCTGGCCTGTATGAGGACTAGTGTCAAACATAGAGTGAGGAAGTGATTGTCCCCCTGTACCCAGCACTGGTGAGGCCACACATTGATTACTGGGCTCTCACTACAAGAAAGACCTTGAGGTTCTGAAGTGGGTCCAGAGAAAGGCATAGAAGGTGCTGAAGGGTCTGGAGAACAGGTCCTGTGAGGGACAACTGAGGGAACCAGGGTTGCACCGTCTGGAGAAAATAAGTTGAGGGGAGACCTTCTCACTCTCTACAACCCCCTAAGAGGAGGTTGGAACAAGAAGTGACAGGATGAGAGGAAATGGTCTCAAGCTGCATCAGGGGAAGTTTAGACTGGATATTGAAAGAAACTTCTTCATTGAATGGGGTCTTGAACGCTGGAATAGGCTCCCCAGTGAGGTGGTTGAATCACCATCCCTGGAGATGTGGAAAATATGCAGAGATGTGGTGCTAAGGGACATGGTTTAGCACCAGACTTGGTAAAGTAAGATAATGTTTAGACTCAATGATCTTAAGGGTCTTTTCCAAACAAAATGATTCTATAATTCTGTGAATGAGAAATTATTTGATTTTCCAGAAATGTGTAAATAAAATGTGCATAAAACCTATGACAAAGTAGAAGCCACCAGCATTTATCCCTCTTGTTCTGCTCGCAGGAGTCACTAAAAAAAAAAAAAGCTTTGTTGGAGAATGGCTGTGTCACAATCTCCCTGCATAAAAGACCAAATAGCAGATGTAGGGAAGTTAAGAAAGAAATTGTCATATAATGAATTTTTTAAAATACTATATGCAGGCAGTGAAGAAAAATACCTACAAATTTATTTTTTAATCTCATTTTGGGCAGGGAGAAAAGAGACCAAGGAGAGCAAGCACAGGGGAGATGATGCTTCACTCACTCATTGGATCTCTTTGAGGATATTACAACAGCCTTGTTTGACAAGGAAAGAACAGCAAAGATTAGCTATCTGGATTTCTAAACCCCTTGACCTCATTTCTTGCTAAAGCTTAATGTCTAGGAGAGGAAGAAAATTGACATAGTTCTATAAAAGCCTAAAGGTAAAAGACAAAGGGCAGTCTCAAGTGGATACTTTCCCAGCTAGCAAAAGCTACTGCAGATCAACGAAAGCACCAAGACTTACTTTTGCTGCTAGTCGTCTTATTAATTTAAACAATCTTTATTTGCATGAAGAGTTCTAATTTTACTAGCTGTACTAAGTGAAAGGCAAAGGAAATTGTTAGTGTTGAAGGACCAGGAAAAATCAAACACCTGAGGACAGGGAGCTTCATGTGAAACAACAGGAGGCTCTTCCAAACATCCTGGGAAAACAGATCGAAGGAAAGCAGCCTACATTCTACATTCCAGCCTAATCAGAAGACATGGATATCCTGTCTGCTTCCATTGAGATACAGAGCTGAAATGAAAGTTAAATGAGGAAGACAAATGGCAATGCTGAAATGAATTCAGAAGACAAGAAGAGCCAGTTTAGATGAATCACTGCAATCAGATGTGTACCTGTTTTTGGACATGAAAGAGCAGTACAGCTCTTTGGGATGGGGGAGGAGGGGTCTTGGCCTCAGACCAGGTGACACAGCCAGAGGTGACAGACCCATTGGGATCCCTGGTACCAATCCTGACCACAGGAATGCATTTCTCAGCATATGAAAGTGCTTCTCCTATGTATTCCTAAAAAAAAAATACATTCAGGACAGTTTACCAGATTTTTGGTATGAGCCAAGAAAAAAAATAAATAGCATTCCCCCACAGATTCACAATTTCACAGCCAAGGTTTTCAAGCCAAACAAAATAAAAAGCCACAACAATTGCCATTCTCTCTTCCTTTTCCAAATGAGACAGCACCAAAAAAACTTGCAACCTAACCGCAAGAATTGGCAAACCTGAGGATATTTGCAACATCATGAATTATATTATCTCTCAGAGATTTAAATCCCTGGGAGAGGTACTTACTCCACAGGTTAAGGATGTCAGGGTGACCTTACTTTAAGAGAAAGGACAGTGCCAAGGTTGACAAGCCCCCAAATTAAAATCTGGCACAGAAAATACATTTTTTCAGATGTCCTCCTGATTCTGAAAAGATCTATCAGTCTGCCAAAGCAAGGGCTGCAAGATTATTAAAGTGCCAAAGACAATTTATGCACAAGATACCTAGCTGGCCATCTCTCATTTTACACACTGCCAAGGCTCTAGGTCACCCATCCTTCAAAGTTCTATATTTTATTCTGACTGAGGTCAGGTCTGCTCACCCCAAAGACTTGGACAGCAGAACCCTGTCCCTGACCTGTCTCAGGTTCTTGCTGCTTTCTCTTCCAAAAATTCAGCATGTTCAAGCTACTCCTGCCTATTTTAAGCTTCTTTCTTTATTAATATCCCTCTGTTCTGGGAGCTGCAAGAATATCTGCCACACGAATACACTTGTAACAAATTCTATTATATGGTGGTATATATATGTGTGTAGTATGTTCTTTGTGCTTGATGCACAGCAGAGCTGATGTGAAATGGGACATGTTAAGGGAAATCACTTCAATATAGTCCTCTTGAGAAGTGGGAAATGGGGTCAGACCTTGCTACAGACTGGTTGTGGAGTGGATGTAAATGAAGCCCTCTGTTTTTCAGGACAAACTATGAACTCCCATGTGGCTGGAAATCTCTGCGTGCAGTCTGCTGGGGTGGAAATATTTTAACTATTCATCAGGAATGATAATACAAAGCTGTAATACCACAATGATGACATTCCCCCTGCTGCTGTGAGCCTCTGGACCTGTAGCAGGGACAATCCACCCAGGAGAAGATGCGGAATGGGTGTGTGAGGCTGGTTGCTCACAGTGGGATGGATCCAGGCTGTCCCAGGCAGAAAAAGGAGGGATGGCAGCCCTGGTCAGTCCCACCTTGAGTGCAGACTTGAATTCCTGAGCTATCAGGTGAAAAGGGACTCAAGCACTTCTCCCTCTTCATGAACTCTGATCTTCTCTCCCCAGCTTTACTTCAAAGGACTAATGCTTCACTCTGAGTGCATCAGACTACTTCATTTGACACTATAACCTCAATCACCATGTACTTTTTCCTCTGCAAGTTTTGCTGCCATGCCAAATGGAATAAACCCCACTGCTATCTAGTCATCTATGAGCATGTAAAATTACATAGGTGATGATTTTTTCCAGTTTGGCAATCTAACAGATGAATCAATTATTTGTCGCACCCTAGTTTTAAAGCTATCTACTGTACAAACTGCAGGTCAGGACAGCAAGGGTTTGTTTTGCAATCAACTTCTGTGTGAGAGCAGGATTCTTCCATATTACAATACTTTGGTGGCTCTTGAGCAGAGAAGGGGATGTGATGTGCAGACACACTCACGGGCACAAATAAACCCAGAGCCCCTGGGTGGTGGCGCTAGTTCATCTCCTCACAGATGACTTGCTGGTTTAACTATGCAATGTCGCTTGGAGAGAGGATTTTTTCACGTATTGAAAGAGCAGGGAAGACAGACAAGAAAGCAGGGTAGTGCACTAGGTATGTAAGCATCTGTAGCAACACAGTGCTGCTACAGTAGGTTTGCAGCTTCGTCCCTTTCAAGCTGCAAACAGCCCTCATTTGCTCCCACACATGTCTGTCCTGCAAAACCAGACGCTTCTATATTGAAATCAGCAGACTCACAGATAGATGGACCAGAAGGTTACCTGATTCCAGTGCAGGTTATGCTCTTCTATCGCACTGTGGTGTTGCTTTGCTGTTTTCATTGCAACAACTACATAAAATCCTGCATTCTGTTTGTTTTTACTCTCATTGGACAAAAACTCCAGGATGCAACTCAAATGATGGAAAAGGCAGATAGGCAGGCATGGAGAACGAAGCAAACAGTGTGTGGCAGATGCATCACCACATTGCTGCAAAGAGTTTGGACTGACTGTGTGTCATGGAAGGCCAATATAGGACAAAATTAGGCCTGAACATGTCCTGGCTTGCCCAAACATGGTCCCCTGCTCTCCCTCCTCCTGTTGCTGGGGGAAGCAACAACAGGAAAGGAAGACAAAGGCCCCTGGTAACTCCATGTCTGTCCAAACTTGTTTACAAGGTACCCACACATGTTGATACACTTCTTTGTGTTCTACCCTAAAAAGGTAAAAGTAAGCCCTGACTTCATCTAATCTGGTTAAGCTTGGCTAACAGCCATTCTGATTGGCTGATTTGTGGCCAAAGGCCCATTAGACTCGGGCTCTAGGTAGACACAGCGTGCTGCCACCATTGCTTTTGCCTTACTGTGCTCTCTGTTTGTATCAGTGTTCTGTCTCACTGCTGTTGTATCCTGCCATGCTCTGCAGCATTATCCTCTGCTAAGCTGTAAACTAGTTCTGCTGCATAATAACAAACCCTGATACTTTGGGCTTGTCTGCCTGGAAACTGCTGTGAGCTTACCAGGAATAGGTCTTGGCCTGCAGGACATTGTGCTAAGACTGCACATGTGCAAGACATCCTGGTTGCAAGTCTTCTGCCAAGACTGGGAGTACTGGAAGGAACACAGATTGTCCAAAAGGAACCAAGACCAGGTCAGAGACCATCTGCTTTCTGCCAGCACCCCTGCTAAGAGCCTGGGAAGGTCAGAAGCCTCATTGGTTGATGAGACACAAACAGAACTGCCTGCAAGTGTTTGGGTACTGTCTGAAGCTGTAGTTAGTCCCAGGAAATCCAGAGATTAATACTTTTGTGAGTAAACACTCAAAAAGCTCTTTAGCAACTCTTTAGCAAAACTCTGTAAAAGTGAATGCAAATGCCTCATGCCTTAGAAGAAAGGAGCTTCCTGAGTCCATCTAGTGGGCAAGCAGTATAATTAACAGCAAGAACCTCTCTTCCAGTTCAATTAATTAATATTTGCATCATTGTTAGTTATTTCTTAAGTGTTCTAGATTCTGTTATCCCTTTGTATAATGTTTTTATGACCTTTGCAAAGAACCTAATTATTATTAAAAATTATTGGGCAGGTAGTGAGAATCCTGAATATCAAAATTAATAAACAATATTAATTTTGAAGAAAAATAAAACCCTATCTTGCATCATTAATACCCTCCATAACACTGTGATGAGCATGGCATGCAAACTGGGTGGAAAATAGTGTGCTGCTCCTTTAGTTGAGGCCTGCTTGGCTCAGCTCTATGTCAAAGGCGGCCAAGTCATTCCCTTCTTTGTGAGGATTGTGTAAGATTCCCCACGTCCATTAAGGGCTCAGCTCATATAAAGAGCATTGGTTCCTCATCTCACCATTCATCTCACCCAATCTTCAGGTTTAGAGAATGAAAACAGCACTAGAAACCACAGTGTCTCACTGTGGAAGAAATTCCACCCTTTCCAGGAAGATTTCTCATAAGAAATCTTTAGCTGAATTTAGTCAAGTTTCGTGCAAGAGAAGATCTCACACAGCGCAGGACGCAATTACAAATGTTCAATGAAAGCACAGCAAAAATATAATTTACAATGTAGGGAAGAAAGTGAAGAGAAATGGTCCTCAACTGCAAAAAGTTTGGGTTTATTTTCCAGTGTTACTATATGATGTAGCAGATGAATCCAGTGCTATTACTTACTGAGAAGTGTCCCATACTCATGGTAGGGCTTTGCACACAAATGAGACAGTGGCTATTCCAAGCTGAGACACAAACAGTTTGACATCTGAATACACCGGAGACAAGCTCTCCGTGAAGCAGTGTGGATATTTTCAGAGATCATTGCTGGAAGTCTTAAGGGAAATGGAGCGCTTGCAAGCAGAAGGCATTTCATAGAGTGGCATTTCTTACTGAATACATAATGCAAAGGAGTTTCAACAGTAAACAGGACACAAAATGGGCAGGTAGAAGCCAGATTTGGGAAAAATGTGAAATATGAGTATGAAGTTGTTAACAGAGGGAAGTTAGGAAAAAGTCCATGACAAGGAACTACACAGTGCAGAATTGAAGGAGAGTCTGGAGAAGACATTATGACAAGATTGAATTGGTGGCTGATGCTGGCCATGGAGCTGGATTCAGATTTGATGTCACACACGAGTCAAGTGTGCAATGGCTGAACACCACTTCAAAACCTCCATAACAAGGACCTGGCAGGTTTTGTTATCTGTGCAGCTCTAATTACCATGGATGCATGAGAATGTGGATACTGCCAAGAGCCAACATACCGTTTGGGAAAGTTCAGGAGACCAAGATTTCATTAACATCAGTGATATTTAAATGAGGAGTGTGTGGTGGTTCAGTCTTAAAAGCCCTTCCATCAGCACCTGGCACACAGTGGATCTGCCTGTCTTGAGGCAGTTAGCCAGTGACTAAGAGGTGTTACAGGTTGCAAAACTGTACAGTGTATGTAACAGCCCCTGTCTTGAGTCTGAATTTGGTTACTTCAAACTTGCAGAGAGAATGGTGATAGCAAAGGCATTCCAAGTTTTTATTCTGGGTCTGGAAATCAGTCTACACACAATAGTTCTGTGCCAAGCACTGGCCATACCATATCCCAGGGTGATGCAGTGTCTGAGTTTGTCTCCATTCCCAGACCCTTTCTAACAAAGACTATGCCAACTCTTGGAGAAGTAACTCCCAGAAACCAGATGGGTTTGACAGGCCCTGATATGGTTTGGATGCATAAGGAGATGGGGACAGTCCCAAACCAGCCACTACTATCCACGGAAGACCTACTCTTAGCAGGTTGCACTATCAACAATCTAACCTTTAACCCCATACAACTGCAAGTAAAGCACAGGAAAAGAGTACAGGAAAGTCTTTTCTCAGCAATGGACTCCTTTGGAAACACACACAGTCTTAAGTCCCATTTGATTTTAGCTTGAGTGTTTATTAGCCAGAATGCATACAAATGCATTTTGCTAAGACATGCAGCAGAAACAATCAGCTCTTCAGGTTGTACTGGCATGGGCTCCACTATTAAGTCATCTCAAGTAGCAATTCTACTCTGCCTGTGCAGTGTGCTCACTGCTTACCTCATCATTTCCAGGCTCTGAAGGTTGCAACCATGGTATAGGGATTCATCCTAAGAGCTTCTTTCTTACTATTTTAAAGCAATTCATAAAACCAAGAGTAGAAAAACTCACAAACTGACCTCCAGCCATCAATCCATCATAGTGAGTTGTGTACTACAGGCTGTGGAAAGAGCTGTTCTTTAGCTAAAAAAAGAAGGTGCATATTCTTTTCTATGTTTCATACAGACTACTGAAACAGGTTGCCCAGACAGGTTATTGAGTCTCCTTCTCCAGAGACTTTCAAAACCTGCCTAGGTATGTTCCTGTGTAATCTGCTCTAGGTGAACCTGCTCAGCAGGAGAGGTTGGACTATATGATCTCCACAGATCTCTTCCAATCCCTACCATTCTGCAATTCTGTGAAAAGAATATATCAATATTTACTAAAGAGAGGAATTATTATGAATCTTGTTTCTTTCTACACCAGGAAGTCCTAAAATGCACTATAATCCAAAAATTATTTCCCTTCTCATCCAGATACAGGCTGGACAGAACGTGTGGAGGAGGGATAAGATGGGAGGAAAGCTACTGGGTCACGAAGAGGCAGAAAAAAGAGAATTTTTTTACCCTCTGGAGAATGAAAACAACCTGGGCATATCTGCTGTGTAAGTAGAATTAGACAGCTACTGGGCTGAATGCTCTGCCCTTATGCAGTTTCTGATCATTGCTACCTAAGAATAGCAAAGCTAAGAAAAAGGGGGAAATAAGTGTAAATGAGTTGTACAAGTTACAACTCTTGGGCTAAAAATATCCATGTTGGAGGGGCAAAAGAGAAGAGAAAGGGTATACAGGAAGACAAATGGATAGAAACAGGATTTTATACTTCACCCAGCAAGGAGATCCAACCATATCATTCAGTATATACAACAGGAACAGGGTTTTCCAGGAGCCAGAAACAGAAAAAGAATGCACCCTAAACCATATGCACATGCTAGCATGAGAAAAGTTCAGGCAAGGCATTCTTCTTAAGGTAATGCAAAAGTGACTTTTGATTTCACAAAGGAATTTAATGAGTAAGCAGACACATCCTTCCCTATTCCTGGAATACAATAAAATTGCAAGAAATGACTGTGACACGGCATGGACGTCAGGTCGTGCTGCAGGCTGGGGAGACCCACGGCACGGATGGACTCCTGCAAGGAACAAGAAGCCACCTCCTCTCTTAATCAAAATAAAACTGCCAAATATGAAGACTTACAGAGCTGCTACTGCAGTAATAAAATTGGGCTGCTCCTGTGCTGCCACCTTCATGTTTACCCAAGAACGTTTGGGTTTTGATATAACACTTTTTCAGAATCTCAAAAGATATGCTCAAAAAAATTGAAATCATTGCAGTGCTGCTAGCTGCAATAATCCTAAGGCGTATCTCCATTCTAGCAGTAGCTTGTGTTTTCAGTGGAGCCCTGGCTCTTGCTGTATGATGAGCAACAAAAACCAAAAAAAACCCCTGTCATTAGTGATTTCTAACTGCTTTGGTTGGGAAGAATTCAGTCACTGAAGCCTCAAAACCCAGAAAGTAAACACCTGAGCTTCAGGTTCAGGGTGTGTTTGTAGTAGCAGAACAAACGGTATCTTGTTTTTAATTCTCTGCTTGTCAAAAGGATTTTTTCATCATTTTTAACAATCTAAAATTTAGCAGACTCACTCTGGGAGAAGGAGGGATCCCAGTTCCAGCAGTAACATCAGGGTATCTATGGAAAGCAATGTTTGTTCATTTGTGCTAAAAATTAATCTGTGGCTCTCATGTTAAATGTATATAGTTTAATGAGACCTATAATTTGTTTCCTTCCAAGACAGACTTTTTTTGCTTTAGTTGACTATGTGGAATATAGAAGGAAAATGACAATTTTAAGGTTGGCCACAACTCATGTAATTGGGACAAGACTATCACTTTAGAGAATTAATTTAAAACAGACCCTTTTGTTAAACAATGTTAAATGACCTCGGGTGCTAAGCCCCTCCCCCAGTGTAGAATTAAAATATAGTTTAAAGAGATAGAATGAAATGCAAAGTAGGCTACTTATGCCAAAGTAGGCTAGTTCTAAAGCTGCCCATAGGAAGCATGAACCAAAACCCACATGTGTGCTCAGCTCCTATCATCCTGACTGAAGGCAATGGCAAAGCTCCCTGATTTCAGCTAGGCAAATCCTGCCTTCAGTTCTTCTTTAGGCAGCAAGATTTCTTGAGATAGACTTGTTCAAGATAGAAAGAAGCAAAACAGAGGAGAGGAGCTTTCCTGATATATAGACAGAAAGGTTTATTCCTCATTCTATGACTAGGCAACTGGAAGCAGATAAAGTTCTTGCGAGGGTCATCAAAAATCTTCCATTCCCTCTCATTCTGGGACTTATTTTGGGCTGAGGAGAACATGACCAAGGAGCTTGGCTGAATGAATACCTTCAAGCATTTCCTGATCCTGCCACAGCGCTGCCTTTGCAGACCTCCAAATCCCTTCATGCGTCATTTATAAACTATTGTATCCATTGCAAAAGGTGGTGAGCATTGCCTCAGCTACACACTGGGAGCACACTGACCAGCTCTTGGCCTTCCGTGTTGACCTGGCAGTTAACTCTGAGCTGCTGCTTGCCTGGAGCACTCTCCTCCACGCTCCATTTCATGCAGAGAGTAGAGAGCCGAGAGCTTTCAGTCAGGTTTGCTCTTTCCTTTTTTTTTTTTTTTTTTATTTCTAGTGCACAGGGTTGGAAGACAGACAACTGGGATTTGAGTTCACAAGCCAGACCATAAGCAAGCGAATTCCTGCAGCCCTGCAGGAAGATGTACAAGTGAAAATGAGTTGGTGAGCAATGTGACAAGGCATTTTTACCCAGAGCAGCTCCTTCTGAGTACATCTACATGCCTGCCTCGTGGTGCTGCTTCAGCCTTGAGCAAGCTGTCCTACAGCTATGCTAGCTGATGTGCACCTGTATATACAAGGCAAACTTAGCAATATGTTAAAAGTCAGCGTTGGTAGAAACAAAAGAGAGGATACACTGCAGGGTTCTCAGGTAGCCTGCTCTAAGGTAATGTTGGCACTTTCCATAAGCACCCAGGTGGCAGAGCAACTTCAAGCTGTGACCACCACTGTTAGCACAAAGAATTAAGTACATAAACAATATTAGCTATAATAGTGTTATAATGCACATAACCTCTTACTAGGGAATTGAAAATTTAAGCTGATGTTTTCCTTTGCAGCAGAGGTAGGAAGCCAAGACAACACTTTAGGTGGTGGAAGTTTGAAGGGGAAAAGAACAATTTTTACCAGAAGATTACTGTGGAGTGCCTACAATATTGTACAATAATAAGCTGAAAATACAGACTTTATTTCCCTTTGGAATTCAAATGCTTGTACATCAACAGGGCACCTCTAATATCTAAGTAATAAGCATAGCTGCTCCATAAGGACATTATTGAAACTCAAATTCCCTCAATACAATTTCAGATTGACAGTGTGAGCTCAGGGAAGGAGAACTTTATTACATTTCATAAGGTTCTCTTAAGCATTTTCTGAATTTAAAGCTAAACCCACAAGCTCCAGTGGGAGAATGCACTGCACTCTTCTCCTTTAAATCTGCATTCGTTTATCTGATCCACTGCCACCGGACAAAGTAAAAATGCTTTTATTATTCCTGCAGACCTTGAATGCTACATAGAAGAGCTTGCAGAGGCTGAGAACAATGACTGTGCAACATGTACTTATAATGCAACTATTAAGACATTCTGATTGCTTGCTTTACTTCAGTACAGAAAATGCATCAGCAAAATTAAGACAAAAAAAAAAAAAGAAAAAGAAGTTGTTTTCCCTCTGTTCATAATAGCTGATTATATGAGGCACACCTGGGCAAAAAGCTGTTTCTACACTGCTGAAAGAATTCAGGTATGGTACAATTTGCTGGCCATTAGGTTCTAAGATCTGCTAGTGAGCAGCACTGGTGAAATGAATGCCCACACAGAAGTAATTGAAGAGTTAATGTTTTTAAGTTGTCCCTGGATGAATGCAGTATTTCTGTATCTTCTAAAGGTTTAAGATTAAACAAGTTAGGAGTTCAAAGCAAACAAACTGCCTAATCAAATAGCAGATGCCCTGCGAGAATTCTTTAAATAAAGACTATTGCATTTCATGCTACTACCTCCAATTGCACTGACTCTCTTATTTGTTTATGGTATCCCTGGTTCAAATGGCAGAACTTCCAGATCCAATTTAAAATGCTGAATAGGTCACTTAGAATTGAACCCGGATCAAACCATAAAAGAGACTTTGTAATGAAATAAATATTTACTGATCAGATTATCTACCCAGAGCAACAATCTTTGTTGGTAGGTTGCCATTTATTTTGCTTTCAATCAACCCTGTGGTTTCTAATAAGCTGCATTTTCATGATTTTCTTAATATAGAACTGCTTGTCATTCAGTGTTGTACAACGTGCTGTTGTGCTCCAGGAGAGAGGCGATGCCTGGGGCGAGGAGAAGGCTGACGGCGACGCCACGGAGCCGCTCCACTCTCCTTGCTGACTTGCTGGGGATGGTAGGCAGAAGCCAGCAGCAGCGGCGTGGCTCCGTGCCAGGGTTCAGCAAGACCTTCAGCACCCTACAGTGTGTCTCGACGGAGGTCAGGGTTATGTACAAAAAGCAGTCTCAAAGACAATTTGTTAGGTCATTTTGGATATGCAAATGGAAAATAAATTACTACTGAGAGACTTCTTTTACATGTGCAAGGATGCAAGTGTCATTATCCACACGTGCCAGGCACGGGCTGCTGATTAGGAAAATCAGAAAAAAAAGAAAAAAAAAGAAAAAAAAAGGTTTCATGAGGTGCATAGGTAATGATCCAGGTGTTGTTAGGTATAAAATATTCTGAGAAAAATGAGACCTTGCAGAGTTTGAGGAGATAGATTATCAAAAACATGCAGTTGTGCTGACAAAACATACACATATGCTTTGCCAGTGTAATTAAGATGCCTGTGCTTACGAAAGGCAAAGCGGGATAAATAAGTGCTTGGTTGAGCATCCTTCTGATTACTGCTGTAAGAAAATACCTAATATTTAGTATCAGTATCACATCCACAGTAAATTCATCTGTCCATTACACAGCTGCTTACTTGAGTTGGAAGATACAAGACAGCCCACTCATGAACTAGGTTAAAGTCAGAGGCCTGTTAGAAAAACATTCCATACCAAGAACGTAAAGCAGTTCTTACACAGATAACTTCCTTTTGTATGCATCCACGATTTGAAGTTTCACAGAAATTTCCTGAACTTCTCGAGCCTAAATCTATAGATTTTAATACTGCCTTGTAGACTAGCCACAGATTCAATAACACAGGCTTAAGGCTATAACTATGTCCTTAACTCACCGCCACGTGTGTAAAAAATCCTACAAGCTTAATCAATGCTTAATCTGTCCTATCAAAAGTACCATAGTATGTTGACAAAATTAGAAATACAAGTTTGTTATTTTAATGAGTCACTGACATCTGCTGCTTATTCTTAGTTTTCAGTTGTACTTCCCTGCTGTGACATCATGGTGCATGTGATTTTCATTTGGTTACCACTCTTAGCACTGACTCAGTCCTTTACATTACTTTGACAGCATTTCTACTCATTCATTATTTAACAGTAACTTTTGCTTACCAAGCACATTTCAATACAACTAACTAAACTAAAAGCATGTCCTAATCCTTAATGAAGTTCAAATACTTCTCCTGGGAGGTTGCTAAGTATCATCATAATTTTATGGATGAGAAAGCAAATATTAAGTAATTTGCTAAGGTCATGCAGCCTCTCTGTGGCACAAGTCGGGGAAAATAGTGCTCCAGAGAGACCATGTGCCATCCGGCATAAAGAACAACCCTAACCAGCTCAGGCTACTCTGAACCCAACACAAATGCATGGGGAGAGAACATGAAAGGATGAGCAGGCATAATGAAGAAGGTCCTGTAGCATGGTCATCTCATCACTGTAAGTCTATGAGCCTCTACAGTTGGCCAGCGACAACTTTTTGTTAGTAGATAATGCTGAAACAAAGCAGTCTGCTTGGGAGCCTGAAGGTCTTGAGAAATCAACAATGGATTTATTTTTTTTTTAAGTTCTGCATTTCTCAGTCTCTTTTCAACTCCATGTTTTTAACAATGATGTTATTTAATACATGCCAGTATGAATAAGTTTATTCTTTCTTCTGATCTGTTCCTATAAAAGGAGCTTGTGTTACACAGACTGCCTATAATTCATTAAGCCAAATTCCCTTCCATCTGGAGGCTTATACAGTTGTTGAAAAGCTGTCACTATAACCTATTGTCACTGCAACTTTTTATGAACCAGCCTACATTTTTATGTCAAAATTTATCTCAACAATTTTGCAGTACTTTCTTTCAATTATTTCTATATCATCAGCCTTTAGGTACTGCAGCCTTCAAGATCTTGGGATAAACTTCTCTCCTTGGCTTTGTTCATACAGAAAATAAATAGCTCTTGTATTTTAACAAGAGCTACACAGAAACAGACACAGCTTCAGCTGCACATCCCAGAGGATGCAGAAACCAATGGCATTTATTGATTTCACCCACTCCCAAAGGAAACAATCATAAATAAATGCAATGGTCTCTGTTAGAAAGAAAGCATGGCTATAAAAAGGGAATTCTCGATGAAAAAAAAAAAAAATTAGGCTGTCCTTATTTTTTTTTACAAGAAAGAGGCACATACGTGAGCAAATTTCATGTTTCAGAGGGCAGATACCTAAGATGATGCACAGAGGTAATGAGGTCAAAGACCAACAGCAGCTGCTCTTTGTGTGAAGCCACAATTTACAGAACAGCATGCTTTCCTTCTAGCATCCTACCCTCTGCTAGACCCACTTGATATGTAAGAAGTGACTAAAAATGCAGCATGCAAGAAGTGAAAATATCCTCAGCTCTGGATAACTTCAGAACAAGCCTTTCTGACTGAAATCCCAGGAATCAGGACATGGCCCCAGTCTCAAGGCTCTGGAATAAAGTCCTTCAGACCACATTTTCCTGACCTTTCATAGTGACTTTGCAACAGATTATGGTGTTACTGTACTAAAGCATTGTAGCGGCATAAGCCATATGATATGACCTGGACTAATTCTGCAGAAAAGAGAAAGCCAGAACACTAACACAAAAAACCAGAAACAACACAGAAATACAGTTGACGGGTAGAAAAACTGTTCTTGGCATGCCACTCTGTCACAAAATTACTCAGGGATGTATCTGTGTTTGTAATATGGTTTCATACTAGCAGCACTGTTTTCTAATAAAATAAAAATCAATCCTGAAACGGCATGGTTGGATCAGTAACATTCATGTCTTGACTAAGCCCTTGAATTAAAATACTGTTTCAAAAGGGAGTGAAAACCCATCATTTTTTCAAAAGCTTGGAGTTGTCCAACTGAAACACTTTTAAAAGCAGGACTGGAAAAGGAAGTGTCAGTTTTGGAAGCAACAAAGATCAATGCATCCTCAACATGGTATATCTGGCAAACTGCTGTGCAGGAAAGTAAAGTATGACACATAGCTGATGAAGCAGTCTCGGGCCAAAACACAGGGTTCTTACTCATCTTGCACTAAAGCACAACTGTGTTTAATTGAAATTACAGAGAGAGCTTTGCTGAGTAGGAGCAGTAGGGCTTGGCTCATGCAACTTATCTGTATGTGTTCTGTTGGTAGCTTGACTGCAGGCCATACAAGTAATTTAAGGTTTCTTTAGTAGAAGTATGCGTGTTTGGGTGGAGAACAGAAACAGATGGAATAAAAGCAATCGCTGTCAGGTCTTATGTTCATAAGACTATCTTTCTGAATATAGATACAGACACCCTCTCCATGTACTGCATTTGCTTCTTGTAGCACCTACCATCCTATGAGCTGAGGATCAATGTAGTATTATGTGAAGTCCTACAAGGATAAACAGCAGTAGGATGACCTTGTGTCCATGTATCCTAACTGAAAGGGAAGAGGAGGATTGTTTAGTCAAATTCTCTCAACTGACTGCTATTAAAAAAGTAAAATTCCAGTGGTTCAAGTATTACTAAGCTAGGTTGGACTAATACTGCAGGGACAGAAATTCCTTCAGTCTATGGATCAGAGGTATCAGTTTCTTATGCTTGCTGTGGTATTGGCTGTATGTTCAAAGGCCTTTCACCTTGTGCTAACTTGGGCTTAATTGCCATGTTTTTGGATCCACTTTAAATGTTGAACTTACAGTAGTCATTTGAAGGACTGGTTCAGTTACAGAAAAAACAAGTGCAACTGTATTGTATTTGTGTGGGTACTGGCAGCATGCATGCATCACCCTTTTGGCCTCGCAATAGTTCCCTCTGGGCACACTCTCCTGCTCTATTCTAGCTGGATCTTGGCACTGGACATGCCACAGGTCTGCGTGGTTTTTACATTGAAAGGAGTAAGAATAGGGAAGGAAAAAAAACCCCTCAGTCGTCTCAGAATTGCCTCTGTTTCTGTTTTGGGGACTGAACTGTTCTCAGTTACTGTCCTAAAGACTTAATGTTTCTTTTAGCTGTGTAGCAATTCAAAGGAGAGTACACTCAAAGGAGAACAAGTGGATTTTTCTCCTTCTGTCTTCATCCAGAGAAGTCTCTAGCCAGGATATTCTGAGTAGTTTCCTTATCTTCTTGACATGCTGTAGGTTGCTTGCTGTGGTATCCTTTCAGGTTCCATTTGCATAATTCTGACTAACAACCAAACTGAGAGGATGGCGACAGGAGGAAGAGAAATGAACAGATTAGATCATCTATTTAATATCCTCCTGGTGAGCTCACCAGGTCTGAAATAGCAGTGTTTTATAACAGGTATAATCTCTATTTAAAAGCTACAAACTGTGTTACCCATTAGAGATAAGCTCATGGTTCAATCTGGGACCACAGAAGGTGGATCTTGTAGGGAGTACATGGCCAGGACACTGCCAGGAGAGAGGTAGCACCTCAGGGATGTAAAATTGCTCTCTGTTAATAAAGGGCCTAAATACAAAATGAGGTTTGCTCAGTAACAAATGGTCATGAGCTGTCCCTGAACAGACAGCAGAAGGGCTTCCTTAGACAATGATGGGGATCACAGCTTCAAATGGTCTTCAGGTGGTGCTTCATACATTTATGAAGGTACACCAAATAATGTGATTCCATGCAATGTCAAGCATTCAGATTCAAGAGTCAGAAGGATTCTTTCCAGGTCTACATCATTGTGAGGGGAGGAGGGGAAAATCTTGTCCTTTAAAACATTTTTTAGAGCAGTTTCTATGTAAATAATTGCAGGTTGATGACCAAGGAAGGAACTCCTTTTAGATGGCTTAATAACCTTCAGTGTTGCAGGAACCTCAGCTTGGATGTAACACAGCAACAAGCTGGTGCAATAAGCATATTTAGGATTATTCCTCGAGCCTTTCCTTGCTAGCACATCTCAATGCAGAATTCTTGCATAGTTTAAAATAAAAAGATATTAGAAAAATCTTCTTTTAATTAGGGTGACTGATGTTCTGTGACCACAAAACCCACAGGTTTCTAAAGAATATGCAGACCTTTTTGGAAGTGTAAGGGAAAAAACCCAGCAGAGGAGTTACACATGCTCTCTAGGGAAGGTCCTTTCTGGCAATTTAATTTCAAAAAGCCAAGATCAAGACCTTAGAGGAGCACAAGGAAGCCATTACCCACAGCCTTCTCAATGGAACAACCTTATCACCAAAAATATACGATTATTCTGCAGCATCTGAAGGGGACTTTCAAAGGAAATAGAACAGAAAGATTTGAAAAATTATTTTTTTTTGCTTTAATGATATGAAGATCAGAAATACTGAAGATCTCTGGGATGACCCCTGAAGGCTGGGAGCTGTAGTGGGAGCTTCTGTCGCTGCCATGAGAGAATCCTGCTCCTCTGACAGTTCAGACAGTCTGTAGAAAATGAAAGGTCCATTTTGAAAGGAATGATGGCTCCTCTACATGTCCTCTACATTTGCCAAGCAGAGCTCCCATCCTCACAGGGATGTTGGATCTTGGAAGGAGAAAGGACTGATGAAATGAAGGAGATGATTTAGAATAACACTGGTTTATTTTATATATGACAACCACACACCAGGTTCTGTATGTTCTAAGAGAATATAATTTCCACAACTTTTTATCCCTTGCAGCTGGTCTTCAGTGGCTGCTGAGGGGTGAAGAAGTCCAAGCTCCTCTCCCAATGGGTTCTGTTAACATCTATGATATTTGTCGAGGCCAAGGTGTCTAGGAAGCTGCAGTTCAGGTTCTGCTCCAATGACCAAAATCTAATCTTGTCTCGACTAAGACTGTGGGATAGGCTACAATGAAACTATTTTGGCTTCTCCAGCACATCCTGTCCTTTGTTGCTCTGCATTTCAAGTTCTTTCCATATAACCCATTATAATCTCCATTACAATCAGGTAGCTAAAATCAACTGCCACCAGCCAAACAGATCATGAAGCACTAACTGTAGAAAGAACCCAGAAGGCAAACCTTCTGCTTGAAACTCTCATGATTAGGCACAACCCCACTTCATTCACATGCAAGGGAAAATGCTATCAGATTTAATTAGGAGATAGGAATGGTGTGAATTCAAGTGGCTGGCAACAGCTAACTTAATGTTTCAAGTAGTTAGAAGAGACTGTTCCTTTGCTGACTACCTGCTGCAGGAATGCTGAACTGGAGGACCTGGAATTTCCATATAAAAGTTAAACAGCCCAGAATGAATGAACTTGCAGGATGGGACAGGACTTATCCTAATAGTTTCTATGAGGAAAAGCTACTCAGCAGAAATTTGCCTGAAATGGGACCATATCCTGCATTTTCCTCCTTCCCCTCTCACAAGAAACTTTGCAGATGGAAATCTGTAATGAACAAGATTAATACTAATTTTTATTATGACTCAAGAGGTTATAAAAAGAAATGTCTTCCACATAGGCTTAGGAGCTAACCACTCTCCTGAGCTGTGACTGAAACAGCTCAGATCTATTCACCTTCAGGGCATACCATAAGCCCCCATCAAATGGTCAGGTAGGTTCCACAGGCACCTCAAGAATGTTGAAACTTGGTTAATTATTGCTGCTAAACAACTCTTCTCCCTTTTTCTGTTTAGATGGAATTTGTCATTGTTTTTGCTTTATTGTTTTCTTTGCTACAGATTTTGCTCGCAGTGCCTGCTGGGGTGTTTCAAACACTGAAGACATTTTTTAAAATGCTGAAAGGAAACTAATAACCATAAATAAATAATTCTTTAATTTCTCAGAGGAGTTGTCCAGCAAAAAGAAAGAAATTGCTGAAGTAGTTCAAATGTACAAAATAAGACAGGGGGATGAAAAATGCTTTCCAGAATCTCACTTCAGGCTTTCTTTCAATGACCTATTGAAAGAAAACCAGGAAAACAAAAAGGGGAAGACAAATCTGACTTTTCATTAATACTGCAGAGGTGATCTACCCAAGACAAACTGTAGGCTTGTTGTATATGATGGAAAGCAAACTGAACCCCAAGATCTCTTTTGGCTTATGCTTTTACAGAGTATGTTTGCAGTGAAGGCACCAAGAGAACAAAACCACTGTGGATTTGAGAGGAAAATAAAGCAACCAAAATAGAGATACTGCCTTCAAAAGACCTCTCATGTAAAGGTTATAGGAAGCATATATTAGTAGTACTTCATTTGATACACAGGTTTCTGGTTTTCTGAATTCTGCGTCTATCACTTTAAACTTCAAACTCCCCCCAACTCCTCAGGGGAAAAAAAAAGTAAGTCTTGCTGCGAGACTGCTACTACTGCCTATCATTCAGGGAGCCATCTGTTTACTTCCCTGCTTGAGGATGAGCAAGGCTAGGACATGAGTTAAGCTGAAGAGCCATTAAAAAGTCAGTGACATGAACTGAAAGCATACTTTTCTTTGACATCTGCAGGCTGTTAGAATTATTTTAAATTGTGCATTAAGATGTTAGCTAACGTATCTTACATTCCATGTAATGCAGATTTTGTAGCACTCGACTTACAGAAACAAGGATCTTTTTACGTCCATAACTACTTGAGTTACGCTTGATACACACTGACCAGTACTTGTCATTCAGGTTTAATTTTTCCAAGTCAGTTCACTGGTTTCTTATTCAAACAAAAGCACAAGCACACAGTAACACTGAAAGGGGAAGACCTTTGGACTGATACAAAATACAAGCAAAACAGAACCATAATCAGATCTACAAAAACTGAGCTAGAATGAGAATTTAATGGAATGTTTTTGGAATTGCATTAAATTCTATGAAGGCTAAGGCTACACACAGATGACCAGAAGAAACTGAGTTACTGTAAAATAACAAGTAATAACCAAGTTGCAGTAACAGACTGTGTGTAACCTCACCAAGGTTGGAAGAGACCTCACAGATCATCAAGTCCAACTCATCACCACAG
Source organism: Eubucco bourcierii (assembly GCA_013396675.1). Classification (NCBI taxonomy): domain Eukaryota; kingdom Metazoa; phylum Chordata; class Aves; order Piciformes; family Ramphastidae; genus Eubucco; species Eubucco bourcierii. Next base: position 268,150 of record VWZE01005333.1, read on the forward strand.
ACCTCAAGACTAGACCATGGCACCAAGTGCCATGTCCAAACCTGCCTTGAACACCTCCAGGGACGATGACTCCACCACCTCCCTGGGCAGCCCATTCCAGTAGCCAATGACTCTCTCAGTGAAGAACTTTCTCCTCACCTCCAGCCTAAACTTCCCCTGGCACAGCTTCAGACTGTGTCCTCTTGTTCTGGTGCTGGTTGCCTGAGAGAAGAAGGTAACCTCCCTCTGGCCACAACCACCCTTCAGGTAGTTGTAGACAGCAAGAAGGTCTCCCCTGAGCCTCCTCTTCTCCAGGCTAAACAACCCCAGCTCCTTCAGCCTCTCATCACAGGGCTTGTGCTCGAGGTCTCTCCCCAGCCTCGTTGCCCTTCTCTGGACATGCTCAAGCACCTCAATGTCCTTCTTCAATTGAGGGGTCCAGAACTGGACACAGGACTCAAGGTGTGGTCTAACCAGTGCAGAGTACAGGGGGAGAATGACCTCCCTGTTCCTGTTGGCCACACTCTTCCTGATGCAGGCCAGGATGCCATTGGCCTTCTTGGCCACCTGGGCACACTGCTGGCTCATGTTTAGGCGGATGTCAATCAGCATCCCCAGATCCCTTTCTGTTTGGCTGCTCTCCAGCCACTCCAAAGGGTACTGAACTACTGAATTTCAACAAGGGTAGCAAAGATGCCCTAATGGCTTTGGAGAGCTGATTTAATTTTACATATCTCTCACTCAGATGGCTGTTTACAGCTGGTGTTGAACACTTTTTCTTTTATTTACGAGACAACATACACTGAAGGAATTTCAAAACAGTACATAGACTACAGCCATCCTGAAATGGATTTTTTTACCCTGCTTAAGAAACCTGAAGTAATTACTCAAAAATTCCTGAACACTCAATCTGTTGTCCTAAACATGCACTCTTCAAACATATATAGAGCTCTCCTTTCTTACAGTTATGAACAATGAATTATATAAAAATCTAAGCTAACACTTCAAGCTTTCAGGTTTGTCAAAATATAAAGTTGTTTACTATAACTTTGCAGTAGTTATTTGCAGCTTATGTTATGTTTAGACAATATTTATAAAATTATATTATTTAACAACTATTACATTTAGTTGCTACATCTTAAAAATGCACTGCAATCAAATTTACTCCAGTTTTATTCTTCAAGTGCCACCAAGATTTTTTTTTTTAAAAGTGTTTTAAGTAAGTACAATAGAGCAGGGCATGGGTGAGGACATCGATCAAGCAGTAGGATTATCTGAGAACAATAAAAAGAAAGGAAACAGGACAGGTGAAGCAGACAATAGTAGCGGACTTACTACATTTTGCATTTCCTGAAAAGTGAACCGTCCAAAGCTGGTGCCACAAAAAAACCCAAAAAAACCCCAAAAACATTTCTGCCATCATTTGAAGTAATTTTGTCATGGCTTGTAGAATTAATGTAAAAGAATTCTGTGTAGCCCTAAGATAGAAGGCAAAAGTTTCCATTCAAAGAATGAAGTGACTTTCAGAATTACTGAGGTTTGCCCACTATAATCTTAGTTTTCATTCACTACGGTGGATGATAGTGCTGTTACTCTGAAAAAGACTCTTCAGGAGTTCTTTAAGATCACACATCTTTTCCATAAGTGTGTGTCTAATAAGACTATAAACAGATGTAGTTTATATAGTCAAGACACAAAGGCATTCTTCCTACCACACCAGAGTAACTCAGGGGTCTGTACTCACCCAAAGATGTGGGATAGAAATTCTAACTTCTACTACGTCCCTGATTTCACCGGGCTTGGTTTGTACAGCTACAGCTTAACGTTGTGTTTCCTCTTAGTCTGAAGAAACCACAATAAAAATTGCAATGTAACATGTAAAGCCTTAAGAATTTTCAACCCATCTGAAACCATCCCTTAAAACAGATTGGAAAAAAGCCAGGTTGGATGAAGTCATGAGCAACCTGGTCGTGGCAAGAGGTTGGAACTAGACAATCTTTAAGATCCCTTCCAAATCAAACCATTCTAGTATTCTGTGATTCACTGATCACTCTTATATACTGCATATCTGAGCAGCTCCTAGTGAAGCACTAAGCAGTGACTCATATTTACTAGAGGTAGGTTGTAAGCTCAGGAAAAAAAAATTATGTACACTGGTACAGCTTCCTTCACTGTGAGTGTAAGAGATGGTTTGGGGAGTTTATTTGGTTTGCTGCTTTTTTCTTGTGCTTGAATTTCTTGTTGATTGTATTTGTTGCTATCTGTTTACAGAAGAAAATGCAAGCAAAAGAAATGCACTTTGCTCTGCAAGAAGAATAGTGAAGATCACTTGACATACACTGTTAAGAAATCCCTTTCCAGTAAATCCAGCCTCACTGATGAATTAGAAGAAATAGTCTTCAGGGTTACCTCAGACTTTTTAAATGCACGCATGCAAGAAGGTTATGAGGTTCTGAGAAGACTCCCAAATGGATGAGGGCTACAAATGTGCATTCGAATTTCAGCCCTGCAACACTAAATCCACACACGATGACCTTTAACTTCTCAGCAGCAGTGAAGTGAAGGTGTATTATTGCTAAATAAATATGCAAGGCAAAAGTTCTCTGTGCATTTGCAGTAAACACCATCTGCCCAATACTGCTCTTGCAAACACAGGATATCTTCTTTATCTTCTTGTTTGTTTTGCATTATATAAGACAAAGCCAACAAGCTATATCCTTCCCAGAGGTTCATAGATGCTATCTTAAATATGCAAGTGCTTTTGCAAAAAGGCCAGGCACATTCCAGGGAGCTATGCTAATCAGAGAGACTCCAGGAGAAATCTAAAGCTTGAGGGGCATGTTTGTCTCTAACACTCATGTGCACACTGCATTTTTTTTTTTTTTTTTTGCAAAACAAAACACAGTAGAGGGTATAAGGACAGAAAGGTGTTTGTTTAAATGCTGCTCCTCCTGTGAGCTAAAATCTAAACACAGAAAAAGGAAAAAATCCAGAAGGAACTTGCACTAGATTCCTCCATTCTGAATCTGGCAGAAATATGTGGCATAGGAGCAAATGTATTGCCAATATAATTGTTTTTGATGATTCTTACATTGCTAGGAAATTAACGCTGCATTAGCACTTCATCATGCTCTGCTGGGATCATGCAGATTGACTTTGTTGAGTCATAGAACATTGTTTAAGCTAGGAGGATCTTTTTCTACTGACTTCAAACAGACCACAAGCGCCAAAGACTACAGTGTCTCCTTAAACCATAAAACCAGAATTCTTAATACATCATGAGATTACAGAGGATCCCAAATACAATTTTAGAATTAGCAGTTAATATTCAGTATCTTTTTATACTTGACCTTAAAATGCTTGTATGTCTTTTGGTAACCATGGTGCTTTATGTAGATTACTTCATACTAGACATCGTTAATAACAAATCATACTATGTAGCAGGTCAGGAATCCCAAATCATGTTGCCAATGAGCAAACAAACCTACCAGGGCATCTTATCAGAAAAAAAAAACCCAACAAACCAAACAAACCACACAGCCCTCATGTACATCACAATAGTTTGGCAGAGATTATCAGAAGAACTTTGTAAAATAGATATACCTGTGGAAGGTGCCTGGTGATAAGAAAGAATTTCAGGATCTTGTTTATAAAGAACCATTAAAGAGGGGAATGATGCACAGGATATTCTACTAGAATCATAAACTCTCTGGATTTTTAGCTTCTTTTCCTACATCAAGGAAAAGAAAAATGCTCTAATTTAAGCTTACACACTCACCAAAAACAAACCCAACTAAAATATCCATGAAGATGCACTTTGTGTTCCTACAGATATTAGGAAAAACATTCATAGATATAAAACTGTACTGCTCAGTGGATACCAACTACTTCTACAATGTTTGCAGAATTTAAGATTATGTAAGTTCTTCCTCAGATGCATATTTTTCAAACATTTTTTTATTTGAATACAGGCTTTGCACATTATAACTGCTTGATTACACTTACAGAAACGCTAAGATGTTTTATGCATGTTTCTCTCCAATGCTATAATCAATTTCTAATATTAGGCACCATGTGAGCTTAAGATGGTGTGTTAACTGGGAAGCTAAACCAAGAGTTAGTTCTGCAAGACCAGTAAAGAAAAATGATATTAATTTATTGACTAAATAGCTGAGCTGAAATCTAGAAAAGGTAGAAATCTTCTTTTCAGAGATGTATGCTTCAACTCTAGGGCATGGCTTTTGATTTGAGGTAGCCCTGACTTAGCTAGAAGAACAGCTCTGAAAATAACCTGATTTAAGAAAGGATAAAAATTTTTCCACTACAACAACAAAAGTAATCCCAACCCTGATGCTGACCTACTCTCCAAATTTAAATTCAGGAGTGGAAGAAACTAGAGAAACAGAACTGGAAAGGTATGGAGCAAGAGAAAGGTGGCATTGGTTGGCATCTGAATTCAGCCAGCACCTTGACAGATGATCTTACAACAGAAGCTCTCTCTGAACTGAGGCAGTGAACAACAGCAGCCTCATCAAAGCTTTCGCAGCTTGGCTCACTCCAAGTAAATCTTCTGCAGCAACAAATCGTTGGGAACAAAAGACCCAAGAGCGCTAACAAGAAACAGCAAATCCAGCACTTCTGCAACTTTATAACAATGTTTAGGCTTCAGCATTACTATTGAGAACACATTTGCCAAAATACTTCTGCTCGTTTTGTGTTTTCTTTGCTTCCTCTTCCCTCCTCCCTTCCCCCTTTTTTTTTTTTTTTTTTCTNAATAAACAATCTAGTTCTAATTTCTTTTTTGCTGCTTTTATAATGGCATCCTGAAATATCTTTGCAATTTAACAGAGTAACAGCTTTTGTTATTCTCTTGTCAAATCCCAGGTTGCATAGACTATCACTTCTCAGAAAGAAAGAGCAGGACCAATAGAAAAAGTAGGATCATTAGCATTAGTGTATAGACTATCTCAAAGGCTTCATTCAGTGCTTCGCTTGAGAACTTTTCTTTGATTTTGCTGTTAGCTTATCTTTACATGTTAATAACCTGTTTAAAAGGAAACAAAAGATCCCAAATTAAATTTAATCCAGATTAAACCAAAATTGATTTAGAAAATATTGACCCAAAAGAAAAAGGAACCAACATGATTTTCCATTGTAATTCCTAAGACTAAATTAATAACAGTGAATGTTCTGAGGGGGCATTAGCTGGTGATACTTGGATATAACATAAATTAATTTAGAGTCTGTTTAAGGTATAATCTCTATTGGAGATTTTTCAGTAAAGAGACATAAAATCTCTCTCAGTGAAGAGATGGTAATGCAATAACCCTCTGATCTTCCACTTTAAATTTCTTTTCATTCCTGTCTTCATAATAAAAAGCCATAGTTCAACCTGTGATAAATTTGTTGTCCCTCTTCAGCCATTAAGTCCCTAGGTTAGCAATAATGAGTGTAAAAAATAATATGAACCACATCTTTTAATTACTACTAGTACAGATAATTATTGACATTTAGCTGACTGTCTCCTACCTCTGGACCATAAACACACAGAGCAGTAACCTGAGCGGCACAATTATGGGACACTCAACAACAAAGAAGCTCTTCAAGTCTCACATCACTTTTCCTGGCAGAGTAGACATCAACTGCAGTCTAGATCAACATAGAAAATATATTTTCCAAGTAAAAATTCTGTTCATGTCAGTTTTTCCATGTTCACTCATGACAAGGAGTATCCTACTCCCTTCCTGCTGATTTTTCAGAGTGATTAATTCCACTGGTTAAAGGTGTCTCTAGTTGCAAGGGCTAATCCTTGGTGCAAATGATGGGGTTGATACATTTTGCTAAAAAATTGTATTTTTAAAGATGCAGAGCACCATGCTATCTCTTGGGGTTGTGGAGACTGAAGGACTGAATATCAGATCAACAGGCAGCAATGTTTTATGTTAAAGGGCTGTAGATTCTTTTGGTAACCTGAATTAAAAGAAGAGTGGAGGCTATCACGATAATCAATTGTTAGGTAATAGAAATTTTTTTTTGTAATCCAAGACTGACATTCCTACACAGGTACCTTTGATCTGATGGTAGGTGGTTAAGGCGGAGAACAAGCATATAACCTGTAATAAACGCGACACAGACTCTCTTCTGTAGTATGACATTGTAGACATACTACAGAAGAGAGGCTGGTGAGAGGCCTCAAGCACAAGCCCTATGAAGAGAGGCTGAAGGAGCTGGGATTGTTTAGCCTGGAGAAGAGGAGGCTCAGGGGAGACCTTCTTGCTGTCTACAACTACCTGAAGGGTGGTTGTAGCCAGGAGGAGGTTATTTTCTTTTATCACGCAACCAGCACCAGAACAAGAGGACACAGTCTCAAGCTACGCCAGGGGAAGTTTAGGCTGGAGGTGAGGAGAAAATTCTTCACTGAGAGAGTCATTTGCTACTGGAATGGGCTGCTCAGGGAGGTGGTGGAGTCATCGTCCCTGGAGGTGTTCAAGGAGGGTTTGGACTTGGCACTTGGTGCCATGGTCTAGTCTTGAGGTCTGTGGTATTGGGTTGGACTTGATGATCTTTGAGGTCTCTTCCAACCTTGGTGATACTGTGATACTGTGATGACTGAAAGCTTCAATCTGCTGTAAAAGATTTTCATTTACATGGAAGAACAGCAGTAAATCTTCATAAAACTAAAACCAATACTTTTTTAATAACACAGACAAAAATGTAAAAGTTCAGTTGCTAGCAGCTATCCAGAATTACACAAGTAGCACCAAAATAATTAAAACTACTTGTGTTTCAAAAATAATAAGTATATGTCATGACCCTGAGCAGCAAAACAACATTAAAATCCACTTGGTATGTAAATTCACTCGAATTATAACAAGTCACATATCTCAAAAAAAAGAAAATAAAAGAAAAAATAAAAAGAGAGAAAGAATATTTACTACATAAATTATGAAAGGAAAATCAAAGAATGTAAAAAACTCAGTTGTGTCTCTACTCATTACTTCGCTTTAATTTCATCTAACTTTGTGAAAAGCCCCATGGGCTAAGGACATTAATTTCTTGCTTTTGCTGTTTTACTAATTCCTAATGGAGAATTACAAAAGAATTTCAATCACATTAATTGGAATTATGGGAAGGAATGGGAAAGAAAATTGAAGTAAACTGCAGGATACCCAGAAAGTTAAAATACATGAGTATATTCTAAATGCCTTATGAAAAAGAGGAGGAATGCCCATGTCACAACCATAATGCAAGCCGATTTCAGCAGTGGCAAGACAGAAAGAAAATAATCTAGAGGAACTTAAACTCAACAAATCTCTAGGACCAGATGGAAGTTATCCCTGGGTATTAGAGAAGATCAAGAAAGAAACTTTCGGGCTACTGGCAGACATCATGGAAAGGCTGATAAGTTCCAGATGGAATACAGAAATCAGTAAATATAGCACCAGATTATGAAGCGATATGAAATACATTTTAGTGTGAAATTAGCAATAAATATGGTTTGTAACACAGCAGTATATCACAATTTTGATGTAATTTGACAAGTTGCAATATAAGACACAGTGTCAGAAGCTATCAAAGCAAAACAAAACAAATCTCCCAAGTGGTTTGCTGGGAGAAAAGCAGCTATTTTGCTCAGTTTTCATGCAGCGGTTCCTGATTTCCTCCTGCCCAGGCTGGCAGTGTATTATTGCTTTTAATATGCTTAAGGGTCCAGACGGGAGTCCAGCCATGCTAGGCACTAGCCCAGCGCTACAGGAGGTTGCCCAGCTCCAGTGACCTATGTCCTAAATGTGTTAAGATGGATCTATCCTGGGAGGTGTCTATATCTGGAGTCAAGTAAAATTTTCAAACTCACAGAGTTGGTCTGAGGAAGAGGATTTGTATTTCCTCAGTTCAGGCCTTAGCGATCAGATTACCATACCTAAGTGTTATTGCCTCTCTGTGCATTCAATGACAGTTGATTTCTACTTTTTCAGAAGTATAATCTTATCTCACTTCTCCCGGCACTCTTTCCACCTGAGCAACTTCTACTTCTCACTCAGATCACCTAGAAGAAAGGTAAAGATACTATATATATATATATATATATATATATATATATATAATTTATATGTATAGTATACTAAATGATACTCCCAAATAGAACTCTTTCAAATCCTTCTTGCGGTCAAGTTCAATTCTATTTATTTTTGACATGCTTCCTACTTCAGAGACCACAGTGCACTGCTTTAGATTTCTGTCAAACTGTGTTTCAGAAAAGCATTATGACTTTTCTTCACTGTCTATTTTTCTCCTGCCAAGCACCATAGGCTTTCATGTTTTGGTTTTCTTAATATATGTGGCGTTGATCCCAGATTAGTGTTGATGACTAGGATGAAACAACTATAACCCATTGTTACCATAGTGGTAAATAATGGCCTTGAATTAACCACCTATGTTTTCTACCTATTTTACCTCCCTCTGCTACTTCGTTCTTGTGAGACCACACTTGGAGTGCTGTGTCCAGCCCTGGAGTCTGTAAGATATGAAGGGTGTGGAACTGTTAGCATGGACCCAAAGGAGGACCACAAAGATAATCAGAGGGCTGGAGCACCTCTCTTGTGAGGATGGACTGAGAGACTTGGGGTTGTTCAGCCTGGAGAAGAGAAGTCTCTGGTGAGACCTTAAAGCAGTCTTCCAGTATTTGAAGAATGCATACAGGACATCTGGAGAGGGACTTTTTTCAAAGGAATGTAGTGCTAGGATGAGGTGTAATGACTTCAAACTGTAAGAAGCTAGATTTAGATTCAACATCAGGAAGAAATTCTTCCCCTCAACGGTGCTGAAGCACTGGAACAGGTTGCCCAGAGTGAATTCACGGAGGCTGCAACCCAGGAAGTGTTCAAAGCCAAGCTGGATGAGACCTTGAGCAACTTGATCTAGCAGGAGTTGTCCCTGCCCATGGCAGGGCTTTGGAACTAGATGATCTTTCTAAGTCACTTGCAACCCAAACCATTCTATGATATGTAACCTAATAAAGAGAGTTGGACACTGGTAACGCTGATGGACATTGATCAGCAACGCAGTCCTCTCTACCTCTATTTTAATGACAGCTGCTGTAGCAGGCAACACTACAGTACCAAGATGAGACTTATCAAACATTATCCCTTCCTTAGTCTGCTAAGTCCCAGACTTGTTTTCAGTTTGATACTTTCCTCTCCTCTCCCAAGAAATATTTTAACTGAAGTCAAGGTATGAAAGAGAACAAAGTTGCTTTCAGGATTAAAGAACAGAATCCATCAAAATGACTCCAAGAAGCTTAATCCAGGTAGCTAAGGAAATAAAGGGGGAAAAAACCAAACCAAAACAACCCCAAACAACTTAATTTAAAAAACTCTTCAGTCCCAATCCTGTATCACTGGAACCACTGGCAGATAAGGTATAAGGAATATATAAGCATCAATCACACACACAGAACTGTGATCTGCATAAAATATCTTTTTCAACGATGGTAAAGCAAAGAAATTTTGACTGATTGAAAGGAAAATACAAAGGGTAGGTCCTACCAACCCTTCTTCCTTCTTTCCATAGGAAATGTAGGGATAGTTACAATTTCGGTGTTCTCCTGTAGCAAGAACTCCAATGAAAAAGGAAAAACCCTTGCCAGCTGTCACAATGTTCTGAAAAAGTATAATGTCTATGCTGGAAATAAGTTACACCTTCAATATCTACTACAACTACTTTTCAGACTTTTTAGTTGCATTGCTAAAAAATAATGACATGCTGTTGTCCCATACTGAGCTCCTAAAATGTTGTAAGTCTGTGACTCCATTGGAAACACTGCAAGTACTGCATAGCAACGAATGTGTACTGATAATGTGTTTGGTGCCTCAAGTCAGGGCATCATAAATCTTTACTTAGTTACAACAGTCATTCTGAGCTTGGTTATGTCAGTATCCAATATAAACTTTGCCTTTTCTCAATGCAATATTTATTCCTGGGATATACGCATACATGTTTTCCATGCATTAAGTGTTAAGATTTCCTTCACACTTCTCAATTAGCAGATTTTATTAATTGCAGCTTCCTCAGGAGCCTATAAATCTGGCAGCTGAGCATCCTTATTTATTTTCCTTCAATGACCTCTGTGTAAGACTTGCTTAGTTTTCTCTCTCTCAGGCACCTTGGGATCCATATATCAAGCTGGATATTTTTTTTCTTCTTATCTCTAGTTATTAATATTTGTTTGTTTGTATTACAGTGGCATCTTACAATCCCATCTGGGGCTAGACATGGCAGGAATACATAAGAAAGTGTACCTGCCTCAGGAAAGAGTCTCTAACTTAAAAAAAAAAACAGAAAAACTAAGAGACAGGAAGAGGATGGGACAGGAAGAGATGTAAAGAGGTGCTGTGATTTGCCTAAGGTGATACATAGGTAAGAGCTGCCTGAATCCCATCCTGTTGCACGATGAACCATCAACACTGGCAGTAAAAATAATATTTTTAATTTTTGGAAGCACATCAAAGAAACTCAGCTTGGCTATTCTATAGCAGTAACTCCTGCAAAATCACCCCAATGCTCTTACGATGTGAGTATTAGATCTTTTTTTTCAAAGAAATGTGACTCATGAGCCTTAGCCTACATTATTGTGATTTGAGGTAGGGTTTCTGCATTGTCTTCTCCAGCATCACAAAACTGTCTCTAGAAAATGTTAGAGAAAGCACAAGAAAAGGGCAACTGGAGCAAAAATAAAAATACTGCTGCACTGCCTAACCTGTTAGGTGACTATGCTGTTACAGAGGGGGAAGAATGAAAAAGAACTTAAGGTTAGTACCTCAGAAGATACTGAATTCTGGGCCAGATGCTAAAAATTAATTAAGAGATGATGATGTGGTAACATGCAACCTGTTCCAGTCCATGCAGTACTTTGCTGGAGCTGCCATAGCTTTCCAGCAGCGTGACACTAAAATTACAGGGAATTCTGCCAGAACTGCTGTTCTTCATTCACCTGCTCACCTTCAGACCATCTATGACACAGGGTAGCAAGGACCACAGCAGGCACTTTTGCAGTTACTATGCACATTCATAAATCTGCAGCAACACCAAATATTGCCTGATGGGAACCATCAGACTCAATACACTTGGGATGTGGGACAGTAGTCGTGGCCACAGTAAACTACAACTCAGGTTGTGCATAACCCCAGCAACAGCAACCAACACCAACCAACCATTAGGATGGTCCAATATGTCTTTTCTATGTCTCCTATTTTACTTTACTAGCAAATTGGACTTTTAATGCAAGCTCTTGACCTCTAACTAAGCTGTTTCAAAGCCTTGTTCCTGAATACTTGAAAGACTGTGCCAAGGTGCTGAGTGAAGACGGGAGTCAACAACCCAGAAAGACGCTGCAGCCAGGAAGATGTGGAGAGGAATACTGCCACAGCCCAGGGCAGTAAAAGCATAATATCCATTCATAGCATATTCCACATGGAGGGAAAATTTCTTTGACCAACATCATCACCAGCAAACACGACATCAAAGTAAACCAAATGGAAGTAAACAAAGCCCATAGTACTGCACTGCATATGTTTCTCAAGGCACCTGACACTGAAGTGTCTGTACAAGAGAGGAAAGAACAATTCACACATGGACTAAGTGACATATGACTTCAAATGCCTGTTCTAATCCTGTGTTCTCAAAGACATTGATAGGATGATAAATCACAACCACGTGGGTTATGTATTTATCTTACTAGAAACAAATTTTATTTGCTTAGCCTCAAAATACAATGTGCCCCCATCTCCAGCATAGCTGCAATTTCTTAATAGGGTTCTGAGCAATCTGCCAGACTTCCTCAAACATGCTTTTACAATTCATTTAGCATCAGGCAAATGGAGAATTGCACTTCACGCAAACTGCGATCTTTTTAATGGTCTTTTTCTCATAGAGAAGGCTAGAAGGGACCTTTCAAAATTATCCAACCTGACCTCTTGCATAACAGAAGCCACAGAACTTCCCATAATTCATTATTGTTTGATCTAAAGCGTATCTGGTAAAGAAGCATCTAATCTTCATACAAAAATGAACAGTGATGGAGATTTAGTGCAAAAAACTCTTGATATATTGACCTCTTGGTCAATTGCCCTCACTGCTGAAAATCAAGGCTTAATTTCTGAATTTATCTGCATTTGTCAAGCTTCAGTTTCTCAACACTTTGTTTGGCAGATGTATTACCTTTGTTTTGCAAGGATAACGTGCATTGTTTGTAATAAACAAGGCAGGCAGAAAAATGCATCTTCTTTCCAACAGTAACGATTCAAAATGAATACATGCCAAACAGCTGACTCATTCCCACACTTCGGTAGGAGCTGGTGCTACCAATTGCCTCCATGGTATTTAAAGAAAATGATCTGCTATGTCAAACTGAATACATGTTTCCACTGCAGTTACAGTGCCTTTAAAACAGCTAACTTTATTCTGGAAGCAGCCTGACTGTTACAAATCAGGCTGATGGAGAAGGGAGGAAGGGATCGGTTGCCTCAGACTAAAGGCAGATTCAGTGCCATCTGTGGTTGCAAATCATTGCATAGCAAACAGAAAGAACCCGGGAGGCTTTCTACAACCCAGCTCTCTCAGGGCTACAAAACCCATCTGAGAAGGTGGCAAATGTTCAAGAACTTGTCAGTGGTTACAGTACAGACACACCCGTAAGTAAAGGGGAAACCTCTCTCCCTGCTCTTGGCACCTTCTAAAACTTTCTACTTCAGGTAAAGGTCATGGGATACAAGAGTTGACTCTTCTCAGCATCGAGATGAAACACAGCAATACTGAGTGGAATTGGGCTGGCAAGCTTGTTGGGTGCATTTTTCATTACCCTGGGAAAAATTCTTTATAGTTACCAAATTGATACTTAAATAGCAACATCTAGCACAATAATTAACAAGATAAAGTGGAGAACACACCTTTGATCTTGACCAAATAACTCTTTCAGTTCCCTGTCCTAAAAAGATTCAAAATTAAGTCTGTCTTTACCCAGTGCTTATCTTCAAGTGATGACTGCTCTCCTCTGCTGAGTTCAGAGTAATCCTCCCTCTATTGCTTTTATGCAGTACTTTGTTGTTGTTTTTTTTCTTTTTCTTAGCTGGAAATCTGTTTTATTTTCTAGGATTAAAAGGTGAACCGGCAAGCTTTTTTTACCTGTCCTGACTAGAGTTCAAGCTTCTTATTTCCCCAGAAACTACTGATGAATCACTAACACCTGAAAACAAAGTCTGACCTGAATTCTCTGTGCAGCCTCGGGCATTGGTGATTTATCAACCTCTGCACAAGACATGACACAACTTTCAAGTCAGTACTTTACAAATGCCAAAAATGCTGTTCAAATATTTTGCATTAAAACACACTTGCAAGGTTCAAGGCCACACAAATATCCTGCTAACAATCTGGAACATTAAAGTATTATTAAAAAAAAGAAAGTTATTTATTGAAGTGATTTCAGTGCATTGCTAAGGCACTGGCTGGCTGGTTTTAGCAAAGCTATTTCTCTTTGTGGATGTGCTGGCTTATAAATCACTCACTCATCGTGAATCCTGCTGGATACCAGAGGAATCCTGTTTAAGCTTCTGGTAAGCAATTTGCTTGGTTTACTAAATTTTCCAGTCACGCGTCCATGCAAAAGCTGCTTTTGCTTCCCACTCAGATTCTCCTTTCTGCCTGCTATTTGTCTTTGCCACATCTGTGTTTATTGTGTGGCTGCGAGCAATGGCATGTCTTTGCAGCTAGGATCTGCCTGATAACCACTGTAGGACTTGGCTGCCTCTCAAAGGTGACCTGCCAATCAAGTTGCCAAATTTTTTCATTCATTTTAGGCCACGTGAGCCAAACACCCCAGCAAAGAAACAAGTGGGAGGGAGGAAGTTCCTTGCTTCAGACTCTTCTCTCTGTTGGTGTTAGCTTCACCCAGCTATGGCTGGCTGGCTCCTGCTGCAGCATGTCCCAGAGCGCAGAAGACAAAGACTTGAAAGTATGCCATGGTAAAACTTTAGTTTACTACTTAAGTTTTCTCCTCATGCTGTGTGCTTCAATGTTGACAGTTAACTCGCATTTAAAACAACCCTCTGCAACAGAGCTGTCAGCAAGAGATGTATCTGAGCCACACAGACCCTTTAAAATTCTTCACTGGCTGAAGGGACATCAGTCAGCCAGGAGAGACCCTTACCTCTGGGTTAGAAGTCTGAGGGATATACACAGCATAACTTCTTCCCCCCCATTTTTTTTTCCCCTCTGCAATGTTACTATACAGGAAAAACTGAAAGAAAGAAAAATCAGGTCACAGTGTGCAAGAGAAAGGGAGAGTACTGACTGTTCTCCTGGAGGAAGGGTCTGCACTGAGCCCACCAATCCACCCAAAAGCTAGCGCCCCTCTGCAAGCCTGTCGATGGTGTTTGCAGCAGCTGGAGCCTTTTCAAGGGTTGTATTTTACTGAACAGGGACATTTTCAGTGCTGTCAATACAGGTCATTTCTGCAGCTAGCCTTCAGCTGGGCTTCACACACGTAGCCCAAAAGTAAGAGACTCATAAAAGGGACCTGCTTTGAGAAAGCATTGCAGTAGTAGTGAAATGTATTCTAATAAATTTTTTTCCCATGTACTGGAAAACGCAACACCTATTACAAATCACACTGGCTACATTAATAATTACATATAGGCTTTTCCCTCTCCAGTTTTACCTTGTTGTCATGAAATCAGTTTGACAAAATAACTGCTTATGAATAATCAACAGTAACATTAGCCCACAAAGCTATAAGTAAAATAAGGAAGTGAAGACTACAGGGCTTCCTCTGACACCTACACATGTGAACCACTTGGGAAAGACAAAGTAAGGCAAAATCAGAATATATCTTATTTCTCTGTAAGAACATGACTTATTAAATAAAAAAAAAAAAATTAAATCCAGGGAAACAGGAATACCTCTAGCAATCTTGCATGCCAGATCTTATCTTGTCCATATACAACAGGTGGCCTCATGCATATCATCAAGTGTCCTGTAACCTCCTGTGACGTCCTGTACCAGCTCCATCAGCCAGCGGTTTAATACAAAACAGAACTGACAGATACTGCAGGCATTTGCCGAATGCAATGATAGGCTCTTTGCAGTGTCTCATCTGCTTAGATCAGGGTTTTGTGCTCTGATTATTGTTTTATGGTGTCTCATCTACACTTTTTGAAGATTAAGGAATAAAAGCAAACAAACACCCCTGGCACACTCAGGAAAATAAACTCTTGCGTTATTGTTAAGCCTAAAAAAAAGGAAAACTCCCACAGCAAATTGTTGAAGGTGCTTTTCCCTGTTTGCTTTTGAACAGTCTTTCCCTCATCAAAAGCCAGGGTGGTAATAACTAGGTCTGATTTTTAATATTTCCAACTCTTTGATTTATTTCAGATGGGGATTTTATAGTTCAATGTAGAGTTGACCTATTCTCATATCAAACCATATTTGACGCCCTATGAATCTGACCTGACTGAAATCAATTCCCCTGGATTTTCCTGCCAACCTTACATTAATTTACCAACCTTATTTCTAAGAATAACGAAAAATTTCCAAGTATACACCACCATTTTATTCCCTGTTCACCAGTCATATTCCAGAGCACTGCTGCTAGACACAGTGCAGACCATACAGCACAACAGGAGCTCTGCCAGTAAACTAAAATATTCATGAGGCGTAGGGCTGTGTGAGACTGTTAACATGGCTTGCCTCGCATTTAGCACTCCATCGGGCTCTACCGATGGCAACGTCACCGGTTCCAGACGACTCTTCCAGGCACTAGCAAAAAAGGCAAGAAGGCAAGAAACCCATCGTGCGCAAACGCAGGATATGTGGAGCAGACTAGAGGCAGATGGGTGTGCAAGAACGTTCAACAGACATCTCCTCCTCTCCATACACATGGACACATAGCTAGGGATCACCTTAAACAGCATTACTCAGAGTAATTCCCCATCCAAACACCAACAAAGACAATTAGAGATGATAAAGGCATGACAATGACACAGTATCAGCATTTTGAAGGCTGCAGTGGCACAAACACCTCAGCAGGAAACACTGGGGGAAAAGCAAATGTCTATAAAAGTCACATCCTGCTGCAGATGTAATGGTGGGAAAAAAACCCAACCAAACTGCTGGCTTTCCCAGTTGGCAGGTATTTTAGAATCTAAATGGCCCTGAAAACTTACTACAGTATAAAATTGCTGCAATTTGAAAGACTTCTAATTAAAAAGCTGTAACATTAACTTTTGATACTCTCCCAACACCCCCCACCCCCCTTTCTTTTCCTTAAATATTTGCCTCCACTGCACAATAAAAGTGAATTAAAAGTGTATTTAATCATTGATGGAACTCCATCAGGCTGAAGATTCAGGAAAAGAAAAGAAAGCATGCTACAAAACACATACAGATTTAGATTTACTCAAGTCTACTGATACGTGCAGCAACCCAAAGCCTTAATTTTCCATGAAATACAGTATGTAATTTCTTTTTTGCTCATTCTGGCTAGATTGCCATTCTGATTTGATCACAGCCACTGCATAAGTAAAACAGCCATTAGCTCACCCAGTTCATGCTGATAGTGCAGGATTGTCCTCTAATATGATTTCTGCAGTGATATTGCATCCAGTTATGCAGTTGAGAGTAACAGGGCTTTGTCCGCACCCCCTAGCAAGACTGTAACGCCCCAATGACTTATTCTGATGTTGTCTTCTTTTCTTTTTTTTAAGTCCTCAAAATCCCATTGTTCACTAGGAAGAATCTCTGCTGCTTCTCTGTGAAGGACAGTCATGTCCATGGTCTATGGCTGGAAGACAAGACACATGGGTACCTAACTGCTGCATGACTCACTAATCCCTGCAACCAGCTGACTCAATGCATTTCCACTGCCTTTGCAAAATGGCTTGGCGATTTAGCACAAACTAAATTAACAGTGATACAGATTCATCTGCCTACAATTTAGTGCTTAGCAGTGATTTAAATGCCCAAGGTAACTGACATCTGCACCAGTCTGGATAAAACAACACAGGTCCTATAGGAGACCTATGTCCTCATGAAGCTGAAGCCCCAGTGGGATGGCCCATTGCATCTGTAGTATCTTTAACAGTTTATCTTAAAAGAAGTTCTTTCTACCTGAGGCCCAAATGTGAAAGCCTCAACTGACTACCTGTTGAACACATGCTAAACTAACATAGACTTTCACTGAGATATAAAGTGACAGCCCACAACAGTGATCAGCTACATTTGCAGGTTGGATACTCAACGTAGGTGTACACTACTTCCTTTCAAGTGAACAGAGAAACAGCCCCATGAATCACACTTACTGAAAGATACTTGTGTTGAAACGCATTTTCCAATCTGTCCAGGCACATTTCCATTTATTAATGTAACTGTATTACCAGCTCTTCAATGTCACCACTCTGAAAACTGTGCAGGTCCTGCTGCTTGGGAAAAGACATGACTAGCTTCTGCACAAATAGTGAAGAAAAACGACAACTGTCTCTCCTTAATGCTCTGTCCACCTCAGTCTTGCAACAAACTTCTTGTGTAGTGCCTGGTCCTTTCTTGAGAAACCATAGGGAACTGCACTGGATAGTATCACCAGGATGACATACAGACTGCTGAATGTTTTCATTTAATGTTGCATTTAGATGAGAGGTTATGGAGGTTAGACACTAAAGCCTAGATCCAGAATACTGGAAAGACTAGAAGTGCTTATATAAAATTTATTTTCAGCATGCATCCAGCTCACCCTCATAACACAAAAGGCATCTAGAGTGGGATGCAACAAATTGTAGATTTTTGCAGTGCATAGATTTCACTGTATCACACTAAGTCATCCTGGGCTTCCTTTGAGACTCCCCTATTCCTTGTTCATGCAGTGTACTTACTTCAGTTACTTCCACCTGTAGAAAAAACAGCTTTGGTGAGCCACTGACTGCAACCACTTGCTTGGAGAATTTTCCATTTAGGAAATTGTTAAAACGGGTTGGGGTTTTTTGTTTGTTCGAGTTGTTTGGTTTTGGTTGTTGGTTTTTTTTTGTTGTTGGTTTTGCTGTTGTTGTTTTGTTTGCTTGTCTAGTATCTTTTTGACTGGTTAGTTTGTCAGGTTTTGGTTTGGTTTCTCTTTCTCTCATTTCTTTTTTTTTTTTTAATTTCTCTCTTTGCGTTCCTTCTTTCTCTCTTTTCATTCTTTCTTCCTTCCTCTCTCCCTCCATCCCTTCCTTCCTTTCCTCTGTTTCAACAGACTTTTATTACCTGACAGTCTGCTATATATCGTTTTCTTTGCCAAACTGGATGTTCATTTTATACCAGCCTGCTAGATCAGAAGTCTGTGAAAAGAGAGAGACCTACAGCAGACAATGCAAATACCCTGCCTCTGGAGAGGATAACAGAAGGTCCTGTACGACTTTAAGAAATGGGCTGAATGAACTTTCAGTTTTCTCACATTTCCTTCCAACTGGTCTCTTAACACAGTCCTTCTTACTGTACCTGTTGTGTTTTGTTTTGTTTTTCCTCTTTGTTTCTTTTTTGTAAAGAGGAATTAAACATTTTCTTTTAAATGTCATCATATTGTCATACATTTAAAGTTAATCTTTCAGTTCAGGTTGATGTGCTGGATGATCTGTTTTCATCCTACTGCAAAGTGGCAGACTATCTGAGTGAAGGGTGGGGGAGAGCATCAATAAAAATAATTCCATATGGAGAATGGTTAAGAAAATAATTTGGAGAAGGTGTGATTGAGGATATAGTAGATCTGGAAACAGATTTCCTGAAGTATTAAGTGTCTTCTAGAAAGTTCTGGTCATTTTCAGCACTCACTGATGATGGTAGGTGGCAAGTACATACAGCACCTTTCATCAGATAGTGAGCATCTGTTGCAGCCAGCCGTTCCTTTATCTAATTTGATAAGTCAGGGCATCCCGTGCATTTTGCTGAGCACTCTGACTTCCTCCCCCCACCAGCCACATCATCTTTATGTTTATATTGCTGCCGTCTAACACTTAAAAACAATCTCCACATGCTGGTAGAACTTTGTATCAATTGTAAAGGTGAGATGAGGTCATTCTGAGCTACTAATTCAATCTCCTCCTCTGGAGACATTCAAAAACTGCCTGGACAACGTTCCTGTGTGACCTGCTCCAGGTGATCCTGCCCTGGCAGGGGGGTTAGACTGGATGATCTTTCAAGGTCCCTTCCAACCCCTAATGTTCTGTGATTCTGTGATCTCCATCTAAAGCAGGGCACAGCAACTTGTCTCCATTGACAGAAATGTAAGTATTAAGAATCATAAAAATATAGCAAAAATCTCTATCAGTCAAGACTTTACTTTAAAACTGTTCATTAAAATACAAAGTGAGTGACAAGCATTAACAGCCCAGTAATTTCTTACCATCAAAAAGTAAGAAACTGATACTGATTGATCAATTCATAATGCAGAGGTGGTGTCAGAGGAAGGACAGAGGACTGATTAATTCAGTTGGACTTGTAACTTTTAAACACCACACTTCAGGGCTTTTAAAAGACACATAATGAGTTACTTTGTGTGCCCAGATATATGGACCAAGAAACAGATCTTCTGAACTTACCATCCAATTAAAAATATATTCAAAAAAACCCTACACATACAACTAAATTGAAGAAAAAGTCAAATGGAAACAACATTCAAAGCGGGTCAAAAAGTCAAAGCTTTTCACCCCAAAAAAGCAGAAATTAAAAGCCCGAAATATTCTTAACCTGTGGCTTTATGGTAGAAGCATCATTAATCCCTGTCCACTCTCCCCTTCTGCATCTGGTCTCCAGTGGCATATACTCACCTGCCCCAACACCCTGTGGTGATATGCACCCACCCACTTAACTGTCAGCAGGGCTGTGTTTGGAACCCTTAAAAATATCCTGATGTTTCTTCCACTCCCCTTTGGGGACTATTGATACTGCTGCAGAATCTTGAAACCAGAGATGCTGAAAATGTGCAAGACTGAGAACTGGAGAAGACTATGGCTTGTATTATATGGAGACGCAGGATTCTCGGATGAGTTTTGCCCCCCTCCTTGCTTTCCCACATCCAGTAAGTATCCAGAACTCTGTGTCAGGTATTTGGACTTCATGTAACCTGCCCCATCCGTATGTACTATATGTTTCACAAAAGCCAGCAAATCCTTCATAAAACTCCCCAAATGCGAGAACCTCATTAAGTATTTGCAACACAACAAGGAAGCTGGAGTATGGAACGAATCTCAAATCCTTCCACACTTCACTTATGGCTCTCTGGTTCTGCACGTCCATGGTGGGAAGGGGAGGTAAGAGGCAGGTTTGTATTTCTGCTCATAGAATGTTGACTCTTACTCAGAAATAGTCCTGCAGATTTGGGAAGTCTAAGTTTGAATTTCCTCAAACTGAGGAGGTGACTGAAATAGGTCTTCTATTTCATAAGCTACTGGTCTGATACGGTGCTTATTTTATAAAATTAAAGGATTTTGTGGTACCGTTTCAGACGTGACAATCTAGGGCTTGCCTGGCGAACTAAGAACTTCTCCGCCTCTTACAAGAGCAGCCTGGCTTATATCTACAGGGAAATGCTTCTCTCCAGAGCCCAGAACTTGTGATGCCAGCTCTCTTACAAACCCTCGTTATTCAGATCGAGATAAACCCACCTCCCAGGCTTGAAGGTTCCTTGACGCATGCCACTGTAATTGGATTTTTCACCTCCAAAGGACACATGCATCCTGGATTTGCAAGCTTCAGACAGATTGACTTTTAATAACAAACTGAGTTGAGAGTGAAAGCAGCACAAGTATATTCTTGCAAGATCGAAAGAGTTATTCTGTTATTTGCAAAGTTAGAACCATCTTTAAAAGAAAACACTACTAGCCCACTAACATTAAACATATAATTGCAGTAAGATCCTTTCTGAAATACAAGTTTAGGAAGTTACATTTTTTATCAGTTAGAGAGACTGAGAAATCTTCAGTCTTCAATACTCTTACCTTCATTTCACTCTGCATAGGATCTGAACTCAAAAATTGTGCTGTAGCTCATAAGCCTTAACCCAGGACTGTGTGTTTGGAGATTATGACTTTTCCTTCTCTCTCTCTCTAAGTTTGTTTAAAAATTAGGATTGCACCTCCTGGGCTTGCATTCCTTTTGTTGAATGCAAGACATATCCTTTCCTTCTTTTTCAAAACTCAGCTTCTTCCTTTCCCTCTTAAATATGAGTAGAGCATCTGCTGCCAGGCCTTGAAAGAAAAAGTTTCTCCAGAGAACACACACCTGACCCCAGAGCAGAGATGATGAACCTGCCACTTGGAATGCTCTATCCAAAAATCCTCATTCCCCACACTTTTTGACAGTTTTAAGATCTCCTAGTGACATGCTGTTTCAAAAAAAAAAAAAGGATAGTTGTTGACTTTATGTCTTATATTCAGATTTTCTTAAATCTGTTTTTTTTTTTGTTTTTCTTTTTTTGGTAGGCAAACCCTCAGAAATGTCTCTTAGTGGATTTAGGGAAAGGAATAGTTTGTTTCCATGCCCCAGACGGGTTTAACTCTAAGCCAGGGACAGTGTTGGCAGCACATACAGCTATATAGCTGAAGATGCTGGGTTTTTTTCTGAACTGTCAAAAAGGCAACAGTGGAGCTTGTAGGTGCCCAGGGTTAGGCAGCAGAGATATTTAGGTTAACAGATCTGGATTTTGGTGTTTGAATGTTGCTTCCCTCTCTCCACACTTGGGAGCATCCTACTTTATGGCTGACTCAAGGTGACATGGCCCCAAATGATTCACAGAAGCCAGATGTGCTTTCATTTTTAATAAACATTTTCTAATTCTGTTAGTTGCAGGAAATAATGTGAAATGCAACCTGGCCATACTCTAAAACCTCAGAAGTCACAACGGAAACCAAGGCAACTCCAATTTTATTATGTTGTAAAAATCTTACTATTTTGGGGACTGTGTTACATCTGAACATCTGGAGATGGCAACACTAGAAGTTACTAATGCTAACAGGATGAAAAATGAGATAAAATAGATAAGCAATGTGTACCATGACAGGGCAGATGCTTGAGTGTTTTATAACTACATGAATGTTTCATTGTTGTGAGAATAAATGAGATTTCTCATGACTTTACAGTCTGTATCTCTAACACTGTGTCCATATACCTACCAAGAAGGCTCTCAGTAGTTTGAGTCTGAGATAGGTGAAACTGAATACAGAAATGTAAAGAGGCAAAATTCAAAAGTGTTACACAAGCTCCAAGATACATCACCTTGTAATGATTCCTACGCCCTGTTCACCAGCAGCTCAGCAACATCACTGCATGCCTTTCACCACAGCCTTCAGTGATGTGACAGTGAATAACATCTGTCATGCAGTTTGTTTACACAGCCCTCACCTTCTGTGCCCAAGTCTTACAGAGACACCTACATGGGTTTACATATTGCTAGACACAAGGAATGATCTCCCTGGTGTCTCATTGCTGAAAGATGGTGAAGTACTTGGTGCAGTCTGATTAACTGCTACATTATGTTGACAACTGTGTATAGTTCTAGTTACCATGTCATTGCTGTTTAGATAAAATGAGTGATATGATTAATGGAACTATTTAAGAGCTACAAAACCAAAAAGAAATTAGGGCAGAACGTAGAATTATAAAAATAAAATGTGGAACAAAAGAAAGAAAATAAATATGGACATCTAGCAACACAATGCAGCTCAGGACCTGACATTAGCAGTAGACTTGATAAAATACGTGGTAAAGTAATCAGTAGGATTACCATGGCAAGCATCTTTTTCTAACCATAGCTTTAGATTCCAAATAGTGCTGCAGCTACAGGAGTTTCATTTCAGTCTTTTTATCCACAAAGATTTTCATGGCACACCATCCAGCGATTCTGCATTAGAGGAGCTGTGCTGAAATCTCTGGAAGGCACAGTAAGAGGTTTAAAATCAAGAGTCTTCATGCAAAACAACTAAAAGAAAGTCCTCCAAAAGAAGCAGCTAAATATTCGTGGGAACTTCACACTAAATCTTCAGAGTGAAGATTTACTCAAGTCAAAACATTTGATGAAAGTGGAAGATTGAGGTCCTTCAGTTATTTAAAAACACATCTTTTATCAAGTGTTCTAGTTCTTTTAGATTCACCACCTAAGGATGGAAGAACTTGTAGGATCGTTTCGGAGGACTTGACTTTCTGATTCCACATATCCAGTCTTTTCAGTCACTCAGTGTTGTTTTCAAGATTTACACATTCTCCACTTCAGCTATTTTTCCATGTGTCAGCACCTAAGCAATCACCTTCCAAGTTTCCATCAGCAAACTGAATAGATTCTGTGGCTTATTCTCCAGGCCTGGATAATTTTTATGCTTTAGTATTTTTCCATTTTCTTCAATCACAGACATTACAAGTGGGCAGAGTATTTAAGCATCAGTCTTACAAATAGAATAGACTTTATTCAGAATACTCTTGCTTGATATTTCTCTTTTTACAGAACCAAGGTATTTGTTGGTTATCTTAATTACACTATTATACTGACAGCTAATTTTTAGCTGATTATTTAGGAAATTGATGCTCCCTCCCAAGGGCTTTAAAAGATAAGCCCTGATGGTTTAAGTCATGAGGCCTAAGATGTTACTGGCTCCAAAAGTTCATCTCATGGAACAGAAGAAGAATCCAAGCTCAAATTGCAGCATTTGAGCAGATCAGCTATAAGGGATTCTGGTTACAAACCAAACTACTAGCATGGACAACCAAGTTGCAGTTCCACATCCTCAATCCTGGTGTCATTGCTATAAATGAATCTGTGGCAAAGGGGTAGACAGGTGAGACAGCCAAGTTTAAAAACTCTGCATTGTACCTTTCAGAGTTTGCTTTCAGAACCTCCACTAAAGTTTCTGAAGCCGAGAATCATCAGTGGTTTTTGCAAAAAGAAATGTCCTAAAGGCTTGTTACAGTGTCTTCTTTTCTTGTTATCTCATTTTGTTTTTCTGGAGTATGGAATATTCCAGATCACCTTTCCTTGTTTTTCCCCAACCCCTTTCAGTCAACTGTAATTTTTCTAGCAATGGTGATATACTATAATTTGATAACTTTTGGCAGAATTTAAATCAGTTTACCTTCATGCTTCTTAGTACTATTTGCTCTTGTATGGTTCAAGGAATTTTAAAACATTAGGCCCACATCCCCACTGTTCAGAGGATGGGGATGGATGTCGTCCTGGCGCACCTCCATAATCTTTAAGGTGTCTATCCTCAAAAATACCTCCTCTAAGTGGGTGCTTTCCCTTCTTTTAGTTACTGAAACATGACATCAAAATTCAAATCTAAATGCTATCAAAATCGGGAAGCAAAAGAAACACAATAATCTGGATGATTTGGGCAAGACCAATATGTCTTTGAAGGACACAGTCAAGATCTGGAGAAGAGAAGGTTTCGAGGAGACCTGATAGTAGCCTTCCAGTATCTGAAGGGGCCCTACAGGAAGGCTGGGGAGGGACTATTTACAAGGTCTTGTAATGACAGGACTAGGGGCAATGGGTTTAAACTGACAGAGGGAAGATTTAGACTGGATGTCAGGAGGAAGTTCTTTCCAGTGAGGGTGGTGAGGCACTGGAACAGGTTGCCCAGGGAGGTTGTGGATGCTCCCTCCTTGGAGGTGTTCAAGGTCAGAGGTTGGATGAGGCCTTGAGTAACCTGTACTAGTGGGAGGTGTCCCTGCCTAGGGCAGGGGGTTGGAACTAGATGATCCTTGAGGCCCCTTCCAACCTTACCATTGTATGATTATATGATCTAAACCCAGGTCCCTTGGATCTCCCACTCCACCTTTCCACCACTCCACTACTGCACTATTCAGGGCCCTCCATTACCAGGTAATCAAGATGGAAAACATTTACCTGCCTTCATAATCATGGAGACTTGGCACCTACAATAAGTAAAGAAACTCTTGCAAGCATCACTCAGCATGGTCAGTCATCAGAGTACAGACACTGTCTGGAAATAAGTGTTTGGTTTGCTGCAGCTGAATTCCACCTCTTGGTGCTTTAAAGCCAAGCCAAGAGTCTTGTTTATTTTTGTTATTTCTTGGTTTGAAAACAGTGGCTAATCTCCATGATAGTCTCAAAATTTCATTGTTCTTTGTATGAATTTTCCAGCTCCCTATGGCCTCATATGCCTTTATAGTCTTCCCATACAACTGAAAATGAGTAATTCGATCGGAGATGGTAAATGGCTTTATTTATGTGGATTTACCTCAAAATCTTGAGGTTGAGTGCTGTCTCTGCAGGGAAAACAATTTGCAGTAACAGCAAACTCCAGTGTGATAATGTCACCAACAATCCAGAAAGAAAAAATATCTGACATTTTCCTGTTCATGAGAAAGAGCAAATACCTTGTTTACAACTAAGCTATGTGTAATGGGCCAAGTGCTTCCTACTAGTGCCACAAATGAGAAAAATTTACATTAGTGAAGAACAGCAAAAGGAGAAGCAAAATAAAAAGGTGAAATAAATGTATGCAGTGAAACAAAGGGTAAAGTTTCTGCCACTTGAATGATTCTGTATAAGCAAGATGAGATTTTTTTTTCTCTCAGCAGGTGGATAATAATGATAATGATAATACTTAAAATATCAATAACCATTTTCAGAACATGTATTCTTTTCACATTTAGATCTTTAAGTACTTATATATCTTTTGCTGACACAGATGGATAAAATGCTAAAGAATACGAGGACAGGATTTGTTTCAGTATCAGACATCTAAAAGTGATCTACAGGGTCCCTCTGTAGCCAATGGGAATAGAAAAGCACAGCAAAGGGGAGCTTCAACCCATCTGGAAAAACAATCTTTTGGAGAGTGTTACTCCTCTCTGCTGACTGAAAAAGGAGGCTACAAGCTAGCTTTAAATAGATGCCTAACATTTGCATGGATAAAGATACACAAGGTGAATCAAAAGTTGTCAAATTAAATAGCATTAAGCTTCAGATTTCCCAAAACTTTTCCTTATGCCTCATCTGCTAGACTTAGCCTGTTCCCAGGAGTGTAAGAGAGGTTCCAGGTACTCAGCAGTGTTGGAGGTAAAACTAAATGGAAAGGTATATGAACATAAATGAGAAGGAAAAAAAAGAAGTGCATTATTACATATGACAAATATGTATAGCAAGTATCAAAAAAAAAAAAAAAAGCCTTCCAAGAGCAAGAATCAAACAAAAGATGAGCTGGCTTATTTATGTCTCATCTATTTCATTTTTAGTGCTTAAGTAATAAAACAAACCAAAAAAGATCAATGAAACAATCTGAGATTTTCTGTTTTCATATGAAAAATTTCATTACAAAGAAACAGCTTTTTCTATTTCCTTCCCCCCACCCAGGAAGAGTGTAAATATCGTCAAAAGTCTTGAGAAGCCAGGAGAAAGGAGACAGCAGTGAGAAGGAACATTTTGTCAGTATCAGGAGAGGACTCAGATGTGCAGAATGGCCCAAAGAGCAGCAGAAAGATTGCTGTCCTTGGAAAGATTGCTTTTCATGGGAAATAGTGCCAAGGTTGTTCTTTTGTTCCTCCTGTGAGACACAGTCCATGAGCTCAAACTTTCAGATGACTGATGTAGCCTCTTGGCCAGGCCTTCAGGGCTTGGTCTGGATGACACTGTCAACTTTTCAGCTTGGTCACAGACTGACAAGTTCAACTGTGGTAGCAATGAAGAGCATGGAGCACTGCTTCTTTGTCACTGGCCTGACATCATTATATTTCCCCATATAAGGACAAAGAGTTGCTGCAAACTTGCACTTTTACAAACACTTTCTCCATTTATTTTTAGAGAAGTCTTTTCTGAAGCTAGGCTTCAAAGTCCTTAACAGCATCAAAATACAGAGTTACATTAATATGATTACATGACCATGGTTCTGACCTATGTCAAGCAGAACCTCGATTCATTCTCAAGTAAATTTTGCAAAACATTCATGATTGTGTCAACTCACTTCTCACACTCTTTCAAAAGACCTTCTAGGACGGAAGCACCCCAAAATGGTCTGAATGTCAGCAAGAACTGGATCACTGCCTAGGCAAGAATTTCAAAGTTGTCTATGCTCAAATAGCTTGTAAGAGCCGTTCATGGAGACCAACAGAGCCAGAATAAATTAAAGTAAACAGTATTAGTCCTGTATCTGTAGGAGGCGGAAGGGAAAAAAAAATAAATAATGGCAGTTCTCAAGACACGTCACCAGCTAGTTTCCCTCAACCCTTCTCTAACACTGTGTTGTGATGCAAATGCCATTGATTTTTTCATTTTCTTCCCCTGAAACTCCAAACTTGTAATATTAAATAACATTGAGGGAATTTAATTCTGCATCCAGAATACACTAAGCAGACAGCAACCCACTACTGTCTGTCCTAGTCCATTAACTTTATTAAAAAATGCAACAGAGCTGATTTCTGCAAAAAAGCAATTTATCAGTCTGCAGCACAATTATGGGAGCAGTTGAAAGTTATTTTATTTGAATTCAGATGTCCTTTGGCCAGGATACACATTCATGCCCTCTAAGCTTGTCAAGATCAATAAAAATAGTCAAAAGTGTATGATAGGTATAATTACCTTACTCTTATTTACCTCCCCTTTAACTAAAATGCATAAGCTTGCATTGCACTTCTTCACAGAAAAGATAATTATTACTGTCACTGTCGTATCCATTTCACAGTCTTGGTAACAAAATGAATTAAACCTGGCATCTGACCAAAGATCCTTCAGTTACCCTGGTCAATGCTAATACGTGATACTATACATTTTGCATAGACTGGTGTATGGAAGGAAGGACAGATCTATACTCTATAAAGTTCAGAATTTGTTTAAAATGTAAGACTTTGGTCACTACTTACTCTATATGCTCCAACAGAGTAAAACATGTTTCCAGAGGGAGGGGGAATTAATTCAGATGACATAATTCCCTGGACATTAATGCATTTGATATCTCCAAATCCTGAAAGTCATTTGATATAATTTGCTGTCACGTTACTAGACCTCTTTGTGCTTAAAGCCCAACAAGTAGGTTTTAGACTTTCAAAAGCAGACAGATTTCAAGAGCAGCTTGAATTGTTTTGTGACTTACTGTGGTTACAACAGCTAAAATCGACTAGAGACAGAAATAATCACACCTCATGCTTGAGAGTACACATTAATTTGAGAAGGAATTCTCCTTTTACTCAGCTTGCTGCAAATTTATTGAAAACACTGTGTTTTTCCACAAAAACCTGCAGACTCACATACAAACTACTTAGACAAGAAATCACATCGAGTACATCAATATTCTGTCCAGTATGTGAGGTCCTAGCTTACTGAACAGTTTATAAGTGTTTGGCAGTGGCAAACTTTGTAGGCAGCTGTAAACTTTATTGACATTGTAGAACCAAATAAAGGTTTGCCTAAGAAATTCAATTCATAGCTTGATGACAGATTAGCATAAGTGAAATATGAGTATTTGATATAATAAAACATGAACCACAAGCGTCTAGGCCATCCCAGGAAAAATGTGAAACCAGAAGGTATTTTAATGAAAAACTGGAAGCAAATATCACAGCCTAATGTTTTAAAGCCATAAGAGTTAATTTTAGTTTGAAAGGAAATCATTTTTCAAAGTTCTGTACTCTGTTTAAAAACAGATTGAGCAAGTTTATTAAATTAGCAGACCACTGCATTTATGAAATCCATAAGTCAGATCAATGGTGCACAGTCAGCTCTAGAAAGTAATTGCTGGCTTCTCTCAATATGGACAATCTAAAAACTTCCAAGGACTAGTTTTTCCCTCCATTATTTATAACAGGCAAAACATGGTGCAATAGATTCTAATTCATAATGCCTTTTTAATGTTTTTATAGCACAGCATTTGCACTCATTTCTAATCTCTGTAGATGACAGGTTGCCATTATTGAATTTCCATTAATATGAATTATGGGTACAATATATTTTACCCAGTATTTTCTGCCCCAGGACTAATGTGATTCTACAATTAAAAAAAAAAAATTAAAAATCACATGGTCAGCATTTTTTTTTTCCAGAAACAGAGAGCACTAACAGAGAGAGCCATCAGAGATTAGTCTTCCTACAATGCTATGCGTCTGACCATGACCATGCATCCATCTGACTCTACAGAACCTCCAGCCATAATTTATATGTCTGTTTATGGTTGTTAAAATGCCTGTGTTTAGGAAAGTGTCTGCCTACAGCTTTCAAACAACAAGTCAAGGCTTGGTCAGCATGGTTTTGCCTCCTCTGCCCAAATGGGAATCACTCTGTCATTTGGGTCAGGAAATGTGAGATGGATAGATATGGGCTGAGGCCTGCCCCTGTTGTGTATGCCTTCAGATATTCATGCGTGACTGCAGAACTCATTCTCCCTAACGAAAAGAGTTCTTAAGAACCAAGCAGACTCAAGCACACTTCAGTTCCTTTTGATTTGCCCACCCAACAGCTATCTGTCATATGCATCTCTCCACAGGAGTGTCTCAATCCATCGAAATGATTAAAAGCATACTAAACAGCAGGCATGAAAATAGCCATCTTGAGGTCAATAGGGCTACTTTTATGGTTGAAGGGAGGCATATACTTCATGTTCTACCAGATGGTTGAGAGACAGAGATACAACATGGGGTTAAAGAAATCCCCAAGCTGCAACCCACAGTAAGTACATACTGGGGAATTATACACACGGTCTACTTGCAACGTAAATCTTTCACTGGAGGCAAAATAGTGAGCTGTATGAATGTATAGTCTCACCTACTATGACTGTTCTTATCTTTTATGGGATGAACTAGGATTAGCAGTGTAAAACACACCTTAACATTATCACTAATACCAGTAAAGTATGGCAGTTGCTTTGGGAGGAGTCTTTTTTAATGGACACCAAAGGACTTCACACAGATCTTGATTTACCAGGGCAGAAAAGCAATAGTTTGATTTTTTTTCCCCTGGATTTTCATGTAACAATAAAAATCTATTAAATGGAACAAAGAACATCTCAAATGCCAGGAATGGCATAGTCCTCACCCTGCAGAGCTCACATTCAAAAATGACAAGGAAATGATGTGTGAAGAAATAACACAAGAAGCAAGTAAGTAGATGACAGGCAACAATGCTGCATAATACTGTATGTTTCTGTACACACGCTCCAAGCAGGTATTTGCAAAATCTGCTCCTAAATACAAATGCATTCAGAACTACTCAACGGCCCAGCTGTAATCAGAGGATTAGATTTTGCCAGCACCATGGTGGCAAATAGTTCTTTAGGAGAAACTCATACACAAAAAGGGCAAGAGGCTTGCAAACAATCCCTGGAAGCACATGCTGGGCATAGAAAATAAACAAAACATCCATCAGAAAAGCAAACAAAAAGGTAATCAAATCTGGAGTCCTTGGGATAACAGACGGCAGGACTGGGGACACAAAAAGATACATGGGTGGAAGCAGAGCAATGGGCTGTTTGAATGCTTCTGACATTTCTTTAAATGTCAGCTCATAATTACGATGTCTCTACCACCACCTTGCAGGTATATAGCCACTTCTAGCAGAGGCCTCGTAACTTGCAGCTGACTGCACTTTAGCATTTTCATCTACCCATCACGTTCCCACCTTCCATTCTGGTGAGAACGAACAAGCAAACACCAAACTCCCAGTGAACACTTGCTACAGTTTTACTTTCAAAGGTTCCTCACTGTTCAGTTAAGCCTCTGGGTATATTACACAGACCTTTACGGAGTGCTATGCACTGAGAAGCACCATGATATGACTGCAAGAGAGGACAATATTTAAAGAAGTTCAGAGGCCACCCTGTGCATACAGCATATTCTATAAACACACTGTCAGAGAAGAAACTGTGGTATAATCTTCTGCATATGTTTACATGTGTAAAACCTACGTTAATAAAAATCAATGCTTGTTCACTATTTGAAGACAAATCCCATTAATAATTCCATTAAGCTACCACTGCAGTTCATTATTTTACCCGTTTGCACTTCACTATATTCACTGTCAACATCTGCTGCTTTTCCTGAGAAAGAGGACGAGCAAGGCCATGCAATCACACTGCTGCTCAGTGCTGTACCCGTGGCTTGCTGGCAAGCAGTGCTGATGGAAAGGGCATTTCAACTCCCTCCTACCCAAAGACAGAATACATTGCCTTCCAACACAACCAGCCTTCAACCCATGACATGAGATCTAACATCTACCTCTCAATTCAAATTACCTAATTATCAGAGCTACTCAGCATGCTTGTTCAATACTTTACTAAGCAGATACTTTAAAGAGGAATGGGGAGGAAATAAAGAATTGGAGGACTAACACACAGAAAGTGATAGATAAGAAGTGACCTAAGTTTATATTTTGAAAGTAAAATCTTGTAGAGGGGATGGGAAACAGATCCAGGCAAAAAGAAAAACATCCCCCCACAATCAAGCCCCACAACACAACACTTTAAACTGTTAAATGTTCACAGGGATGCAACAGATAATATAATCACAATGCACAGCAGGGTCCTCAGTGAAGAAGGGGTACACAACTCTTAAAAGGTTATTACAGCAAATTTAAGCAAACAAATTGCACAAAGAGCAGAAAGGTTTTTCAGGACTTCTGATCACCAGGGCTCATTCCAGCTGGTTCAACTTGATCTAACAATTAAAAAAAAGCAAATTATATGCAGAAAGATACTTCCTCCAGTAAATTTCTTTCTTTCTTTCTTTCTTCCTTCCTTTCTTTCTTCATTTCTCTCTTTCCCTCTCTCTTTTCCCCTCTTTTTCTTTCTCTCTCCCTTTCTCACCCTTCCTTCCTTCCCTCCTTTCTTTCTTTCTTTCTGTCTGTCTGTCTCTCCCTCTTTCTCCGAGTGCCCAAGCAACTGTAAAAGGGTTGCAGCAGTGGTACGCACATTTGCACATTGCTCTATCTATATACTTTTATTCTGTTCAGGAACACTCACCTCCAAAGGCAAAGTGAACAGCCAGGCCACTAAACACAATGAAGCAGAAACACAAAGGGAAAAGGGCCTGAGAAACAGCAGCTGGTTTTCAACAGCACTGAACAGCTACCTGCTGCTAATAGCATTACATTTGACTGAATCTGACTGGCAAAACACCCCACTATTAACCCCTAAGCTGTTCATGAGATAGACTTGTAAACTGTTCTTCTACGAAGGTATGGTAGATTTGGCAGATTTTCATGGTTGACAGGATGAATAATGTGCATCACCAGAGTTCCTCAAGCAATACAACTTCAAGTGAGATGCACCAAGTTTTGTTTCTATAGCCTCTTGTGAAGCTAAGTATCCCAAGTATAATGCATGTTTATGGATTTCTGTCCAGGTGCCATCATAATGGGCCAGTGGATATATCCTGCAATAAATACTTCAGATAAATTATCTGTCTCTAAAAAGTCTCCAAATTTGTCAGCATCAACTAAAAATCAAGGCCAAATCCACTGCACATAAAGGCATTGATTAACTGTGATGCATTCATTTTGTTTGCACAGGCTATGGCATGTGCAGCAGAGTGTGTGCAGTCTGTGCAAGGCATTTGTGGCAACATTAATTTCAGTTCATATGATGACTAAATTGCTGAAAGTAAAGCAAAACCTCAAGTCTCTTGCAGTGCTATAAGGATGCACCAACAGGGTAGTTCAGAGCTCTGCACTCACAGAATCAGGCAACTTCTGTTAATGAAAGGCATTCATAATTTATCTCCAAAAAGCCAAGATGCACATATAATTGTACCTCAGGCAGCTGGAAATTGAAGCCCGCAGATGAAAACAGGACAAGACAAAAGGATATAACCATACTCTTGGAATTTCTCCAGACCTGGCAACTATCACAGGTCAATGGGCCTTCATTGGCAGAAAGCAGTATTATTTTCTATTCAACGTCATGGTGAGGAAAAATAGGAATAGACAGCCTACTAAATGGAAAAAAACAGTTGTGCAGGCAGCAAGAGGTGTTCCTACATCAACACTTAATGGCTAACATGAGCTTTCATGGCAGCTGCACACTAACATCCATCCAATAACTATCACTTCCAGATCCAGTAGAGAAGATAAAAATCGTTCCCTGGCACCAGGAACATCTGTAGAATGTATTCCTCACTCAGACAGGAACTGAATTTACCAGCAATTGGTGGTCTATGTGCAAAACCATGACAAATATTTCTGAAAAATAGCTGACAACACCCTAGAAGATACACTTCTAGACTCTCTTTGGCTACATATTTCTATTTGTAATGGGAACGTGAGTTCATAAACTATTTTAGCTGCTGTGATACTTTACAATGGGGGCAGACCATATCCTCTTAGTGTGCAGGTACACCAGCTGAAAGAAAAGATGAAGTGGAGTATGAAGCTGTAGAGTCAAATAAAACAAATTACACTTGCCTCAAACACAAAGTCATCCCCATAACGAGAAAACTAAACAGGACCAGGACCTGTTATGCAGTTCTATGGCCAAATTATATGTCCTGGCCACAGTCATGGGGGTTATACGCTTTAACTCTCGAAAACAAGGTGGCTATATCCAAACTGCCGACTGGGAATGACTGCTGGCTCTTGCAAATCCCCAAGCCATGTGAGGGAATTGTTTATGACAGCACTAGCTGCTCTAGGCTGAGCACAAGGCAGAGCCTGTGTTAACAATTTAATGGTATAGATGGTCAAGTTCCAGCTCTTGGACCAATGCCCTGGCACTGGTTATATTAGCATAGACACAGCCAAACACAGTTGTACTGTGAGCAGAACTGACTGGAAAAAAGACACAAAAAAGAAAGAAGATTATCTGACCAAATTTAAAGCATCTATCCATTTTCATGATTCTCTTCCTTAATCTTCTGTTTGTTTTGTTTTTGGGTTTTTTCCCCTTAAATTTATTTTCCAGACAGCTGTATTGCCATAGAAGTGGAATGAAAATGACAGAAGGTAGAAACAGTTTTGGTAAGCACCAAGTGATTTCATTTTGTTGTAGGTTAAGGTCTAAACCAGGACACATTTCCCACCCAAGATTCAGCAGCAGCTACCAGCAAGATATGGCACTTCCAGTACAGTCAGACATGGTGTGGAAAGTATCAGAAGACTTTAAATCATGTGTCTGATGGAAAACAGGGTAGAAGGACAAAGATTTTGAGAGAGAAGAAAGGCAAAAAGATAAATGAATGTAAGTTTGTTCTGGTCCACAAACTTTGCAGCATTACTTAAGTTTAATCTCCTGGTTGAAAGAGTTGGATACAAAAAGGTATGCTTCTCAACAAGTTCTGCAGCTATTTTATTTCTCTGTTTGTGAACCAACTCCTTTGTTCTATATCAAAAGGATGACCCAAAAGGTCCTTGCTGCAGAGTAAATCTGCTTCTTTGCCAAAAGGGTGCAAGGCAAGGTAAGTAAGATCAGCTTTGCAGACTTATTGCCAAGGTCAAGGCAGCTTCCATGTCTACCTTTGAGCAGCAGGTATCACCTCTCTGCTAACTGAAGGAAAACCTTTCAACAGAGTCTAGACTGACTTTTCTCAAAGACTGCACTCCACAGCTGTTTGCAGGCTTCCTCCTTCTATGGAAGGGGATCTTGAAAGCCATCAGGTATATTGTTGTGGTAGGCCTAAGAAGGCCAAAATAGGCTTATACATGTCCTGGCTTGCCCAGACATGTTTTTCTGCTCTCTCTCTGTTTTGGGGAGAAGCAACCATGGGAAAGAGGACAAAGAACCTGGAGTCACTGAGTCTAAGGACTGTGACTTGCCCAGTCTTGTTTGCATCCTGTGGTAAACAAGGTACATATGCGCGGCTTGTGTATGCCTTGTGCAAAGCCTGTGTTCTGCCCTATAAAGGGTAAACCTATGGTTTCACTTAATATGATCGAGCTTGGCTAACTGCCATTCTGATTGGCTATTCTGTGTCCAAAGGCACATTAGTCTCGGGCTCTATGGATAAAAAGGGATGAGCAGGTGACACAATGTGCTCTGCCGTTGTATTCATGCTTGCTTGCTGCTGCTGCTGCTACCTGCTGCCATTGCTTACTGCCTTATTGCATCCTGCACTTCCTGGAAACTCCACTGCCTCAAGTTCACCAAGGCTCTAAATGCCTCCACGCAATTGGCCTGCATAGCTAGCATGACACCATGCTGAGACTGCACATCACAGGACATCCTGCCTGCACCTGAAAGCCTCCTCCCAGGGCGGGAAGTCCTGGAGATACACAGATCATCAAGAGGAGATCAGGACCAGGTTAGAGACTGTCTTCTTTCCCCAGCACTCTGTGAAGCTTGGGAAGAATCAGAAGCCTCAGCAGCTGACAAGACAGTAACAGAGTTCCCTGAAAGTGTTTGGGTACTGTCTGAAGCTGCAGCTAGCCCCACGAGTTGGAGAATAATATTTTGTGAGTAAACACTTAAAGCCCCTTGTAATTCACTATTGCCTTCTGCCATAAGCAGAAANTAGAGACTGTCTTCTTTCCCCAGCACTCTGTGAAGCTTGGGAAGAATCAGAAGCCTCAGCAGCTGACAAGACAGTAACAGAGTTCCCTGAAAGTGTTTGGGTACTGTCTGAAGCTGCAGCTAGCCCCACGAGTTGGAGAATAATATTTTGTGAGTAAACACTTAAAGCCCCTTGTAATTCACTATTGCCTTCTGCCATAAGCAGAAAGGATCTGCTTGAGCCCATCTACTGGGCAAGCAGTACAATTAAATGCAAGTGGTATATTGACTGCAGAAACCTCCTCCAGTTCAAAGGAGTTCAATTAATGCTATATATTTTTGCTGGTTATTTCTAGATCCTATGTTATTATCTGTATAATGTTTCCATGCCCGTGCGAAGAACCAGTTATTATTAAAAAATAGTGGTCGGGGTGGTGAGAGCCCTGAATATTGAATGTTCATAAACCATATTAATCTTTGAACCTCACATTAATTACTTACCCCTCCATTACATATATCTCCTGCTCAGAGCAAGCTAAATACTACAAGGGATTGCTTGGGACTTGTCCACTTGAGTTTTGGATAACTTCAGGGTATGCAACAACATTTCTGGGCACCTGTGCCAGTGCTCAGCTACTCCATTCTTTCTAACCAAGATTTTCTTTGCTGGCTTTTGGGTTCATTGGCCTTTGTCTTTGCACTGTTCATCATGAGAAAACTGTCTCAGTGTCTTCTCCATAAACACCCACAGAGCAGCGAACAAAGAAATCACATCCCCATCAGCCTTCTCTTCTCCAGGTTGAGTGAAAATAGCCTCTCCTCCACCACAGGCCTGACTGTGCTATTTTATGGGACAATCTCTCAGCATAACATGGCTTACAGGGAACAGAAGAGGAACACAAAATGAAGTGGTCTGTTTGAGTTTCTGTGGATGAATTTAAGAGTGTCTTCCTCTTCTCTTTCATTTCTCATTATTTTAAAAGAGTACACTCGCACTCCACTTTCCTCATTGCTTTGAAAAGAACTGACACTAGGCTTTTTGATGCCCTGTCCCTTTACAAAGCAACCAAACATGGAAACAATGGTAACTTACAGGAAAACTTGGGAATTATATACATAACATGAAGATGGATATTAAGATAGATATGTTGAAAGACTTGGAAAGTCTGTGCAATCATAGCTTAGATGACATCTGAGAAAACTTGAAATAGCATTCTCCTCCAGTGCTTCATGCTAAGTGTAAAGCAGTTAAGTGTAAAGCAGTTCATGTTTCTAAGCAGGCTGAGAAAACAAGGTGAATGGCAGCTTTGCATGTTACAAAGTATCTGTGATCCTTATTTTCAAAAATCACACATGTGCATATCTTAATGCAGCACATCTGAGATATTTATGCAGGTGTATGATTACCTTATAAGCCATCAATTCTACACCTCGGACACTTTAGTCACAGGAAAACTACCAGAAGAATTTTTGTAAGCAGTGGAAAAAAGGTTTAAAACTTCACATGCAAGAACAGAATTTAATACACAAAATTTTCCTCTATAATCCAGCTTGAAGAATCTTGCAAAGATAAATGCTAGACCTTTGAAAACAAGGATGATAAAGATAATTAATGGAAGCTTAGAAAGATAATAAATGTCTCAAATCCATGTGGGGTACAACTACTTAGCTTTTGAGGAAACGGAAGATAAATTATTCAGTCTTATTCCACCCCAGCATGAGGCAGAAATTCTCAAAGAAACAAGCTGTTCAAAAACAAAACTGTGATGACTATGCCAAGATAGGAGTTAAATCTCAGAAGACCTAAAAGAAATCCAAAGTTACAGTATTTACTGGTTGATGAGGTTTTGAGTTAATGTTTAAAAGCAAACTGATGTGAACACCTCTGCCTTGTGAACTATATTTAAGTGGTGATTCAATTCTAGGGTGATGTTAGGATTGTATCATAGAATGCTTTTTGTTGGAGGGGTTCTCTACAGATCACTGGGTCCATCCTTCCCAAAACAACCTTTGATGTGAGATCAGTGTGCTACTGGTCATACCCAGCTGAGCTTAAAATGTCTCTGATGGAGATTCTGCAGCTGTTCTGGGCTCTTGCTCCAGTTACGGACCCAGAATTGACTTTTTTTCCCCCTCCTTACATGTAATCAGAATTTTTCTTGCTACAACTTATGCTTATTGATGCTTCCTCTTTCACAGAGAAACTATTTCTATTGTTCATATTGTCTCTACTGTTTATATTGTCCCAATTAAACAGGTATAAAGAGGAATCAAACTCACCCTGAGCCTTCCCTTCCCCATGTTCAACAGACTCATCTCTTGGCTTTTCCATGAATGTCTTGTGCTCCAGTATCCTAATCACTCTGGTGGATCTCCACTGCACTCTAGCAGATAAGTGTCTGGGTGCATATTGCCTTACACACAAACACTACCTTACAGCCTCTCTGCTTCTCCCAGTTTTGTTTTTCAAAGTGAACTGGTTCAGTGATGCTACATCATAGTAGCTAACAACCACGTAAGGTTCGTCTTGGCAAGAGCAGAGAACAATCGAAAACAGAAGAAGCAGACTGACTTCTGGAACAATCTAGGACAGTCAGTTCCTTCCAATAAAAAATACGCATGTTTACTGAAAAGTGCCCATGCCATTCAAGAACAGAATGGACATTTGGACACTTAGTAATGCTTCAAATTCCATAAGAAAATTTTAAAAAGTAACTTGGGTTCCTGCACATTTATCCTTTTCTACGTGCTACTTGGAAAACCAATAGGTGATTATGAATCTTTTTCAGAGCTGCTTCTAAAGACTGAAACTGGAGTCAGGGAAAAAGCATGAGGAATTCCTTTTGTGGTGTCCCCTAGAGTACTCTCATAGGCACTGACAATAAGGTTGTGTTCTGAGTACTTAAAGAGAGTGAGTCACTGTATTTCTGTCTATGCAGAAGATAGCTGCACCTTGTTTGCATTGTTCAGATGGGATGGACGACAGCTCAGCATTGCTGATGTAACATGACTGCTACTGTTACTTCTGTGGCATGGACAGAGCAATCCCCTGTCAAAACAGCACAGGTTGCCTGTGTTTCAAGTCATCAGGCCACAGGAGTCATAGATTCATAGAATATCAATTTGGAAAGGACCTCAAGGATCAACTCGTCCAACCTTCCAGGGCAAGGATATAGTTTAAATGACATGGTCCAGCACCCTGTCAAGCTGGACTCTAATGTAAGGGAATCTCTCAACTCCTTTTGGAGTTCATTCCAATTTCTAATAGTTTGAATGATGAAAAAAAAATTCCTGGCATCTAGTCTGAATCTCCCCCAGTAGCGACTTGTCCCTATTACCCCTTGTCTTTACCATGTGACTCTTTGTAAAAAGAGAGTCTCTCCCTCCTCATGATACTACCTCGTGTTCATCTTAAAGGTCTGGGTACTTTTTCAAGAGGATTTTCAGCATTGTAGACAAGGTGGTAGTGCTGCTTTCATGTCAGTTTGGAGTGTCTAACTGATCAGAGCTTCCTTGTATGTGTACTGCACATCAGCCTGTGTCCAGCATTTGCAGGTGCAGCATTTGGCAGTACTAGGAGCCAGAGAGCAGAGTTTAATGCACTGTTTATCACTCCAAGAGCTAAACGTACTTTTTACGTCTATCAGCTTCATAGAAAACTGTTGTATTAAGCAGGAATTCAACACCCATAGAAATCACAGGGAGAGGTGGGTGAAGCATGGCTCACTTCTATTTCTTCCTTTCTTTTTATTAATTTGGTTTATTTGCTTCTAAACTGAACAATTTGATGAAACTAACGGCATCAAGAAAATATTATTTGTTTGGCTAATAATTTCTTTCCTTTAGATGTGCACCGTGTCTTTAAAAATGACCATCGGTTTCCTGTTTCTTATGACAGAAACTATAGTGTGGAGACATCCCACACAGCCACTTCTGTAGCCTTCTACAAACTGTTTGCATAGGGCTCCTCTGTGCAAAACATATACCCAAATCCACTCATTCCTTCCCTTGATGACTTCTCTGACATTACCTTTTCCATGAAATGCCCAAATCAGAAATTACTCAGTTGAGAAAGAATCAGCTTTCTTGAAAATAATTTCTGGGGCTTATCTAGTAAAGTTAAGCACTGACAGCAAAAATAATCAGAAACCACCAACTGATGCCTTGTAAAATTCTTTTTGTAGCTGTGTTTGATGATGTAGCTATGGATGATGATATGTTTCTAAATGACAACAACCAGCCTTAGGATTTTACGTATCTACACTCTATGAATTACTGCTCTTTGGAAATAAACCCTATAGTAATCAACATCAAATTACAGGCAAGGAAGCTCACAAGCAGGCATTTTTAGCCTGATAGGAGGCTGGGACAAGTTTTCTAATGAAGCATCCCTGTATGGCAAAAGTTCTGCTGCATTTTTAATGGATAATCTGCAACTACAATATATGAAGTAATTATGAGAATTAAATAAGAAAATAAAAAGAACTGAATCATGTAAATGAATCAAGCACTTAAATCCCAGTCAACACACATTTTGTTTAGGTTACTCTTATTACTGACATATACCCCTTTTGGAAGTCAAGAAACTTTTTTTGATCGAAGTGTCAAAGCCTAG
Organism: Eubucco bourcierii; assembly: GCA_013396675.1. NCBI lineage: Eukaryota > Metazoa > Chordata > Aves > Piciformes > Ramphastidae > Eubucco > Eubucco bourcierii. The sequence continues at coordinate 308,173 of VWZE01005333.1, forward strand.
AAATACTCCTTTTTCTCTATCCAAAACTGTCATGTTTGTGACCTTGTAAGTACTTGGCTATGTCAGTTAGTGCTTCAAAAATGCTGCCTTTCATCTTCAAATGGAACTGGACCTAGAAACTGGCCAGACCTCTTAGCTCTTTCAACAGATGATAAACACATTTTGAGTCAAAAAATCCAAGCAGCCTTTTATGCCTCTACAGATTAATTAGCAAGCCAGGGCTTTCGGACCAATAAAGTATCTGCGAAAGTTGACAAACCAAACCCACATTTTCTATGTTCCAGTTTCTACACTATTAAAAGTATGTAAAAATACGTCTGAGAAAAAGTACTAAAATAAGATGGTAAGAAGAAGTGACAGATCATCAGCACCATTTAAGTCCTCTCTAGGGCCACAGATCATTAAGAATAGCATTCTACAGAGCAGTTTGAAAAATGCCCAAGTTTTTTCAGAGGGAACAGTTGGTTCCTCTACTGTTCAAGGCCTTCAACACATCACTTTTGGAACCCTGTGCCAATCTCACTTTGCACTTTTGTCCCTTGGTGTCACGATTACCTCCCAGGAGCTGTGATTTTTTCATAGCAGCTTAGTATGATTACTTTAATAGAAGTTATTGCACAGTTCAGTTTAAAGAGATTTTTGGTCAGTTGGCAATTACCAAAGAAAAACTTCCCCTGGAAGTCAACAATTAACTCTCTGTATTTTCTCCTCTCATTGCTGGTAGCAAAAGCTCTGTCCATTCCTCAAAAGCAACTCCCCAAATTATTTGAGGATTCCAGGGAGATACTATAATGATATTTTTGGGGGTGCACTCTGTTGGTTTCACTCTAACTGGGTTGGTGTGATGGGCATCTCATCACCAATGCCATACACTTCCACTGTCTTTCCCTGATTATTAACTACTCACAGAACACACAGCCTGAAAGCTACATAGTGTGTCACCACAAAAGGTAAACTATGCAAAGTTTATTGAACTTTCAAACTACAGAACCAGAAGAATGTGATTTAGGTGCCAGAGAAAACCTGTCACTGTCTTCTTCCAAACCATCAAGCAGTATATACTGAGGGTATTGCTCTGATTTCTCATACATCCATGTAATAGTCTGCCACAGCTGAGCTTAATATGCATCAGAATCAGAGAACAGAATCACAGAATTGTTTTGGTTGGAAAAACAAATTATCTGTAGGAAAAATGTACTTCTGGAAAAAAAAAAAAAATCAGTTGCACTATTTGACACCCAGCAACTGAAGTCTCAATACCACCACAGTAATTTACCAAAAGAATCAAGAGGATCTTTAACACAGCTTTTGCCCCTATTGCACTAGGGCTGGACTGCTACATCATGGTCAGATCAAAGAATTGACAAGCTAGTATCTGCAATGGTGACAAAAATATGCCAGCTATCAATACAAACCCTCAGGGGAATGAGGGTTTTGCAGAGAGAAGCTGGAAAAGCAAATCCTATATACTTTATCACTGAATGTTTTGACTGTTTTCTAGCAACTGTTGTATTCCAATATTTATAATCTTTATTTATGCAAGCCTCTTATGTTTTATAATAAAAAGAGTACATAAATTTCGGTTACCATTGCAGAGCAAATTGTTGTATGTAATTAGTCATGTACAACATAAGGCGTAACTTGAAAAACAATTCGTGTTTATTTTTCCCCTGCTTAATCAATATTTTAAATATTTGTGGAAGCCATACACCAGCTTAGCAAGTCATCACCTCCAAAGCAAGAGAGAGAGTAGAAATCCTGTGATGTACAGCAAAGCATCCGCTTATGACTGACTTACGCTGTTAGGGGAACTCAATTTTTTTGGACAGTAAAGGAAAGACTTGTCTGACAGTTTATCTCTATGCCATTCCACCTTACTCCTTTCTACCATGTATTCCTCAGCCATACTGATTTTTTTTCCTTTAATGTAAGAATTTTCTTCCCTCCCCATGCATTTTTTTAATGCCATTTAGTTGCAGTGATGCACAGCGACAAAGACAGTGGGGTTGATTCTTTCCGCTGCAATCCTTGCCTGACTTTCCAAAAAGGTTAACAATTGCTTTACCATCTCTGTCTCATCTCCCACAACATAACTGTGGCTAACCACAGTGGGATAAAAACTACAGTAACAACAACATGCAAGTTTTAAATGCTACGGGAGTACTGTAAATACAGAAGGCCAGAATCACATCTCAGCGATGCTATTTAAAGACTTAAAACCATACAGTTATCCCTGAGCTCAACTAGAGAAAATCTTATCAAAAGTGAAGACTGGCATTTTTATAAAATTTGTCATAGGTTTAACCTTGAGAATAACAAATCATTATGTGTGTGGGGGCTTAAGAATCAATTTATGTTCCAAGTAAAGGGTTTTCAAAATTAAGGTTGGGAAAAAAATTAGATCTTGCCTGGTGTTGCACAGATTCTGTTGATGTATCAATCTTTTCAGGCATTTAAAAATAATATAGAGATGATAAAAGTAAATGTTCTATAACCAAAAAATCTCTTGGTAATAAAATTTCAAATTACAGCCCATGACAACACTTCTAAATTGAAGCTGTGATACAGGAGCTTTGATGGAGAAAATTGTACAAGTAACTCGTAAAGTAATTCGGAAAAGCAACAAAGAATGAAGGTGATGCTGAGATGAACAGAAAACATAGCTGGAATGGTGTGCAGAATCCCTAAATGAATTTTAGACTCTTTTGTTGCCAGTATCTTAAGCAGTGCTGCAGTATTTTATGGATTTCTTTGATAGCTTCCTTCTACCAACAAATAACTTCACTGGAGGAAAAAAAAAAACCAAAAGCCACAATACCTCACTGCACCAAGACAAACCCAAACCTGAGCTCAATCATCCAACATGACAGGGCTAAGAGTGTGACATACTGAACCCAAAGCAGCAGTTTAATGTCAGGAAATGCACACGTCTATCTACTACTTATGGCATTCAAGGGGTTGAGGAACTACCTCCAGTGAAGGACTCATCCCTTCATACTGTGCTGACTCTGGGTGCCGGTCTGTGGCCCAATGCTTTGGATACAGCGCCAGGGCAGGAAAGCTGTATTGAGTAAAAGATCTGGAACTTTGCTCAGTGACACAGAATCAGCGGGGAAAAAAACTGCCTGCAAGTTTCCTCCAACCCCAGTGTACTGTGAGTGCAACATTAAATTATTCCTTAATGGTTCTTGAGGTTTAGCTCTTCTGATGTCTTCTCATTTCTCCAATGAAATAGGTTAGTGCAGTGCAAAGTATCATTGTCATTTTGTTGAGCAAAAGATAAAGCTCAGGAAAATACAGCTTTTTCTTTTTTCTTTTTTTTTTTTTTTTTTTGTTTTGTTTAAATAACTCAAACCAAACATCCATAATCACTTAAATGTGGCAGATCCACTGAGTGTGATTTGTACCAAGGCATCTGTGGTAAGAAGGTTACAGGTACACTTGCAGAATAAATTTCAAAGGTCTGCAAAGTATAATTAGTTCTCAAGTTCTCCTACACATTAATGATTAGTAATAAAATCCTTCTAAAGCCTCCACAGAAAGATGTAAAAAGCTCTTCCACAAGCACAAAAACACAGACCAAACCCAGCCCCCTCATAGTTGGTGTTATATATCCTTAAGCTTCCCTATGAAGATGGTTTCACCTCTCTCCAACAGTTAATTTGACCATTTTTTTCCCCTTCCTTCCAATGCTTTTTCTGTTCATATCATATAACTCAGGGTGAAATCTTTAATCTTACATACATTTACATAATAATTTAAAGACCAAATGGTTCAGTCAGATTAGACAGTCTAGTGGTCCTTAAAACCATTTATCTATGAATTCCTTGACCAAGTCCTTAAAACCATTTATCTATGAATTCCTTGACCAATTCCATCACCAACACTACAAGATTCATAGTCAAGTTACAAGTTAGAGAGAAAATCTGTCTTTTTTCGTAAAAGCAAAACTGCTAACTGGATGAAAACAGTGAGCCCTTTCTGTCCTCAGCCTAAAGAAACACTGTCAGTTGCTCCCACATCCTTGGACGAGACGAAAACCAGGTTCTCCATCTTCTTGCTCCATAACACCATGATACTGCCTTTATTTACCACATCATCTCTTGTACGGGGCACCCCTTTGCTACTGAGTTAAATGACATCTGCCATAATGCTGGGGAAGGTTCAGACTGCAGAAGGGCAGCTAAGCAATCAAGTTTCCTGCTCCCAACCACAAAACAAAACAAAAAAACTTGTCTTAAGATGATACTTTCTCTCATGAGCTGTCACCACATAAAAATGTTCACGAACAGGCTGCAGAGGGTAGACTGTGAACTCTCTACAGCTCAGGGCAACTCGGCATGCTCCTGTCTTTTAAATAAACCAAGCAATCACTTATTTTTCTGACTTGTGATTGCCTCATTATACGGATTTAATTTTTTATGCCTAACCATTAGCTGGATTCTATGAGGGAAAGGCACTGGCTGGTTACATTGCTAACCACAAGAGTAAAGCTTCAGTGTGTGAAGGAGACAGAGTCAGGTAGGTTGGACATGAGTATGCATAAGTTCCTGATGGTTTTTTTTGATGCTGTTTCACATCATTAGTTGGAAGCCTGTTCAGCACCATACCCTTACATCTCTATTCACCCTTCCTAACTCACTTGTTTTTCAAAGTTCTTTCCTCTTTAGTGTAGGCAATTTTTAATTTTTAGAGCTGCTTAACTGCCTCTTCACAGATGAGGCAGAGCAAAGACTGTATGCATTTTCACACATTTATTTTATGGGAGATTACACAGCTGATTAACAGTTCTCAAAATAAAAAGTGTCCCATGTTACCTCCATTCTTTTGTATTTATTGCTTTTGATCTATTCATGCCAAAACATTTTTACTAACGAAAGTCATCAGAAAATGGCCTAATAAGGTAATTTAGAAGACAGTTCACATTGAGCATATGATCTAAAGGCATTTAACTTGCTGTTCCTGCCTCCTCTCCCCCAGTAAACACATGGCTTATTGGCACTGCTACACTTCAAAATGGTTTTGAACATCTGGAAGCAGGGCTGATCAGTTCCAGACAATCATTGGACTCTAAGTAGACCCAGGAACAAAGGTCCTGATAAATGAAATGACTGCTTTGGCTCTAAAATTGCCTCAATCTTCTCCAGACAAAGCATGATTGAAATGCATCTATCTGTGGATAGCATTTGGAGAACTCTAAATATGTTTTGATCAGAATTCCATTGGCTTCTTTCAAATGAAAATAATTTGACCATGCCATGGAAAAAATTTAAAACAAATCACACTGCAAACTTTGGCCTGTAAACTGCAGCACTGACCTTGTTTTTCTACAGTGTGAAAAGAAACTCAGTATAATAATGGTGCTACACTAAAATTTCAGTTTACTCTTGGCTTACTTTAAATAATGTTACTGTCTACTTTTCTTCTGTCTGTATCTGCTGTATTTGGCACTTTCAGTTATTAAAATAAAACTAAGTTGAAAGAAGATGTTAAATATCATAAAAAGAAAACAAGCAGTGCTTCTGGCTCACTTTGCTAATGTTGCGGTCACCTTTACAATTTGCCAGAATTTTCTCTTCCCCAGCTGTTCTACCTGAATTTGCATGCAGGAAAAAACCCTGCAACTTTCTATTGGAATAACAACTTGTACTTTGCCAATTTAAAAGAGCTGATTTTTAAAAAAAAAAAAAAAGGAAAAGCCAACCTCTTCCCTCTAATTATATATTAGAACAAAAAAGCCCAATGTTTTGCAAGTGATTTCAGTCCTTTGCTGCTTAACATTTTCTTACTTCTTAGAGGGAATTTCTGCTCAAATGCAAGAGACTGGTTGTAGCAGCCCCTCTGTTACACTCCAGTCTGCACTAACAGCAAAGCTTTGAGAACCCTATAGGAAAGTACCAATTAAGAGAGAGGAAAAAAACCACTTCAGCCAAAAGTATGTCCTTTAGTAACTTTCTGCTCCCTCTAGATGAAAACCACATCCACTTGTTGTCAACCACATCTCTGGCTTGGTCAACAGGCAAGAAGGGCATTCTGAAAAGCAAAAGTAGGAACCACATGTTCCAGGGAAAGCAGCAGAAAGCCCAAATGCTGAAAGGGAAGAATTTGTTCTGCTTGGGCCTCTTAGGAACACGGGAACCCTCAATCTTGGAGCAAGAGAGGCCTACTGTAGTGTATGCACAATACCTAAAAGAATAAAAAATACACAGACTGCCCATACATTTTTTTTCCTCCTCCTGGTTATGCCATGAACACAGAGTTTGCAAAGGGGCAAATGAAGCTCTATCTCTAACATCCCCTCAACACATCAATCCCAGAAAAAATGGCTAAAGTCTTACTTTGGTAGTTGAAGCTGGAGATGAGTTGCCCACCAGGCTCGTGATCACATCGCTGTTGACAGTAGTGCAAGTAGCGGTGGCTGGGGTGGGCAGCCGGGAGGGTACGATGGGCAGGGGCAGCAGCCCGGGGCGGTTGTTGCTGTTGGTGCTCACGGCACTGCTGCAGTTGGTGCTGCTGATGTGATTGCCATTGGAGCTCCAGTCCCGGCGATCCCACCCGGCCCGATAATCTCTTTCAAACCGGCTGTGATGCCGTGACATCTCGATGAAGGGCAGCTTCTTCTCAAAGGGAACTCGAGAGCTTGCCTGAAAGATTAAAACCAAAGAGGTGTTAGGAATGAGGCCCCAGCACAGCAATTGTACTTTATAATCACCATGGTAAGCCGCTGCATGCCTCCTCTGCTTTAGGAGAGCACTGTTTCACCCTTTCCCCCACATAAATGTCAGGAGGAAGAGAGGGGTGTCATAGTAAATGTTAATTTAGAACACAAATTAGAGTTTGGATAACTGTAAGCATGTAGTAGAGAGACCAGTCCCTAAAACCCAAAGAAACTCTATCTACCCAAAGTCTCTGGCACAGTAACAGGCAACATCACACAAATCACGGAAAACTGAGTTAAAAGAAAATCGTTATTTAAACAGCAGGAAATTATTTCTGGTAGTTCTATCTTGTACTATTCTTGGTAGTCTGCAGATCATTTCTGTGGCTCTTTTCTGCACCAGATGTGTGACCAAACATTAATCCTAAAGATCAGAGAGACAAAAATCAACCTGCTAAATCTGCTACTTCTGCTGATACTTCCTATTTGCTACTATTCTGTTCTTTCCTGTTAATCAGTGTCTTTGAACAATCTGATCTTGCTGGGGACATCCCTGCATATTGCAGGGGTGTTGGACTAGATGACCTTTAAAGGTCCCTTCCAACCCAGTGCATTCTATGATTCTAATGATTCTCTATTTTCAAAGCCAAATACTGCTTTACCAGGCCACTCCTCTCCTTTTTGCTTGACCTCTTCACTGGAAGCTCCTACAGGAATGCTTCATGCTGTGATGCCTGAGTTCTCCGCAGCATGGCTGCTCTCCAGGGCAGGCCAACATGCCCTCTCTCCTTCCATGCTTCTGGCTAGACTTAAAACACTTAATACATCCAAGATGATCAAATGACAAAATTGCTTTTTGTGATCATCCCGTCCTTATCATTACTGACCTCCTCAGTTATCCTTTGTTATCCATACATTTTCTCTGCCAGGAGCAAGATGTCTGAACATAATGCTGGGAGCTGAGACTCCCAACATCTAATCTTCTGATAATTATATGTTATGTAGCCTAGAGCAGCTACTTAAGTCCTTCTGCCAAGGTCTCATAACCTGAAGAATGGTGGCAATAATGCTATTTTCCCAGAAGAGTTCACAGTAAGTGAAAGCTGACAGCATTTGGAATTGAAAAAGAGTAAAAATAAACACTAAATATATTTATTCCTATAAATAAATTATGAGTAGCTAGGTCACTGCATCTGACTTCTTTAATTTGCATCACATGATGCAGTAAGTTCTTGTAATAATAACATCAGGTCAGTTGAAGCAATTTAGCTTCACAGTAAAAATATCTGCTTATAATGGTTGAGGAAGGAGCTGGAACCAAATTCACGCAGAAACTTGTAAATAAGAAACTACTTAAGAGAGTTGTAACTTAGCGGTGATATAAAACAGGGCACCTACAAACAATGCCATTTTTTCACCTGGTAGATTTATTTTAAAAGGCAAACACAGCTGACTATTATGACTAAATAGTTAGAAGTTCACTTGATTCACCAGTGAGCCAGTAGCTTGAGATGGAAGAAAATGATTCCTTGGTTAAAAAATCAGTAATATAAATGTGCATTAGAAAACCCAAAAAATCCCTTTCATAATCATTATCTCCAACAAAAGGCTGAGCCAAGAATTTGCAGCTCCCAAGAATTTGCATCTGTGATAGGTATGTTGCCCCTCGACAGGAGTAAGCATCTCCTGCAAGAGCACAGAGGGACCACAAGGCAATAGTTTAGATGTTGACCACAAATAATATCCTGCTTAATGCAACAAAGTCAGCTGTTTTTATATTGGTGGGATTTGATGCAAGACTTGACTTGATTACTGGAAGGTTGAGGATTCACTAATATTTACTTATATTCTTCTTATTTATACTTTTGTGGCCATCTGATACTTTAATTCGGAAAGCTCAAAGGACCATGTGGAAATGACAACTATACAAAGAACACATCAAAAACCAGAGACTTGAGTGCTGTGGAAGACACTGCAGCTAGACTAGAAACCTGTGCTTTAGCAGAGGTGAAGAAATCAAATTTTTCCTCTAGTGGCAGTTCTCTCAGAATAAAATTGGTACCAACAGAGAGTACCTTTAAAAGTTAGAAATTTCACAGGTATAAACCCCCTTCCTTTTGTTTTATAAACCTTTTGCAAAGCAAGGCAAAAAGGGAGGCTGTAAACTGCCAGCTACAATTTCAAAATAGCCTTTATTACTCCTTGCCTATGGAAAAGTTTCCTTTCAAATGTGCATGGTCTCCACCACTGTACAAAGCTATCTTTTCTGACTGTTTGGATGGTGGCTGTCAAGTGAATGCCCTTCTCCTTTTGAGCTCGAGGATCTCCATTAGCTGTATTAGTGTACTTCTTGACAAGGCAACTGGAGAGAACCAAGTCACATATTGCCCACCCAGCCACACACACACTTGAGTATAGCTGACATTTAATTCAGCAGAGAGCAGAGGCACACATGCACGTAAGTCAATAGCTAGCAGTTTTTGCCACATGATCCAAGACACCATGCCCCCAGCACTTCTACTATCAGATGAGACTGACAGGCAATTACGTCAGTAACAAGCAGGAAAAAAGCCTGTGACTAAGCCACGCATTAAGAAGTTTACTTTAAACCCACAACCTCTTCACAAGGAAAATCACTTCTTTGTCCAGCTACTGCCTTTCATGATATTTCCAATAAAAAAAATAAAAGCCAGGGCTGGGCACAAAGAGATTTGACAGCCACAAGATGTGCAGAAAAACCGGAGGGGATAGCTATCTAATAAATGAGTATTCAACAGCCAGTGCCTGCTATTAATTGTTTAAAATTAGAAACAATGTAAAATGTTCTCATAAATAGCTGCTGGCTGAGGTAAGAAATGGTATATGAACAAGCCAGCTAATTTTTAAGTATATTTTTGGGTACAGAGGTTATGCTTTGTCTAGACTATTTTTTGTCAAGGATCATAATCATAATAATAATGCTTTAAGCATATTTTGTACTCGTAAGAAAAACTTCTCAAACAAATTGTGTCCTGAGCCAACCATAATCATCACATTCCTCTGCAGAGCACTTGACACAGGGCAGCATAAACCATCTTGAAAAATGGCAGTGACAGAGGCCAGTGGAAACCACACATGAACAGTGAGGAGGACAGCAGTCACTCTAATCAGGGACATGTGAGCATTTTCATCGTAACTCAGACATCACCGGTTCCAAGATACCCAGTTTTAGGCTAAAAATTTTCAGAAACAGATTACTGGTTGGTTTGTTTAATTGTTTGGGTTTTTAAAAGAATAAACAAATAAAATCCCCATTTCTGTTGGGGAGTCAGGGAGAGGAGAAAGATCAATACCTAATACTTACAAACATCAATACAATAGATACAATTTGTTGTATGCTTTCCCTCCTTAAGGAAAGTTTTCCTCAATATTCATATGCACACAATTTACACTCTAGGTCCCTCTAAACAGCTCTAAGCAAGCAAAAGAGGGTTTTTACCTTGTTTATCATCATGACTTTGTGAACTCCAAGTGCTGTCTGCACTGAAGTGTCCAACCTGGATAAGTCTTATCTAATTATATATGTCATCACCTCAGTTTTGGGCCCAGTTTTTCAGCTAGCATGAAGGTCTTTGCTGCCAGGTGTAGAAGTCAGCTCTCAAACAGATAGGTTTAAAGCTATCTTAGCTACCTCTACCCTAAATCAGAGCGCTGCACACCCACAACATAGACATTGCAGGCAACAGAAGGAACATGTTTGCGTATCTCAGCATACAAGTCCACAAGGAAGCATATTGCATGCTGTTACTGCTGAAGATAACTCTGTACAGATAATTCTGCTAACATACTATCTTGTGAAGGTGGTGAACTCAAAAAGACAGGCCTTCCCCCACTATCTGCTCAAGACATAATAACTGCAGTAGTCGAGTATCTTTAATCTTGACTAGAAAGGAAATATGTTTTCCTGTTTGTCACACAGGATCAAAGGATTTTATTGCACAGTCAAAAGGAAGAAAAACTCTCTTAGGGGGGAAAAAAACCCATCCTACTAGAAAGGGAGAGGAAAGGAACCTATAGCTGTTACTGGATGAATTGATAAACTCAAAGCCAAAAGAGATCAAATTGGCATTAAGGGAGAGATGTGGAAAAGGTTACCAGCTAAAGAAGAGGGATCGAGCAACCAGACGACAATAAAAATTCTGTGAGAAATCTGAAATGAGATGTAGTGATATGGCAAAGCAAACAAAACACATTTCAGTCCCTAAAGATTGCATCTCTGTGTATGTGTTGCAAAAGTCACGCCAAAACATAAACAGCCCTCTTGGTTTCAGAGAAAGGTTATGAAAAGTATTCCAGCCAGGCATAAGGACAATACATGCACCCAACCTTTTCCACCATAACTTACTTTCATGGCAAGGTGGCTTGAGAGGGTAATGGAGTAATGAAACAACACTGAATACCCTTCTGAGGAATGTGACAGACATCTCTCCTAGCTTTCCAAGGCCAAAATATGCAATGTAGCAGGTGAAAAAGATCATAACGAGATTTTATTTAAATCTATCACTCTTGAGGGAAAGTAAATTGTGAGAGTATCCCTGCTAGCAAAACTAACTTCTATGACCACAAGTTTTAGGAATGCCTTATATAAACAGTTTGCTCAACAATAAAATTTGAGAATTTTTTTCAGCAAAAAGTCTTTGGGACTAAAATGAGGGGCACCTACAGAGATGACTACATCCAGCCTCCAAATTTACCCAAAAACTTTGGTCACCTGGAAATCCTATTAAATCTTAGCTTAAAACCCACCTTCCTAGTGATACTCATTTTTCACCACATCTCTTATGCAAGCTCATTTGTTTCTTGTTTCCAGGCTTACACACACACAGAGGCAAGAAAAAGACCAGAGGCATTTGAGATAGCAGCGTGCTAACTACAGGTCTCTTACTAGGTTCAGCCAGATCATTGCTGCAGATTTATTAAACTGAAGTGATTAACATTTCATTTTATGCTTGATACATTTAAACACAGCCCTTCTTCCTCCAAGCCCAAAGCACTCACTGTTCCGCAGAAAAAATGTTTCCTACTCATGTTCCTCTGACAAGTCCGTCTCGAGCCTTAGAGTAGCTTCTTCTATCCTCTCCACACTTAACTAGTCAAGGTCTCCTTAAAAAGCCTGTCCTTACAGATAGAAATATAAGGCAAAACAGGCTTTCAGCCAGTCTGAAGCTAGAGAATCAAATTTCTTAGACTATTAGTCAACTTTATTAATTAACTTCAAAAATAAAGGTCAACCTTTTAATTTAAATTTTTCCTGGGTAAGCATTTGTTTCTAAATTTATCTTTAAAATAATAACTTTAGAGAAATGTGATAGGCAGTAGAGATTGAGAGACAGAGTAAGGGAAACAGTTACACCCTCCGCAGGGAAATAGAAGAAAGCAAGCCTGAAATATTAAAATAAGCAGTTAAACAGCCTTACATGCTACGAGACTGGATGAAGAGAAGCACAGATATGATAGCCTATTAGATGGCTTCAAAAGCCTAAGCATTTTATGAGATCCACTTAAAAAAAAAGAGATGAGGAAGAAGAGAGAGATTTGCTGTAATCAGATCTAGCATGAAGAACTTTAACAGATAAAGAAGATTTCTAAGTACCTAAGTAGGAATGATTTCAGATATACACTGCAGGGAACATGTTACTGGATGCAGTTTTATCAGAGAATACCAACATAACAACCTCTTTCTCAAGTACAGGACCGAAGATACACATATGGCACTAAAATCTCACCAAAATATATTATTGTTACTATATCTTCTGGATATAACTCAATAGTAAGGTGATGCATGCAGAACCAAATGTGTCTTCAAGAAGCTCTAATAAATAAAATAGGGTACCAGTAGACTGGGTAGCTTCAAGACTTACTCTTCCCTTCAGAACTGTGACAAACAAAATTTTATTTGAGGTTAACATCTGAGGTTTTATTCGAGGTTAACATTATTTATAACCTACAAAGACTTTCTTAGACACATATGGAATCACTGTTATAAGCCTACAAGGATCTGACTAATCCATTTTCACAATTTTCACTTGACTTCTTTTTTTTTCCATTTGGGTGACTTCACTGAAAGACTTCTTTGTTAGACAAAGGCAGTAGGAATCCAATCAAGAGATTCTGTAAAGCTGAACTACAAGCAGCTGCATAGAAAGATAAGACCCAGAAATATTTGAGGGGCAAGGAAACAACTTTATTATCAAGCAAGGTCTGCTTTTGTAAACCCCTGATTTATTCTTGTAAACAGTTGTAAAGCTCTTGTAAAATCCAAGACAAGGCAGAGAGACTTGAGTTGCTTTGCTACAATCAGATCTTAAAAAAAAAAAAAAGAAAAAGTCCAAATCCTAACCCTGTAAGTGATAAAGGAGCAGTAGATTTCAAAGATTATATAGGATTTAATTTTTCAAATGTATGTTGGAGTATTTATATTGTGATATAAATAAAATTAATATCTGAGCAGCAGCATAACAGTGTAACAGTGTCTTCTCAGAATAGAGTTCACTATACAAGAAGTACAAATGAGACTTTTGTAGAAGGGTGTGTACACTTACTATTTCTGACTACGTAGGGAGAATATAAAAATCTTCTCTTTAGGTAAGCAAATGATAAGCTAGACTAAATAACCGAAAAAAAAATTCATATACAATGAGAGTGAAACTACAGCTTACCAGTTTGTTTTCTTTCTCTCCAAGTTCCAAGAATACGATCTTCATAAATAAGATGTTACTAAAATATTTGCATGTGTATGTTTTATTACTAAGCTCCTTGGAAAATTTATCTTCAATATGATCGTTTTTTATATTTTGCCATTTGCTTTCAAATGCTAATTCCTTACAACCTGAGTGGAGTAGATAACACATGCTGTAATTCACTGATCATGAGCTCTGGTAGGATGAGAAAAAAATCACAGAAGTCCAGATATCTGTGGTCCTGCTGCTAACAGGTTAGAATTCTTCAGCCTGGAGAAGAGAAGGCTTCGAGGAGACCTGATAGTAGCCTTCCAGTATCTGAAGGGGGCCTACAGGAAGGCTGGGGAGGGACTATTTACAAGGTCTTGCAATGACAGGACAAGAGGCAATGGGTTTAAACTGGTAGAGGGGAGATTTAGACTAGATGTCAGGAGGAAGCTCTTTCCAGTGAGGGTGGTGAGGCACTGGAAAAGGTTGCCCAGAGAGGTTGTGGCTGCTCCCTTCCTGGAGGTGTTCAAGGCCAGGTTGGACAAGGCCTTGAGTGACCTGTATTAGTGGGAGGTGTCCCTGCCTATGGCAGGGGACTGAAACTACATGATCCTTGAGGTCACTTCCAACCTTACCATTCTATGATAAGATGAAGGACCAATCCCACCTTGAACCCTGCTCCATGACAAATTTGGATACACAAAAAGTTAAATGGTTTACATCAGCTAGAGTGATTTCCTCCTGGGGAAGCTACCCATCATCCAAGAGTCTTGAAAGGCCTTCATCCACAGCCTCAGGTGCACTTATTGTCAACTATAAATGGATAGAAGATATGTCAAAATTTACTGGTTTGGGATATGTAGATGGAGAAAATTCCTAACTCCATCCCTCTCTCTTCAGGCTTTTCTTGGAAAGATCTCTCACTTGATCTTATTCTCCCCTTTAGCTTGTTGCAAACACCACCCCCAAAAGCTCAGGGTAGAACTTGACTCACTGCCCTCCACTCCCAAAAATAAATTCTAGCTGCTGTTTGCTACAAATTCTTGAGCTTTCCAAGATCCTACTGCAGCAATATAAGTAGAATTTTGCAAAGTAGCTTTCAAAATGAAAATCTACCTGAAGTTTACACAAAGGCATTGTGTCTTCCTCAGATGTCTCTACAGAGTTTTGGGTAGCCAGCACTGTCTGGAACCCAGCCTTGTTAAAAATGGAGAAAGAAAAACATGTTTCTTTGTAATACTGCTGCTTGCAAAACACTGTCCAAAACATGGACTTCCCTAATTAAATTATCTCATTAGCATGAAAAGCAAACAAAAGAAACCAAATGCCAAAAGCTGCTGCGTTAAAGGCCAGTTCATGGAGGGTTTGTGCAGAAAGATGCACACAGTAGAGCCAGTGGCCAGCACCCCAACTCTCAGTATGGGCTGGCTGAATGTCAACTGGTGGCAAGGGTCCAAAGGTGCTTATCAGGGAGAGGTAGAGGAGGGAAGACGGGCACAATGAGATTTCTTCTGGGGCTATCTTCTCAAAATGCATTAAGTGGTTGCCAGCACCTGACATACCTAATCTTGCCTAAGACTTCATAGCTAATAAAGCAGAAATGTAGAATAAGCTACTGTCAGTGTTGCCAAATGTCACAAATTAAATCTCACAAAATGTAATTAACGGGATCTTGGCTCTTTTGGGGATGGTCTCCTA
>VWZE01005333.1:323289-340708 GCA_013396675.1 Eubucco bourcierii
GGGGGGGGAGGAGAAGGAGACTAAGTCTTCAAATTACATTTGGACAAGGCAGGAGGAAGTCCCTTTGATTTACTGTCATTCTCGATCTTCCAGTCCTTAGGAAAGGCAAATCAATCAGTCAAAATATTACAGAAGAAGGTTCTCTGCCAAGGAAAGAGTTAAATGCAGCGTAAGATCTCTGCAATACCCATCCTAATGCATAACTGTATAATAAACTGTACTTGGAATTTCCCTCTTAGAGAGTATTTTTGGATCACCCCATCCCTGTCATCATTCACATTTAAAAGGTTTCATCTAGAACCAAGAAAGGGAAGTAGTAAACTTTCTCTTCCAGGACTGATACCTTCTCACCACACAGTTTTCTCACACACATTTTGTTACACGAGACATATAGTACTCCCTCAAATTAAAGACCACATGCACACTTACAGCATGAAACATGCTAAGAATCTGGTATATAAAAAGAGCTTATTAGATACAAAATGCCTTCAAAAAACCTCACCTACAAACAAAAAAACAAACAAAAAACCCACCACAAACAACAAAACATTAAATCTACTGAACACAGGCCCTATTAACATGCACCTAAGAACCTTCAAGGTTTTAATATCATTCACTTGACACTGAGGTAGGGAGTTCAGTCATCCCAATCCTGCAAAAAGAAACTGCCAGAGCCTATCCAACAACCCTACATCGAGGGGAGAAGCCACTACAGTTTTTTCAATTTCTAGTGCCCTTGCTGCACTTTTGAAGGTTGTGAAGGGCCTGGAGTGAGAAGTTTCTTTGCTATTTTCTCAAGTCATGTGTTTGTTTCAAGGCCCAGGCCAACCTCATGAAATTCAACAAGGCCAAGTGTAAGGTCCTGCACCTGGGTAGGCACAATCCCAAGCACAAATACAGGCTGGGTGGTGAATGGCTGGAGAGCAGCCCTGAGGAAAAGGACCTTGGAGTCTGGGTTGATGAAAGCTCAACATGAGCCTGCAGAGTGCACATGCAGCCCAGACAGTCAACTGAGTCCTGGGCTGCATCAAGAGAAGAGGGGCCAGCAGGGCAAGGGAGGTGATTCTGCCCCTTTACTCTGCTCTTGTCAGACCCCACCTGGAGTACTGTGTGCAGTTCTGGAGTCCTCAGCACAGGAAGGACATGGAAGTGTTGGAGCGGGTCCAGAGGAGGGCCACAAAGATGATCAGAGGGCTGGAGCAGCTCTGCTATGAGGACAGGCTGAGAGAGTTGGGGCTATTCAGCCTGGAGAAGAGAAGGCTTCGAGGGGACCTGATAGTAGCCTTCCAGTATCTGAAGGGGGCCTACAGGAAGGCTGGGGAGGGACTATTTACAAGGTCTTGCAATGACAGGACAAGGGGCAATGGGTTTAAACTGGCAGAGGGAAGATTTAGACTAGATGTCAGGAGGAAGTTCTTTCCAGTGAGGGTGGTGAGGCACTGGAAAAGGTTGCCCAGAGAGGTTGTGGCTGCTCCCTTCCTGGAGGTGTTCAAGGCCAGGTTGGACAAGGCCTTGAGTGACCTGTATTAGTGGGAGGTGTCCCTGCCTATGGCAGGGGACTGAAACTACATGATCCTTGAGGTCACTTCCAACCTTACCATTCTATGATTAATACTAGAGAGTACCATTAGTACCAGATGCCTGTTTTCCTGGCTGGAAATGCTGGAGTTCTGGTTCACCTGGCAGACACTTTAGGGGTTTGGACTAGAAACGTTCCTTTCCCGGTGCACATCACTGAAGCTGGCTAGAGCTCACATCTGTCTATCTGCAGTCACAGCTCATAGTCTCTTAAGGCCTAAGTTTCATAAAATGGGCTGACTTATTTTATTTCCAGTTGGTTCAATAGATTATCACTTACATCCACTTGCTATGTTTGTTTTGTTTTGAAAGGGGATGTTTTGAGAATCACAGTGGCAATGGCACCAGCACAATGAATTCACACCACACCCAGCACCTAAGTTAACTGCTGTTCAGTCTGCTCCTCCATTTCTTAAAAGCAACTCCTGGTTAATACATCTTCCACCACCCTTTCTTACTTCTTACTTCTCACTTACAATTACCACAAGTGACTTTTCAACGGTTGGATGAAGACTGTTGAATGCAGTAAACCAGCAATGTTCCTTTTCTATGCCAGAGCTCTGAAGCTTTTAATTAGCTATTTTAGAAATAACCTGATCAAATAAGAACCATTTCATTTCTCAAAAGTGTGAACTGCTCACCATTTCTCTTTTCATGATATGTCAGGTGATACAGAACCTTTTAAAATTACAGAGCGAAATCAAATCATGCTTGGGATTAAATTTAAGATCCCTTCTAATCCAACCCAATTCATTCTATGATTCAGGAATTCCAAGAATCTAGTTAGGAATATAACATCAAACTTCCTGGATTTGCTAGCATTGGCCAAAACTTTGGCTTTTTATCCTGAATAGCAATCATTCATTTTTGTTTAACCAAAGCTGTCCAAAACTCTCTATGCAGCCTTGTAGTGGATTCTTATATACATGCCAAATGCCTGTATAGCAAACATCTGGCCTCGCTTCTGTTCCCTGGATTTGCCAAAGACTAAGTCCCTCCATAGTTTCATTCTTGTGACTTTTATTTATTTTTTTCCTCTCTGCTGCACCTCAGGTCTTTTTGTTAAAATGAAATCACTAAAACAGTTATAAATGGTGTAGAAAGGAGAAGTAAGAGTAAGAGCTGTAGCATCTGAATAATTTTCAAGTGGGACTAATTTTAGTAAGTGTTTGTCCTACTGCTACTAGACAATCACTGCAGCTATTATTAAGAAGCTAAAAATTAAAATGAAATTAAACTGCATTTAGCAAAGAATACTGGCATAGAAAGAAGGAAAAACACCTGTACTCTTCTATAAACTAGAAGCTCAGTTTACTGAAATGTCCTCAAGATCAATACTAAATGCATTAACAATAAAAAATAACTTGTCGCTCCCTTATTTTGCATTCATTTTACATCCATACTTCTCCGAGGCAACAGATCAGAATGGTGCATTGCCTTCCCCTCAGGCCAAGTGTAATAAACAGGCAGGTGTAATATAAGGCTGAAGTGTCTCAGTTCTGCTCCCAAACAATTGATCTTCCAGGCCTACAGTGTAATTCACTCTTCGTAGCTCCCTTCACATGTCTCATTCCTGATCGGTCAATTATTTCAAATCAAGCAGAATTAAAGTGTTATTTTTGTGAGGGGGGATGATATTCACCAGTGACCAAAGTGAAACTAATAAACTAATTTCCCTTTTCTGCCTTGGGCAAAACAGAAAAATTCAAGTCTATGGAAGAAAGACTGCAGCTGTTTCATCAGTTTGATGCTCAAACGTGCTTGCAATTTACTATCTTTAAATCAAATTTTTGTTCACAGGACAATTTTGGAAGAAAACAACAAAAAGCAAAAAGGAAACAAAAAAAGGGGAAAAAAAAAAAAGGGAAGCAGTGAGAGTTTATGACTGCAAGACAGAGCTGTTTAGAGCTGTGGTTCCTGAGGGGAGCTGAATAGCACTCTCTCATTCTTTGAAATAGTGAGTATTCCTCCTGCCAGTAGCAAATTTATCCAGTAGATGTCAACACCAGCAAAAAATATGTGTAAAGCCAACCTTAACAGCAACAGCAGTCACTTCAGTTTACAGCACTACATCAGGGGACAGTTTAATATTTGGAAGCTTAGCATACTTATTTGCTACTGTCCCATCCCTCTCTCTTGCAGAACATATCCAGCCTGGGCCATCTGTCAATAAATACATGTAGAGCAAAATTTGTTTTTTGCTTTTAGAGTAATTTTGGTTGGTTTGCTGAAAAATTACTCCTGAGTATGCGATCATCTTCAGATTAGATCAGAGGACATTTTTCAGAGAGGAGGAAGGAAAAAGGTGGGCAAAATACTATGTGGTGTAAAGCAACTACTACAAGCAAAATCTTCATAGTTACTAAATACAATTTGAAGAGGTCTGTTCCCTTCTGACCTTTTGCTGCATGGTTAAGCAATGCAATGATTTAATGGATTTTGCTCTTTCCTTAAGAAGCTTCTCAGCCTATAACACTGACCTGATATTCCCACGTTGACCCCAGGTCAACAGATACTTGTTGTTCTGTACTTCTTTTTTATTTTTCTTGCAATACACCAAGGACAGTCTGTTGTAAGCCTTTTAGTGTTATTATCACTCAAAAGACCGAATTTGCTGACAAGTTTTAACCAGGAAAAAAAAAAAAAAAAAAACCAACCAAAAAACAAGGCCATTGCTATTGACACTTTTAAATCTACTATTAAAATCTTACTGTTTGAACAGCTTGTGTGTAGAATCTGAAGTACGGATTTCTGTTTCCTTTTTGTTTATTTTTAGATAAACCTTGTGTTTCTACTCTCTAATGTTTGCATTTGGCTGCTGAGTATGCAGTAATCGCATACATTATATGCATTGCTTTGAGACACTGCATTACAGCTCATCAGGTTTTTCTGGATGGATGAAAATAATTGAGAAATAACAGATCATTTTCCTGATTGATTAATTTTTCTTCAAATTACCATCTCCCCTGTAAATATGAGGAGAAAAACCAAAAGTATGTTGAGACATCTAATGGAGAGACCTCGAAGAAAATTATTTTATACAAATTTACTATGGAGTTGGTTTTCACAGAGCTCTAAAACATGGCAAGGAGAAATAAATTAATATATTAGAGACACCACTTTAAGCAGTTACTCCTCATGTGTTACTCCTTAGAGCTCTTAAGCATACAGCCTTTGTAACAACAATGATGTAGTTACAGCTTATCTAATCAGAAATTCAGGCTCTTTGAGAAAACAAAAACAGCAGAGACTGAGAATTACCATTATTTAGCAATTCTGAGGCATCGACAGAAGCAGGCATGGGAAGATCAGGCAAAGGTACTACACTTCCAGTAAATAATCCTAACAGATGATGGCATGTGAGAGAATAAAGTCACAGCTCTAAAAGCTAGGGAAAGGCATCAAATGCAAAATCTAGTACTGTGTGACATGAGGCACCCTCAGCACACACCGTTTTGGGAAGCCACATTCTGCTCCACAGCTCTAGGTGAGTGCAAGCACGTACTATCCAAGATGGAGCCATAAATAGTTTGGAGATAAGGCATGTATCTTCGGAGGCACACCAGTTTCACAGCAGTGTATGTGCAATTCTTTTAATTACTGTCAACGTTGTCTCTGAATCCCCATCTCAAAGAAGCAGTGGAAACTTTTGATTTGCTGTGACACCTTGATTGCAGTGTGGATGACTCACTGCACCATTCCTGTTAAGTCTTACAAATTTACAGATTTTTTTTTTAAGGTCAAAAAGCATGAGATGCTGCTAAGATCACTCTGCTCTGACTCTGTGAATAGCATAGTCCTCATCCAGCAACCAGCTTGCCTGACAGAAATAAGGACTAAGCAAATGATGCATAAAATTATAATATGTCTAAGCTTGCCTGTAAACACCTGAATAGTTCTCTCTCAAAAGAAAAAAAAACAGGGGGAGGTGGGGGGGAAGAAGTAAAATTGTTGATTATGGCAATGAACTAACATCTCTTTCTCAGCAACATCTTTTTTTTCCTAGCAATTTATATAAACTGGGAAAGCTGCATAGGTGGTGTTTGAGAAGGTGGCCTAGGGTTGCCCTGTGCTGCTCTCCGCTGGTTCCAACCAGCTTCGTGACAGTCCCACAAGGCACCACAGCTGAGCCCATCTGCCAAACCCATGATGCTTCCGTGAAACGAGTCTAAGAAAGGGCAAAAGTACTGCACAAGCAGTGAGGAACAATAACAAAAGTGTGAGACAGCCCTGCCAACACAAAGATCAAAGAGAGAGCATGAGCAGAAAGAGCTTCAGCAGCTGAAGTATGGATTACCCTGCAGCCTGAGGAGAGGACTGCAAAGGAAGATGTCCACACTGCTGCTGGCAGAGCACTTCACAGTCCTTTTTCATCATGGAGAGGAACCCATGCTGAAGCAGGCTTCTGGATGGAGCTGTGGAGGACTTGCACTGGAACAGGCTGATTTGGATGGACTACAGTCTGTGGGAGGGATCCCTGCAGCAGGGAAGAAGCATGAGGTGCAAGAAGCAACAGAGTGGAGCTACTATGGACTGACTCCACTCCCGACTCCCTGTCCTCCCATTCAGGATAGGGGATGGGTTGAAGAGTGGGAAATGAAGGAGTGAAGCTGAGCCTAGGAAGAAAGGGGGGCTGAAGAAAGTTGGTTTAAATTTTCACTTTGTTTCTCATCATCCAACTCTATTTTAATTAGCAACAAACTAATATTCCCAGAGTCAAGTCTGTTTTGTCCATGACAGTACTTTCTAAGAGATCCTCCTATCACTGTCTTGATCCATGAGAGGGTATTATTTTTGTTTGGGGTTTTTTTTTGGTGATTTTTTTTTTCTTCCCTGTCTGTTGAGGAGAGTGAATAAGAGACTTGCTAGGTTGGGGTCTGGATGCCAGCCATTGCAACCCACCACAGTGAAAAAAGTCTTGCTGCAAAAAAAAACAGTAATTTTTTTTTTTCCAAGGCACTTTGTACGCTCATTCTCTGTGTAGCAGCAGGGAGGTGGGACAGAAAGGAATTAATATTTCTGTATCTACAATATTTTAGTGGATTTGTGAAAGACACCACGAGGAAAATCTCCTACATTATTACGAAGGCTGGGTTTTGGCTTTATTACACACTTTGAAAGCATGTTTTATTCTGAATTTCTTACAAAATTTTGCTCCATGCATTGCATCATTATTTTGCCTTTCCACTTGTAATTAATTTCTAAGCTGATACAAGTACAAAGCCCGGTTGGATGGGACTTTGAGCAACCTGGTCTACTGGAAAGTGTCTGCCCATAGCAGATGATCTTTAAGGTTCACTCCAACTTGAACCATCCTCTGATTCCCAACTCTAATATACCAGCTGCTTGAAATGATCTTCACAGATGGAGAGTTCTAACAATTCCTCTTCTGAATAAAGTACATGTTCAATTTCCTTGATCTTCTAGGTAAGTAATAACACCAACTAAGGATGGCTTAGACATACACTTTGAAATAATGTCCATCTATAACTAGGTATCTTATTATCCAGCATTCATATAATGGCCCCATTCCATGCTTGATTCCAGTGGCCAGGTTAGACAGAGTAAGTTTTTCAGAAATTTTGTTTCGTTTCTTTATTAGCAGAAAAGTTCAGCGTTGTCTATTTACTGAATCTTAACGAATTTCCAGAAGTTACAAAGACTTGTCATAAAGATTGCTTCTGCTAATCCTTTAGAGATAGACTTTCCAATGTATTTAATTAAAAATTTTGCAAGATGTCCTTTTTTTTTTCCTCCCACTTTGGTATTCATTCCCAAAGTTACAGTTTCTAGTAAAATTTTCCTACACAAGGTTATCCAGTTCCTTGTATTTTAATGCAATGATAAGCATTTATGAGGCACTCTTTGTCTTCAAAGCAC
Source organism: Eubucco bourcierii (assembly GCA_013396675.1). Lineage (NCBI taxonomy): Eukaryota > Metazoa > Chordata > Aves > Piciformes > Ramphastidae > Eubucco > Eubucco bourcierii. Next base: position 330,748 of record VWZE01005333.1, read on the forward strand.
TTTACAAACATTAAATATTTAATGCTCATGGCATCCTTCTTACTCTCAATCCCATTTTACAGGTAGGGAAACAGACTCACAGGTTAAGTGATTTTGTTTCAAGTCACATCACAAGTTACTGACAGATGTGCGACTAGAATATATGAGCTCAGATTTTCAGTTCCATACTCAAAACTAGACCAGCATTCTTCTTTCACTTAAATAATAAAAATTATAATGAAAACAATTTTGTTCTTCTTTAGGGAGAGTTTATCTGTCTCATTGGAGGTTCTAAACACAACCCAAAAAAAAAAACACGGGAAAAAGCACCTCAAAATGAGCCAGGGGAGCAGCTACCATGTTTGTAATCCATATCCCTCCTTTCCAGTGTGCTAGAAGGAAACTCACAAATGGACATTATCAGAAAAGTGGACAGTGTGCTTTTAAATGTTTATAGACAGATGCGCACACACACACACACACACAGAAACATTCTCAACTACTGCCCAAAACTCTGAAAAGAGACCTTCCAGTCCAAGAAGGATTTGCAATTTAAAAACTGAAGTATTTTTCCAAAATGGCATCACTAAAGAGCTTTAGTATTTGATAAGGAGATTATAGTATATTCAATTGCACACAGCAAAGGCCTTTAAAAATAAAGTCCGGAATAGGGAAGCCAGGCATTTGCAACAAGATAACAAGAAGCTAATCAGTCAGGAGAAGGTGTGCCCTGTTGCAGAAAGCATTCAGGAGCCAGTCAGGTTTTGAAACTCAAATATTGAGTAGGGATTTTTTTAGCTTTAACATTTTTCATCCTCCAAATGGGAGGTCTAAACACAGACTGTATGTGACATGAACTGTGTTTCCCTTTAACAGGCTCATATGGGAACAAATGTTCAGTGTCAGGCTGATACTATACGTCCATTTAATTGAGCTGAGAGAACTCACCTGCCCCCAAAGAAAGCTCATCTCTTCTCCCCGTGGATGTGACTACAGAGTTAGCAGATAGTATCTGGCCCTCACTCATTATTTATACAACTATCTAATTATCTTCCCAGAGACTTTCCATTTGGTAGAAATTTCTTTTTGGAAACTCATACATTGGATGAATGGAAAAACAAATCCAGTCTTAGATACCACGGCCATGAGTGCTGCATCCACAGACAGTCAACATTAGAGCATCTCTTGCTGTGACACATGGGAAACAACACGGGAGTCGGCAGTACTGCTCACATGAGACATGCTCCCGGTGTTACCCGTGAGTCACCAGCACACATACAAGATCAACAGTACCAAAACACCCTTAGACTTAGAAACATGGTATGGGTAGGAGCCAAAGATAAACAAAAAAAATAAATCTGTACATTGTGCAATTTCCTCTTCTGTGTCACTGGGTACTAACTGCTTACATTACCCCAATGCCACCACATCCAAACACCCTCAGTACTCATTTAACTGAGAAAATCTTCCAAGGTCAAGAACTACACTCCCTTCTTGCAAACTGATGAACTGAAAATGGAAGGAAGATGGATCAAAGCTAGAAGAAACCCTCAGGTAGCGAGAGAACAGTTCAGACACTATATCCAATTTAAATACATACAAAACCCCTCCAGGCTAAAGTACTTCAGTTTCTGCAGAAAACTACATTTTTGCTAATAAAGCAAATGTGGTGTCACATCATGACCCCCTCAAAACACAGGGATGCCCTGAGATGAGCATCAAAAGGAGGCAGTACGGGTGTGACTCATTTTGTTGAGGGATCTGGTTTCCAGCTTCATCTCCCTATATAATCCAAGAACAGGGCATTAAAGAAATATGCTGCGTTCAGAGGTTTCCATGCTGATGCACCCAGCATAGCTACATTTAGCACAGCATTGCTGCTAGAGCTGTCTTTCAGGTGGTACTGTCCTTTACTTCTAGCTTTAAAGTGAATGCAAGGAGTGGGTATAATCCTCCAGTCTCTTGAGATATCCTATGCAACTCTAGGCTCAGCTCAACAGAGCGCTGGAGCTCATTGAAGAGATAAGAAAAACAACTAAGGACATGCCAAATTAGCACCATGCCCCCACTACTCTGCTAACAGAGTTTTTAAGCAGACTTAGCCAAACACCAAATCCCAGCCAAAGCCCATGAGGGAAGATGCTGGTGCTTTTGTTGCCACCATTCTTTGGGACTGAAGCCACTGCAATTTAGCATACAAGCACTTATCTTCCTCAGGCACTCACATGCTCAGCTACTGCACAAAGTAGATGCCTCTGCCTTCCTGGTCAGGTGGAAGAGATTTTTGCTGTTTTTCAGGTTTGTGGGTTGTTTTGGTTTTTTATTGTTGTTGTGTTGTTTGTTTTGTTTTTTGCCTTCTCTCCCCNTTTTTTTTTTTTTTTTTTTTTTTTTTTTTTTTTTCCCCCCCCCCCCCCCCCCCCCATTTTCTTTTTTCAGATTATAGGATTCACACAGATGCTGATAAAATATTTTGTAGCACTACCATAAAACAGCAGCATGGAGGAAATACACACATATTATGAAAGCTATGCTGTTATAATACGCAGTCTTTCTGTTACAAATTACATTGACCAGCTAAAGCACAGGTTACAGTAAAGTCGACACAAGTCATGTTGTGTCAGTAATGTGCATATGGAAGGAAAAAGAAGAAATAATTTCCCCGTGGATTTTAATACAGTTAGCAAAATGGGCAGGATTAAATTACTTGAGGAACTATGCAGTTGTCACAACTATGGAAATACCAAATAGCACTGAATTAAAATCCTTCTCAGGAATGCACAAAACACAGCTTGGTGTTACTATTTTTAATCCTGAACCACTGGCTCTCTTAAGCAGTCAAGACAACTTAACTACCTTATTCATTTGCCATGCAAGCCATTTAAAACCTACCACGTCCATCCATCCAACTTTCTAATATTACAACTCAGGGGTACCTTAAGAGTCCTTGTTCTGAAAGCAGTGGAGTCTCAGGGTGATGGTAAAGGGTCAAGGAAAGCTCAGTGAGAGTGTGGCCTGAAAGAGGATGAAGAGGGAGAAAGGGCAATGACAGACCATCATCAAGTGCAGTTTAAAGTTGAGACTGCAACATAGCAGAAGCTTCCTTCAGCCTTTCCCAGTTTCCTCCCCCAGTAATGACCACTCTTTCAATCTTTTTTTTTCCCCCACTATCTTTACCATATCTCCATTTTATCTCATATCTGTACTCACTATCTCCTTTTCCACTGTGTGCCCCTATTCAGGTCCCTTTCAGTCATTGCTTCTTGTCAAAGAAAGAATTCCTCCAGGTCTGAGACAAACAGATATTTTACAAAACTTTGTTTTCTTTACTTGGCTACTCTTATCTTTTTTTAGCTTGCTTTCTCTATCTTAAAATCCTTAAATAAAATCATTAGGTGAACAAGAGTAACCTGATATACCAATAGTTTGGCAAGATGACACTACTAAAAGAAAACAAAGGAGTCTTTATCTTATTCCTAAATGCAGAGAGGAGAAAATAGAGGTGAAGAAACAGGTGGAAATTTAGTGGTGATGAAATGGAAGTGACAAGCTTATAATTTATTAAGCTTCTAAGCATAGTTTCACCAAAAAATCAGGGTAAAAAACCCAGTTCCCTCTTAAATAAGGTATTTAGCCAAAATCTCTAAGGGAGCCAACAACGTCTTTTTCTCCCAGTTGAGCTATCCACTGCCAATGCCTCACAAGAGACTTTAGTTTTGGAAGGTTAATTTTATTACCTTTAAATGGAAAATTTCAGCAGCCAACAGCCAGTTGACCAACCACTTCAATTTGCAATGGAATTCACTGCATTAAATCCCACAGTGCAGTTTGTTCCAGGAACATCCCTGCCACATCCCTGTGCTTGGATGCAAAAGATGGGCCAAAAGCAGTGATTATGACTTTGTAAGTAAAAGAGGGGAAAAAAAAAAAAAGGAGTATTGTCTCTCAACAGATTAATTTTTAAGAACATCATACATTAATTTCTTATTTTCTGCACTGCCTTTGTTGGCAATGCAACAACATATAAGCACTGCATGTTGTGCTTAGTAGCTTGAAAGAGCTCCATGACAGACTATCATTTTGCTCATTTTGCCTGGTCTAAAATGTATTTTCACAGGAAAAAAAATACTAAATCCTCTCCTCCCAAAACAAATACACCCTCCTTTCCTCCTGCAGTTGTCTTCAAATTTCACCAAGAATTGGAGCTGCACCACCCTTGGAGGAGGCAAAGGAAGGAACACATCCGTGGGAGGTTTTTATTCTAGACACAGAGGCTCTCCCTGAGACAGCTTTTTGCCAACTCATGGAGAGTTTGGAAAATGAAGAAAAAAGCTTCCCATTTGACTGAATTCAATAGGAAGGTAGTGCAGTGCATGGAGCACCAGGGCAATTTGTTTTTGGCAGCCTATTTTGCTAAGTAGGTGGGCTGCATTCGGAGCCAATTAGAGGTTGACGTTTTCATCCTTAGGTACAATGTACTGTGACACAGCTCAGACTGTTCTTTCCTCCCTGTGTCTGTGTTTACTGTGGCTGTTCAATTTTACTGTTGGCAAGGGGTATGTTTAATAAAGCAGGCCATTCCCTAGTTACAAACAGTGTATATCATCCTTCGGTATATGTACACATATGGTATGAAATAGAACGCTGTTAAAAGTCAAAGGAGTTCCTGCCAGAAACGTTTGATGGCAGCGCTGCAAAAAGAGCATTGGGGCACAATATAGTTCCCTGTTTTCTACTGCTGAGGGAAAAGGGGAAAGACAGCATGGTGGGTATCCCCAGATTTGAAGTTCAAAGGGGATCATAAGAGTGAAGAACAAGAAGCAATATCCAGATTTCAAAACTTCCCATTCCCAGTTCAAGGTCAAAGCTTTGTTTTGGCTTGTGCTGTTCTACAAATGGAGCCAAAGAGGGTTTTGATCCAGCTTATTATTTCCTGCAGTGCTAAGCTACAGGAATGTTCACATTTAGGGTCTGCTTTAGCTCTATCTCTAATTAAGGGAGTTTATTTTTTCACACATGCTACCTGAGACCGGCTGATGTTGCTTCAGGTCACGCGACCATGCTTCAAACTGCTTTCTAATACACCTAATAGTGCCAGAGTGATATGTTCAGCTTATTACTGCTACAGAAGCAGTAGGGTCATGGTATACTCTGCAAAATACTTCTGTAATGGAGTGGATTAATTTAATGAATGCCATTTACTGCAGCAGAAGTGACAATGATTTGATGTTTTGTTACAATTAAGACTCATTAGCCAGTGACTTTTTTCTTAGTTGTCTGACACTCTAATAGATATAACACACATCAGATACAAAAGTTCTGAACTTCTTTCTCATCATTTTTAATAAACATGAAGGAAGTGAGAATGAAAGCCTCAGCACTGAGCCTCTTAAAAGTGGTCTGCTTGAGAGATGTCATATATACCTTGCACAAACTATGGGGGGAATGCAAAACTGCATGCAGCTTCTAGGAAATCACTGGATGATATCCTGCATTAATCCTTCAACCAAACAACTGGAAATTTAACCCACGACATTCCACCACCTGGCTAAGGTGCAAAAAGGCTCTGGAGAAAGCAGAGTCAGTTCTTGATTCTTCACTTTTAACAAGATCCCAGAGCTTCACAAAGATAGGAGGAATGCCTACATCTGAGAACTTGCTTACGGAAGAACCAGTGACGAAAACTCAAACTCTGACCCCACACACTTCTACCAATGTAAATCAGTTTGTTCCTTCAGAACATAACGACTTGTTTTGTTTTCAGAAATCTTGAACAGCAGTATGTTGAATGTTTGGAAACTTAAATAAAATCTCCTGATAAATGAAAAACATATTTCCAAGTAAAACCAACAGTGGTCAAACCAACGTCACTAGACTCGAGGTTACATTTTCAAACTACAAGTCAAAAGTTAAAATGTTTTTGAATCCAGCATTCCCCAACATTACTGGGGACACAAGATCATGCTCAGCTGTACAACCTGCCAAGAAGTGAAGCTACTGAACAAATTCAATGGACCAAGTCAGAGTAGCACTTAAAATCTGGATGACACAAAGAGTACATATATATATGTAAAACCCCCAACACTTCACAAGTATCTTCTGAATCCCCAGAAAGACACCCACATGTAAAACATTTCATTTTAAAAATAAACTTAGGTATTAATTGAGGGGAAAAGAAATCTTAAACATGCAATGAACTATTCTTATAATATTTGTTAAATGATGCTTTGCTTTCTGAGTCGATGTTAACTTTTCTTTAATCAAAAAAAGGACATCTAATTTTTTTACCTTCTAGGTAAACCTTATTCATAATCTGTTAAAAAATTATTTCAGAATACAATGTTGGATTGAAAACAATTCAGCAACAGCAAAATGCAGGTCCCCAAAGACAAGTGCAGAAGAAACATGAGAAGTTATTTGTTTGCCTTTGAAACCTATAATAAAAGCCCCTCCCAATACAAAGAGAGGGAATACAGAGAAAAATCAATACCATGTCTTACTGTTCTTGTGCAAATTCAGCATTGCTCGCTTGCATTCTGCCTGGGATGGACACAAATGCGCTTGCCAAGATAGACATGAAAACCAACTGTATTGTCAAAATTTCCAGCTGATGCTTCTGATGACTTCTTCTTGATCAACAGATCAAGTCACGGCAGTCTTAAGATGTAAGAAAAGAGCAAAATGTAGGAGAGAGGGAGGAGGTGATTCAGTAGGCAGGACTCGAAGCCAGAGACCCAGATGTTTGATGGCAAAAAGCATCATGGAGGGAGTTCTTTGAAGCTTCTTCAAAGCCCTTAGGCTTCTCCCGCTCTTTCGAGCACATCTTTGGTAGGAAAGAGTCTCCCTAAACTACTTGTAGAACCTGGTATTCAGACACCACTGACTGCAACCTGAAAAATGAGTCATCCATGCAAATTCCCAATTCCCTCCCACCTATATGCATCCTTTGTTAACTCTCCCATGCAGATGCAAACCCGAGCAGCAATGTGCTAACGAAAAGAATACAACAATCTGTTTTTCACTTCCATTGTAAAGCAAGGATAAAAAAATCACACTCCTGCTCTCTTATCCCATGCCAGAAGAGTTATAACCCCATGAAAATCACTTTAGTTAAAGATAAGCTGGGGGTTTCAACTTTATATTCATTTTTATCAAATCCTTTAAACTGCTTCACGTGGTTTATTTTAATAGGTATTTCTACTAACAATAATAACCCCCCTTATCTGTACTAAAGAAGAGAAAAAAGCAGATTGCATCATAAATCTTAGTCATACAAGCTAATAATCTTCAAAATCATCCTTTTAACATGGATGGCACCTGTTAAGTCAAAGCACATTTTCCCTGCCATTTTAGGAATATAGTCTCATCCCAGCTCCTGTTATGAAAATGGAAGGTTTTCAACAAACTGCACTGGCAGCTGCAGGATCATAAAATTCTTCAAGGGTCTCTGAAGCTGAGCTGCAAGCATGGCACCCCTTATCTATTAGGGAAAAAGAAACAAAATCTCTAAGTGCTATGTTTAACCCCCGCAGCCCCACACTGCAGGGCTTTGTCCCTGGCCATTTCTAATAAAAGAGTTTCAAGTGTCAGCTGCAATGTAATTTTGTTTATTAAAAGCAGAAGAATTATGGCAATGATTATGTCAAACCTAAACTATGAAAAGTTTATTGCACTCTTTGCATATTTGCACTCTTTCTACATAAGGCAGACAGATAAACATCATTTATTTCACAATTGCCTGAGATATGCCATTCAATGTACCTTTATATATGTTTAAAGCGATTTCATTCCAAGAGATGCACATCTGACTTCAGTGGAGGGCATGTTCTGCACGACACATTAAGGTCTAACTAAATTTATGTTTTAAAAGAAGAAGAAGTGTAACTTATTACAACAATGCAAACTATTATTGTCATAACAATGTAAAGTACCCATGGATTTAATACTACCAATGCTCTATTCATCACAATCTCATTTGGCAATAGTGTCATTTCGCAGTATTTTATTATACAAGCATTTCTCCAAGAGCAATGCCATCTCACAGAAGAGGTGCAAAAACCAGGACACTTTCACTCTAAAGTATCTGAATAATAGTTCTTTATCAAATCCTTTGAAAATAAATATTGCCACTCCACTACCATTTCATTATTCTTCCAAATATAGTAAGGATGCAAACCTTTCAGCTCTGGAGCACAGAATGGGACATAAAAGTTGAGCAAACTATAATCTTGGCAAGATAGAGACATTGAGGCAGAGAGTGATCAACTCAAGGTCACAAAGTGTGTCATGAGTAGAACAGCTGGAGAGTTTTGAGATGCTGGCACAGGTCTATGGTCCGGTCACTGGGCCATACTGCTTCTTCAACTCTTAGACAGCTCTTAGCACCAGTTTTATTTCCATTACTATTATTAATGAATAAGCATAATGGACTAATATCAGAATCTTAGTTGTCACAGAATGACCTCATATATGCAGCATAATAAATGGTATGTGACATTATTACCAAAATTTCAGTATTTTGATGGTGATCTAGGAATGGACTTTTTCCCATGCCACAGGATGAGATGTTTGGTATCAGAGTAAAGATTATACATGACACCTAACCATTCACTTGGGAATCACCACTGATGCTCAGCTTCTGATACACCCTAACTACAAGTCACCCCAACGAGGAAAGGAGCAATTCTTTACCATAAGCAGGCAGGCATTGACTTCCCTATCAAACTTTATGATGTAGCAGGGAAGTCAGTATTGCTGAGGTGTAAATAAAACAGTACTGTATGACATAGGACTTTGATTTCAAATTATTTGAAAGCATTTTTCACCACCAGGGAGAAAAATTGCTCAAGACATTGACAGCAATGTGAATGCCATTACCTGAGTCTGAAAGCACAAATTCCTGGGTGTCTTCTGAAAGAGCTTTTTAAAGACCCCGGAATTCTAATTGTATTGGTACTATGCCTAAACTATTAAACTAAATGTTCCTGTTGCCTTTCTTCCAGCCTTGAATACCCACTGACATACATGCCATACACTTCATAGCTCAAACAACGCCACCCTCTCCTGAAAAACCCTCCACAAGGCTGCAGGTCCCCAGCCTCACCTTCAGAGACCTCTGCCCTTCACCCCTGTCTCAGGCTCCACTTCTTTCTCTTCTCGCCAGCTGCTGTCTTTGCTGTTCTCCTGCACTGCTCTTCTCCACATTTCCCTCCTTCAAATCTCTCTGCGATCATGGAGCCTAGCAACGTTAATCTGCCACTCATTTATCATATTTCAAGCTCAGATATACAAACCCGCTTCCCTTTGTCCCTTTGGATCACTGTGATTCCATTTTATGGTCTCAATTCCTCTTTTCTGGTCCTTTGCTTACAGGCTGTTGTTTATTATTATTTGCCTATCTGGAAGTTAATCTCTCTGAAGCCAGAGTCCTTGCCGCTGCCTTCCCCGGTTCAGCATGAATCTGGGTGCTCTGTCAGCGCTTGATAAACCATTTGTCATTCAGGCAGCGGATAATGCGGCTGCACACATGTCCACTTCTAGCAGCATATACTACAATACTGAGAATAAAAGTGTTAAAATAGCACTGAAGGATTTGTAAATATATGTGGGGTTTTTTTGCTATGTGAGACACAGAAGGCGGGTGTTGCCTTGCTGGGCCAGGCTTGAAGAGGTATTTAAGACTTGTAGATTGTTGCTATTTCACCAAGAGCTTCAAGGACCCTGGACCGCTGCAGAAACTCCCCTTTTTTGTTTCTCCGTCTGGGAAACAACAATTAAGATGACATATTGAAAGCCAGGGGCTTCATAGAATCATAGAATCATAGAATCATAGAATAGTAAGGTTGGAAGGGACCTCAAGGATCATCTAGTTCCAACCCCCTGCCATAGGCAGGGACACCTCCCACTAGTACAGGTTACTCAAGGTCTCATCCAATCTGGCCTTGAACACATCCAGGGAGGGAGCAGCCACAACCTCCCTGGGCAA
>VWZE01005333.1:340866-386374 GCA_013396675.1 Eubucco bourcierii
GTCACTGACAAAGATGTTAAACAGCACTGGTCCCAGCACTGACCCCTGAGGGACACCACTTGTCACTGGTCTCCAGGTGGACATTGTGCCGTTGATCGCTTCATCTCTCTTTCTTGGATTTCTCATACAAGCTATAAAGCTAACATTTCTCTGTGCTGTCCACCCATGACTGGAAGCTGGTTTAATGAAATGGTTTGGAGAGGGCAAGCATTAAGGACTAAGCAGAACTACAACTGCTTCTCCCTCTACACCCTGGCAGTAGCAAGGGCGAAAGTGGTAGTTACCTGTAGGTTAAATAGAAATTTCCATTTGATACAGATAATTCAGTTGTTGCCTATATTCTTTGGACTTCACATTGTGTGTCATGTCACTGTCTGAGGAATTATTTTTACTTTCACACCATCCTATCTGCCATGTGAGGTGGTCAATATTTAAAAGTTAAATTCTTGCAACACAGGAGAGATTTCACAGAGAAGATGAAGAGCTCCTTGCTTTAATTCTTGCTGTGCAGAAGAATTAAAGCTTCGTTCAGAGATTTCTGAGGTGCCAAAAAAAGGGAGCTTTCCAAAAGACTTGTTGAAGATGTTCCCCTAAGCAGCTCAGCCTAGGAGGAGCTGAAGCTGAACCCTTCTGTCTGAGCTGTCCCCACCAGACAGTCTAGCTAATAGGCTTTTAAGATACTTTTAAGAAGACAGACAAAAGAAACAAAAGGCCCAAATCCAAAACAGAAGCAGCTAAATCTAATGATGTGTTTTAAAGCAGAGTTTTCACTGGAGCTGCATAGTCATTTTTATACAGATGTATTGAAATGGCTATGGCTAAACACTGTCATAAATGAGGATAGAGCTGGACTAACCGACTTAACTTCATTTTCAGAGATTTTAGGAGATTCGTGGTGTGCAGAGGCTGCTCAACACTTTCAGTGAGGAAAAAAAACCCAACCAAACAAAAAACCTCCCACCACCAAACACATAAACAAAAAACCTCACAACAAAACCAACTAATAAAAAACCAAAACAAAACCCACAAACAACAAAACGTAAATCAAATCAACTGCATTCATGTTAGAAAGTTCTCCTTGACTTTTATCACCTACAGACAGAACATTCCCAAAACACAGGATGTGGGGAAAACATGGTGGGGTCTGGAAAACAGGAAGACTAGCAAAAGCACAAAGTAAGCAGACATTTTATATTGTCTGCTTTAATTTTGCTAAGCAAGAGTTTGGGATTTCATCAAAAAAAGATAGGCAATGCATTCAAGTAATTTATTTTTAATTTTTAATGATTTCCTCCCTTTGTTTTTTCCTCTTCTCTCGTGACAATCTGAGAAAAATTACATGGAGGTCCAAGTGTATTTCTTTGTGCTTCAAACAATTTACCTGAGGGACTAAAACTGCAAATGTCTGAGACAGGTTTTTCAGTTAATAGATAAGAAGTACTATAGAAACAAAAAAAAAAAAAGGGAAAATAAACAACCTCCCATCCTTATTACTGCCATGCAAATTTATTTGGGTATTGAGATTTCAAAACCAAATTGGTCATATTTTTTTGTTTGTTGGGAAAGTGGATTTTTGCTACCTCAACATAGGCTATTTTATTTTGAAATTAAGGCCATCTGTGCATAAACTTGCACAAAAATAATTAAACTCATTTTTTTTGAAGTCCAGTTTAATTACTTTGGTGACAATACTTGCATATCAGCTTTTATTTTTCTAACTCATTAAAAATGAAAAATTTATGTTTTGAAAAGCTCTTTCCTTAAGGTAATTTTAATTTACAACTGGCATCCAGTAACAGTTTCCAGAGGGTTAGCTATCACTTTCTACCATGGAAAGACAATAAATATACCTGCTTCAAATGAAAATACAACCTTTCTTCAAACCACTCTTACATATTTTTCCACAGGATAGTTAAGTTATCCAGTTTTATTTTGTATGTTACATAATCATGTATTACAGCATGTATCAGGGGTACACAGAGCTTTGGATGGCCATTCCTGAGACTAAAAGCTGAACAATGAAGCAAACCAAGAAGTAAATATACAACACATATCCCCCCTTTATCCCCTTCGCAGGTTTCACTCCACAACTGGAGTACCACAGTCAATCTGATTAATTCTGAAGAAAATGCCTAGTAATTTCCCAGAATGAGCCTGGTAGTTTTCACTATTCCTTCCCCAAGTAAAAGCTATAGCAGGTTGTGGAAGATGAGGGTTAGATCTGGTATGCAGAACTTGGATGTAGTTTCAGCTGTAACAAGCTACTTCTTTCTCTGTGTCATATTAGTGTAACTCATGGTTTCTTCTGTAAGTGCATTAAAAACAAGTTCTCATGCTACCACTGCACTGTGTCAGTTTTATGTATTTTGTCTGAATGTTGTAAAAGTGATACTGCTATTTCTGATCTGCTGAAAGTGTGTTTTAGTTTCTTCTCTTCAAAGTAATTTTATACTGATTTCTCAGTTTGTACTTGTGAAACCTAGGGTAGGAGAGAAAGGCTGGGGAACAGGTCTAATGTATGCACATCAATTTTTAAATAGCCTTTTTATGTTCCCTGGGATGAAAATGCATGCAGCTTGGTTCATTTAAGAAAGCCACAGCATCTCACAAAGTCTCCTTTCCCATCACAGATACAGCTGTGCCACTAGAGCTGTCTCACTGGAAATCTCAAACCTTATCAAGGTCAAGAACTGCAATGAGGAAGCCTGGTAACCTCTTCAATTGGCTGCTTTAGGGATTATTTTCCTGGACTGTTTGCCTTCTCCCTTCTTCATTGCATCGGCATGTTCTCCTTTGCTCTCTGTGCCCTCCCAGACTGTCATTCCTTCTGCACTTCTTTCACACTGACCCCCACCCTTTGATCAGCAACAGCAGCTCTCACCATCTCAGAGCAACACTCATCTGTACCTGATAGTCCCTGTAAATATCAGAACAGCTTGTAAAAATCCAGAACAAAGCAAATCTCTCCACTCCTTTCAAAATATTTGGTGCTACATGCAAAAGTTTTGCCTGTTTGACAGGGTGTGCTCTGACTCCTGCTTATGCCTCTGAATACATGCCTTGCTGGGTTTCACCTCACACACCACCTCTTTGCCATGCCCCAGTCCATCTTTCCTGCATTGCTCTATACACAGGATACTTGGACCGAGCTTAAATGATGATTTTACTCTGTGTGCATACATCACCTAATATAAGGAGATCTTAGTCTGTGATCCTGGCGTGGCAGATATTCTGTAGGATGAAGTAAAGAAAAAAATTAAGTCAAATAATCATTTACTACTAATTAAAAAATGTTAAAAGAGCAAATGACACCTTTCTCTGACCCTTTGGTAAAACACTGTTACCACCATCCATTCTTGCAGTTAGTTTTGGTTATTCCAATTCCTTCAGCAGCTGATTAAGTACAGTGGTCTCTGCTGCTCAACTAAATGTAACTTTGTGCTACTCTACAGCATCAAATAGCTGTCTTAGAGTCCCTGTGTATCCATTATGGATGGAGAGACTCATCTACAGAATTTCCAAAATGTGGCAGGATCTCCCTCAAAAAAAAGCAAAAAAACCAAAACAAAAACAAGCAAACAAACAAACAAAAAACCCAACAACAAAAAAACAAAGAGGAGCTGGAGATCTTGGGAGTTGGTGGACTGCAGTGCCTCCTACTGCAGCTTTCCTTGGCGTTATACAAAAGGTGAGACATGAAGGATGCAACAGCATGGAGCTCAAGAGAAGGAAGTTGAGCTTTGGGCTCAGCTTTTTTTTTTTTTTTTTAAATATATGTGCATTCATCTCTAGTCATCCAACAAATGACAGCAAACCCATATACAACATAGTTTGATCCAAATAACACTGAGGATTTCTGATAGTTAAACAATCACCTTATAAGGAAGAACTACTGCAAGTCATGGGCAGCTGATGTCATTTACCTGGACCTGAATAAGGCATTTGACTCTGTCCCACATGACATCCTGGTCACCAAACTGGAAAAACATGGACTTGATGGGTGGACCACTCGCTGGATAAGGAATTGGCTGGATGGTCGAACCCAGAGAGTGGCGATCAACGGCACAATGTCCACCTGGAGACCAGTGACAAGTGGTGTCCCTCAGGGGTCAGTGCTGGGACCAGTGCTGTTTAACATCTTTGTCAGTGACATGGACAGAGGAATGGAGTGCACCCTCAGCAAGTTTGCAGATGACACCAAGCTGTGTGGCACAGTCGACTTGCTAGAGGGCAGGGATGCCATCCAGAGGGACCTGGACAGGCTGGAGAGTTGGGCCCAGGCCAACCTGATGAAATTCAATAAGGCCAAGTGTAAGGTCCTGCACCTGGGTAGGCACAATCCCAAGCACAAATACAGGCTGGGTGGTGAATGGCTGGAGAGCAGCCCTGAGGAAAAGGACCTTGGAGTCTGGGTTGATGAAAAGCTCAACATGAGCCTGCAGTGTGCACATGCAGCCCAGACAGCCAACCGAGTCCTAGGCTGCATCAAGAGAAGCGTGGCCAGCAGAGCAAGGGAGGTGATTCTGCCCCTTTACTCTGCTCTCGTCAGACCCCACCTGGAGTACTGTGTGCAGTTCTGGAACCCTCAGCACAGGAAGGACATGGAAGTGTTGGAGCGGGTCCAGAGGAGGGCCACAAAGATGATCAGAGGGCTGGAGCAGCTCTCCTATGAGGACAGGCTGAGGGAGTTGGGGCTCTTCAGCCTGGAGAAGAGAAGGCTTCGAGGGGACCTGATAGTAGCCTTCCAGTATCTGAAGGGGGCCTACAGGAAGGCTGGGGAAGGATTATTTACAAGGTCCTGCAATGACAGGACAAGGGGCAATGGGCTTAAACTGGCAGAGGGGAGATTTAGACTGGATGTTAGAAGGAAGTTCTTTACAGTAAGGGTGGTGAGGCACTGGAACAGGTTGCCCAGGGAGGTTGTGGCTGCTCCCTCCCTGGATGTGTTCAAGGCCAGATTGGATGAGGCCTTGAGTAACCTGTACTAGTGGGAGGTGTCCCTGCCTATGGCAGGGGGTTGGAACTAGATGATCCTTGAGGTCCCTTCCAGCCTTACCGTTCTATGATTCTATGATTCTAAGTCAACCTATTCCACAGCACAGAGCAGACAGTAGGCTGGCCAGCACCATCCTACCTTCATTGTGTCAGACTAAAGCAAAAGGCAACAAAGATTAAACCTACAAAACATTTCAAAGTACAACAACTATCTGCTATGTGCTAAAAGTAGTTCTTTCACATTTGGTTTTCTCTTATATGAAAACAACCCCTCAGCAACATGCTCTGAAGCAGAACCAAATTCCCATGGCTTATGAGGCTTTCTACAACTTTTTTTGGTATCTTGCTTCAAGGTGAATAATTGCAAATCAGAAATATCTTACTGCACTGTTAAGTGCTCAAAGTATTTCACTGTTGTACACTTCTTGTCTAAACAAAACTGGTACAGTTCCTTTCTTTGAAATAGCCACAAATTTAAAAAAAAAATTAAGCAGAACCTCACACTAAGGGAATGGAGGTTTGTCTGTCTCAGTACGCTACTGTGGCATGGAAAACAAACTTGGATTTACTCAGTGCATGTAATACTAGGTTCTTCTCTTTAAAATACTCTGAGTTGTGTACACATAGATTATCAAAAGTAAGCACGATTGTAGGATAACTACTGATTAGCTGTTTTATTTCTGCATTTCGCTACGCTTCAAAAGTACACCGCTCCAATTCTATTCATAAGTGTTTTCAGTTTCTGTCTTTTATGCAGTGGCACTGCTTTACAGTCATTAATTTTTTTAATATGTAATGTAGCTGAAGTGCCATAATATGGAGGGGGTTTCCAGACTGAAACAACTCTAAGTATTTTCCTAAAGGAAACTGGAGGAGAGTTCTCTCTCCATCAGAGAAAGCTGTTTTCAATCAGAAAAACTGTTGAAATCCAAACAGCATATCTTCCACTGGCTCAAACTTTCCATTTTATTAAAAAATTGCTTTTAAAGTGTGAGTGGGAAGAGGAACTTTTGGTGATTAAAACTAAATTTGGAGGACAAAATGCATTGTTCATGCTGTTTTGATACTCCAGCACAGACATTTGTTTGTCTCTCCTGCTTAAGCAGGAAGCCTCTGCTGGAATAGACACTAAGGTTATGGAATGAGGAAGAGTTTCTCCAACGACAGCTTACACTGTTTGTGAAGAAGAGGAGGAACAGTGCAGCTCCTGATGCATTCAACTGACGTTGGGAGGGACTTACACCAAAGATGACAGCAGGAACTGAACTTTGTATGTCTGGGCATAGAAAAACTTGTGCTGTCACATCACTAGAATGGGGTTTGACACATGGCAGTGACTGTTAAGCTCTAAACCCTTTAGTTGATTAAGTCTTATAAGTCACAGAACCATACATGACACAAAACTGCTGCGGCTGAAAGGTACTCCTGGAGATAGCTTAGTTCAACCCCGCTTCTTGAGCCAGGTCATCCAGAGCAGGTTGCTAAGGGCCATGTCAATTCAGGTTTTAAGTATCTCCAGGGATGGAGACTCTACAACTGCTCTTAGTAGCCTGTTTCAGCATTTGACCCTTCTCACAGTGTAAAAAAAGTTTCCTTCATCTTTAAATGGAATTTCTCACATTTCAGCTTGTGCCCATTGTCTCTTGTCCTGTCACAGCATCACAGAGAGGAGTTTCATTTAGCTCTCCTTACTCTCCATCAGACATTGACCCACATTGCGGAGATCCCTTCTGAGCCTTCTCCCTGCTGAACAGTTCCAGCTCTCTCAAATCTGTCTGTATACAGGAGATGTTTCATTTCTGTTAGCTTTTGCTGGACCCAATCCAGTAAGTTCACAATTCCCTTGTACTGGGGTGGCGAAACCTAGCACCTTATCTGGGTTTCACCAGGGCTGAATGGAGTGGAATGATTATTTTCCCCAACCTGCAAGCAATGCTTTTCCCAATGCAGCTCAGAAGGTTGTTGGCCACCTTTGCCAAAAGGCATACTTGCTGGCACCTCATCAGCTTACTGTCTATCAAGACCTGGAGGTGCTTTTCTGCAGAGTTGTTTTCCAGGAGGTCAACACCAGCCTGTGTGGGTGTTTGGGATAATTCCTCCTTTGGGACACACTAGTAGTGAAGAGCCTAGTTTTCAGTTCACCAGTCTATCGATCTAGCCAGCACTTCATCAGCCACTGTCTGAGGACGCTACAATCATGCCCAGAACAATAACGACACTTGAGTAGTTGTGGGGCAGTGCTTAAACCTGGATCCTGGTGTTGAACTCACTGTATGAATATAGTACCTGATGTGCTATGGGTAAGCCCAGCAGCCATTCTGCAAGTATCTGTGCCCTGTGGTTTTTCTCACTCATTCCCTCCAGGAGCAAACATCATGGAAACCTGCAACATGATCAGTCTGTTTCATGCTGGATAAGCACTATTTGTAAGCTTCACAACCTCACCTTCAAGGTAAAACGTATCTCTACATTCAGAAACCACAGGTCTACCTTTTTCCTTTTTCTTTCATTTTTAAGCCAAAGCAATTTCTCTGATCTATGGATAATATGGTTGTGTAAAAAAGGAGAAGTTGCACAAGAGAGGTGAGAGGGCAGAGAAGAAAGGTGGACAGGCTATAAACCACAACACAGAAGTGGCAGGAACCTCTGAAACCGGCACTGCCCTTGAGAAAATGCAATGCAGAGTTACACCTTAAATATACCATAGGGCTTAGTTAGACATGTGTTATATGAGTTTGATTTAGAAAGCCACCTTATTATGGAAGGTCTATCCTTTCCTTTGTAAAACACACTAAATATGCTGCTCCCAAATTATAGTATTTGCTTCTCAGTTACAGGAAGACACTTCCCCCCCCCCTCCGCCCTGTTGAACTATGTTCCTGCCTAGAGATATTTTTCCCTCTCCTCTATGCCTTCTTTCTAATGTAAACATTACTTGAAATTTTTGCAATACAGATGAACAGCTATTAATTAAAAGTGAAGAAGATGTACTGCATCAGACAGCATTGCTATAACTGATCAAATAGGAAGAAGGATACAGAGCACTATGTGCTGCAATTAGCTGCTTAATGCCTCTTAGATCACAGTCCTCTGTTTCACAGGCAGCATGGTGGGTTTGCACTCTGCTGTGATTTGGTTGCTTGCTTGCATTTCAGCTATGCCTATAACATAAGATCATAATTTGTGAAGGGGAGTCAGAAAAAAACAGAGTCTTGCAAGGAGGCTGCAAGAAAGCACAACCCAGCTGATACTGGAGCTTTTTTGTCCTTATGTTAACCCTTACACTTTGCTTTAGCGGAGCCTGTGGTTTTATTACCTGGAGTTTCTCAGCAGTGTATTATAGAGAGCTAAGAAAGATTCACTCTGAGTGAAAGTGATAGATGCTTCTAGTCCCAAAGCATGAGGCTTTGGAGTTTGTAGCCCTATTGCTGCTGTGAATTTGCAAATAGCTCTGTGTGCAGGTAATGAGAACTCGGATGGCACAGGTTGGTGAGATTTTTTACTATGTTATTTCTGCAAAACTACTGCAAGATCTGTCAAGAGGTTTAAAGTAGCTCCAAAGGCTGAATACATAGAGAAGCACTGGCACATAAAAACAGTCCTCTCCCTTTGCAGTCCTCTGCAGAAGGCAGAAAGTATCTCACCATGAGGAACTTAGTACCACTCTGGAGAGACCTCTGTACAAAGCCTCAGAAACAATCATCAACCTCTATCTACACAGAATACGCAGGACAAAAACAACAACAACAAAAACCCAAAAAAACTAAAAAACCCTCCACTCTTGAGCTAAGATATTTATTAATGAGCAAAACAAGAATTCAGATGATGCAAGATTTCTGATTACATCTCATATGTGCAGAAGTAATAAGCCACCAGGAAAAAAAATCAATTTCCAAGATTAATAAAATGATCAATTCAGGTCATTAGCAACAGTTACTTCTTTAAGACAGATACTAAGAACTGAACTGAGACCAAACTCATTACCCAAATGGCTGCCTATCAACCATGAAATGGCAACAACCTATTGTTGATTCGGTTCAGATCTGGAGCTACTGATTTGAAGGGTAAAGAGTTATCAATCTCATGAGTTCAATGAGCCATTCTTTTACAGTCATGTGGGGGCAGGGCAGGGGGAAACCAAGCACCTATTTCTGTTTATAATAAAAACAACAGAAGACATTTCCTACAGCTGATTTGTTATCTGCCCTTTTTTCCCTGACTAACATCAAGTACTGGGAAACCAGGATCTGTTTCCAACCTATGTGCTCAGATACTTACTGCAGTTACAACTCTGAAGCTCCTTTCCCTAGTGTAAGAAAATGTCTGCGTATAAGCGAGGCAAAGGGTTATTAATTCTTCACAGCTTCAGCTTCGCTATTTTAAAGCTCACTCCAGCTTCAAGCTTGGGCATGTTGATGGCAAATGAGAGTTACATTTCTAATTATCTTCTTCCTTACAAAAATAAATAAAATCTACAGATTCAGGGACACATATTAAAAAAAGAATTTAAAAAGAAAGACATTGCTATTAAGAGACAGGAAGGCTGTGCTAGAACACCCCTAGGCAAACAAAATGATTCCTTTCTTATCCCCCTCTCCTCCTTCCAAAGACCTTCCCATTTATAGCCTGTCACTTACAGACACACTTCCAGCATTTAAAAATACTCCCCGTGTTTGTGGAGCCATTTTCCAGAACAAAACGTTATCATTCATCAGGAGCAGAGCTGTTTGCAGTGTGAACAATTCGCTTTCGTTAAGTACCATATGGCCGCCCGTAGGAAAATGCCAACATGTTTCAACTATACAGCTGGGCCACGGTTCCTTTATTCATCGTGCAGATGGTTGTAATTGACACCACTACTAAAACAGGTCTCGAGCACTTCTGTAGGATCATTAGAGTAATTAGTTATTAAATACAGTTACCATTTTTAGAAAGAAGGTTTTAAGGCTTGGCTTGTAAAATGCAATATTTTGCTATAATGAAATAGACAGGCTAAATGTTATGGGGAGGGCTGTTTTATTTAGTATTATATCAGAGATGGTATGGAAATTGCTAGACCAAAGTGAAGCACACAAAATCATTGGCTAAAGATATCACCTGAAAGCCAGAATATTCTTAAATGATCTCCTAGTGCAACTGAACACTAAAACTTCTGCAGAAAAAAAAATAAAAATCCAAAATTCCAGGGAGGGGTAATTAAAACTTTACCTATCACCAAATTTCATGTCTGAATCCAACTTTAAATGTGAGATGTTAAATACAGAGAATATGACTGTTTGTTCTGTATTCTTAATACTCTGATGCAAATATTTTTAGGATTAAAATTCAAACGTGTGGTTTATTTTAATGAAGTCACGGGGTAAAATTAACACACATTATTACAGAGGTCCTGCTCAGCTCTGCGAGCCATGGGTAATATATAGTGGGGTTGAAATATGGGCTGTGTAGCGAGACAAGATTGGCTAAAGCACCTTCTACTCACAGACCAGCAAGGAAAGCTCTTTGTAATAAAGACAGGATTTGCTTTCAAATAAAACATTTGGGTAAAGCCTCACGACAAAGGTCAGTGTGTAATGTCACCAACAGAGTCACAAAGTCACATAAAAAACTTGAAACTCCAGCATGGAAACATTCAGCCTTAAACAGTCAAATTGTGTGTGGTTTTTGAGTGCTGGTTTTCAGAGATGAAAAGGCAGAATAAGCATACCAGGACAGCAAAACTATGATTGGAAAATGTAGTCAACTTCTATTCCAACAAAAACTTAAGTTTTTCATTACACACCAAGTACTTGCTGTCCCAGACTATTTTAGACATTCATTGCAGGCATAAATCTGGTAAGAATTACCAGACCAAACAGTATTTTCTTTCATGGATGATGAAAATAATCTCGAGATGAGGTATTCAAGTGTAGTCTCCATGAGATAATGAAAAATAACATTGACAAATCATGGTACAAACGTACTCTGAATAGAATTGGGTTAGAAATCAGAAAATTATTTCTAACCAGAAGAGGAACAGCTTTCCAACAGCAGTTTAAAGCTGAAGATTTTCACAACAGGCATGGCAAGCTAATGACATGGCCATATCTCTTCACCAGGACACACAGGCTTAGAAGCTCTCCTTGGGTTCCATGTTCCGATGCATTCTCAAATTAGAGTCGGTTAAAATACATTACACACTATTTTAATAACTAACATCAGAGTGCCTTTATATAGCACAGCAGACATTAAAGCCATTTACAAAGAAAAATAGATGCCATTAAAGTGAAGTTATTTATCTCAGGTGGCTGCTGTTGTGTGTGCTTACAGCTGAATCAGTTTTTATGAGTCGTTTTCAGAGCTGTTGAGAAAGATCCTGAACACTCTGGTCAGGCTGATGGCAATTATCCCAGGAGCAGCAGCACTTATGCAGCTATCCTGGCCAAATTTCACTTCTGATGATAACCTTCTGCCCACCTTCATTCCTCTCAGAGTTTCAATTAAAGGTTGTGTTTCTGCAGTGCCTTCCCTACAGTTGCACAGGGTTGCTCGGTGCTGCTTCACAGACTGCCACACCACTCCTCGATGGGAGCTCCAAATCTGCCATACCATGTAGCTGAACCAAATGACTGTCACCTATATTTGTGTAATTTTTTTTCTTATACATGCACTTATTAAAACGTGCTAATTTTTTATGTTTTTGCATAAAAAGGGCTTTTAAATGTAGGTTTTCAGTTCTGCATATTAAACTTTGTTAGCAAGTCTCAATTCCCTGAGCAGAAAATTACAGCAGTTTTCTAGCATAAACACATATTTCTCACATACAGGATCTGAACTGTATAATCTAAGAAGTATCAGTTCTGGGTATTCTAATATTTACTTGGAAGCTATTATGCGTTTTTCAGAGTTTCTGGCAACTTTCTATCAAGCAGATCTCAAGAGTTTATATGTTTGTGATAACCAATATTAAACAGAGATATCACGGTAGGAAAATTCTAAATTTCAAGCCACCCTTTCTTCCCTTAGAAGAGAGTAGGGAAATCAATACACCACTGCAAAGGAGGAGTTATCATAAATTATCAAACTGAGTATGGAATTTTTATGCAATGTCACAGTTAGGGGGTTGAGTAAAATCCTTCAGTATATAGGAAAAGCATAAAGAATTAGTAAACCCAGGTAGTATACACCAAAAGCGTAGAGGATTACTAAACCCAGTGCTACTGTATCCATTTTAAACCAGAAATTAACTAAAAAGGTATTCACTAAATAAAATCTGCAAATACACTGAAAACTTCCTTAATAATTGACAAATTTATGATATTCAATCTGTTTTATTGAGGATGAGGTTAACAGGGTTGCTGATTGTCATTTTTTAAATCTGTTGGAAGATTTAAAAGGGAGGCAAAACTAAAACCAAGACAGGAATGGTTAACACACATTCAACAGTGGCTGGTTTCATGTGGTAATTAATCACTGGGAAAAAAACCCATAAGGATGGTGTGGATTTTTGGTTGCTCAGACTTTGTAAGGCAGACAAGTTAATGTCCTAAAAGATCTTCTATAGCTCTCACAGAAATTAAGTGTTTGAGGCAGAGATTACTAGGAAAGTACATTAGACTTTCTAATCATTAGCAAGTTGATTAGGTTTGTGCTTTGGGATTTGGATCAGACCCTCAAAAATAGATTGTGAGGCATTTTGTTGTTATTGGGGTTTTGGGGTTGTTATTTTCTTTTCGGTTTTTATTATTCCTATTGGGAATTTAATGTAGAAATACACTGAAGTGCTGTTTTCAAATCCTATTTCCCACTTAGAGTTTGAACTTTACTCATGATACATTTCTACTCATTTGTGTACCACTAATGCAAATTGAATTCACACAAGGTAAAACCAGCTGAGATACAGAGACAAAGCAAGCCAGGTTCTAGGAGAGACTCTGAATGGTTCATTAAAGGATGGAGAACCACCAGTAGTGACTACACATAAGAACCCTTCCCAACCTGGTATTCCCAGGCATTACAGCCTGAAAACTTCATGGAGAATTTCACAACCTTTCACAAATTGATGTCTACTCTATCAGACATAAAGAAGTGACATTTACTCAATTCTGCATCCTCAGGTTGTTGAGATATAATTGACCACGGGACTACCTGCAGAAATGCACTTAGACTATGGAGAAGAGAATAGAAGGGGAAGGAAAAGAATGACATTTTGAGCAAGTTAGTGCAGGAAATAATAAGGAAGGAGCCCAAATTCAGACCCTCATTACCTGAAGATACATACTTCATATTCTGACATTACTGACTTCAAATTTGAGGTCTAATTGACTCCCATGCAATGCAACTTTCTTATTGATTCCTGGAGTGAACAAGTCTTGAAATCAGCATGGAAATGAAATAGTTAACAGAGAAAAAAAAACCTCAAAAAAGAAAAGAAAATATAGTACCATTATGGCCCCTTTATAATGTCAGAAGGAAGTTGTTAAGCTGTCATTCTACAGATGTTCATCCACACATATACAAGAACACAAACAAATCTCTTGGGATCCCTAACTTCATGTGTGGCATACATAAATGCTAAAATTCTTCCATCAACACACATTTTCCCCTTCCTCCCACTGCGATAACAACACAGGGAATAAAAGCATGCCAATTAAAAAAAAAAAAATTACTCAAGCTCAGGAAACATGGACTAGGTCATGAAAAAGATTATGATAAAGCACCCCATCCTGGAAATACACAAGAAAGACTACACTGAAATTACAGAGAAAAATACTATCTTCTATTGGGTACAACAATTATTCTTAAGTACTACAGGTCTGCAGATTCACATCTGTTCTTCTGGATTTTCCTTTGTCTTTAAAAGAAGAGAATAGCAACAACTTTACTATGTAATTATCTTCTTTCCCTTCCACAGATGTTGATTTTTTAAAAAATTTTAATTGCAGGTAAAATGACAAAGCTCAACCATTTAGGCAATATAACTTAGAATTAATTTCCTATTTCAACACACTAACAAACAGTAATAAGCTTCTCTGCAAAAGTTTCTGAAAAATAACTTCTAGCTGTCCTTTCTGCAATACCACAAAGATCATCAGAGAAAGAAAATGCTTCTCCATCATATTTAGGACAAGTGGGAGAATTAAGGAGAATTTGTCATCAGTGAATGTTTGGAAACCGTTTTCGTACTTTTTAAAAGTAGGAGATTAAGGAGCAAAGTTGTAAAACATACCTCGAAATTCAGTCATTTCATCAAGTTGTGTTCATGAGAGCAGGTTGCAAGAGCAAAGTCCTCGAATGACTTCAACTACCCCATCATAAAAGCCATTATTTCTAGACAGCAAAAGATACTCTGGTCAGGGAAAGAAAAGCTGCAGCTGGGAAAAATTTCCCTGCAGGAAGGTTCAAAAAAACCACTGCAACAGTTGACTGAAAAGAGAGATATGTATTTTGGTGAAGAAAAATGTCTATTCCTGGGATAAAAAACAGCTGAACTGCAAACCTGGTTGCCTTATCATCCCACTCCCATATTCCTAGTATGTCGCTGTACGTACTTTGACTCAGTACTAATTTTGCACTACCTGCCTTACTGCCTTATGAGTTTGTTAACTTCTGCAGTAGTTGGGGTTATATAATTAATGGCTGATCAAACATAAAATAAGGCCAAATATTTTTTTGTTGTTATTGCTTTTTAATAAGAAAACAGTTCATTTGGGCTTAGTTTTTAGTAATAGTAGAGATATTCCTGGAAAACTCTCACTCTTTCTCAGGGAAGTCCTTCCCAGTTTTCATTTTGGAAGCATCTCTTCCCTGTATAAAGGTGTAAGGAACAGCCAGCGGCACCATCAACTGTCCTAATCCTGAGGCAGTGAAGTCTCCCATTCATTCTGACCCTATAAATAAAATGAGTGTACCAGCCTTACTGGCAGCGATTGACAGAAACAGTTTGGTGCTTAGAGTGCTCTGCCGAGAGGTGTGAGGTCTCTACATCTCATCACAGACCCACACAGAGCAACCACTTCCATCTGGCTGTTTTTCTAATGAATGGCATGGAAACTGCCTTTTTCTCAGAGATTTTGCTCAACCAACTGTTGTTGACAGCATCCACACCAATTTCTAGAGGTGTAAGTTCAGACAAGGAATCATCAACTTGCTCTGCAGCACGAAAATAAAATTTGTAACTTTCTTCCTCACATCAGAGCACAGATATGTGAATGGTGAATATTCGATCAACCCAAATTCTCGAACAAAAGCTAGTAAAGCCTTAA
This sequence comes from Eubucco bourcierii, assembly GCA_013396675.1. Lineage (NCBI taxonomy): Eukaryota > Metazoa > Chordata > Aves > Piciformes > Ramphastidae > Eubucco > Eubucco bourcierii. The sequence goes on from VWZE01005333.1 coordinate 356,106, forward strand.
GAAACTCTGATGTGGGACTATCAATGTTATCCCAGTTTTTGTGTATGGGGACATAATCACCTTGTAGACTGAGGTGTTGAGAGTCATGAAGGGACTGAGTAAATTTCACTTGGTGAGAGGTTGAGCTACAAAGGAGCAAATCCTTTCATAGTGGCTTGTAAGGCTGAGCTAGGCTTCGGCATAGTGTTTTCATATCTTATGATAAAAGACCTACTGGTCCATCTCAAAACTCCAAAATTAGTGAAAAGTAAAATAAATTAATAAATAAGTAACAAATGAGAGCAACAACAAATACAAACACAAACCAAACACCACCAACAAAAAAACCCACCACCACCACAACCCAAACAAACAAAAAAACAACTAAAAAGGGGAATTAGAAACTGTAATTCTTCTGCAATATTGCCTAAAGCTTTTTGGAAGTTACGATTGTAACTAATCAACAACTGCAAACAATATTAATAAGAACGATGAGTTCAGAAGAGCTAAAAACAGTGCTCAGTTGAAATCTCCATTTTCACTTTAAAAGGCCATTACTGAAAGTCAGCACTACGCAGACCAGAGAAAAATCTTCACATGGTCTAACAGTTTGATGAGTCTTTTAATGAATGACCAAGTCTGCTGTTCACCAGAAATTAAATCTTCCTCTTCATGTCTGTATTTTCTTGAAGCCGTGAAGTTGAGACTGAAAATAATAATTTATTTTTTTTTTAATGGCAGAGAAAAAAAATAAAAAGGCTCTGGAAAACCTGAGTAGAAGAAAAACTAGTGGATAGTTCCCTGTTTTTAATTCAAAGTGAAGTATTTATAAATGCTAAAGGGTCACTGATAGTCTCACTAGTAAACAATAGCAGCTGGCTGAAATTGTACCTCTAGAATTTCATTCATTTTACTGCTGACAAATAAACTCAGTGAATCAATGCCAACATAACATAGTGTCTGCACAGAAACATTAAAAAAAAAACTCAGCTTGAAAAAAGAAAAAACAACTCTCAGGGATTACAAAGGGAAAATGCAACTAAGAGTAGATCTGACCGCATCCATGTCATCTGGATCTTACTCCCTCTATATTTAAAGGCTTTCTGATAGACAGTTTGATGCCTTGAAGTTGCTGCATTTGTATAAAGCACTCGCAAAAATATGTTTCTTCCTGTACATTCAGTACAAGGATTCACCCAATCTTGCTGACTGTTCCCTCCCTGCTTATTTCTGCCTCTTTATAACCTCCACTCATGACTTCACCATCTCCCTCACACTCAAGTTGGAAGCAACAACGTTATCTGATAGGGAATCTCATGTTTCATTATTTAATAGGTTTGTGTTCCTCAGCCACTACAGCCACTTGCAGTAAGACCCTAACAGCAGCAACACAGTCACTTCTGGAAGCACTCAACCTCTCAACAATGAAAAGAAATCCTATAACATTTATCTGAAGCACAAATATGCAAGTAAATGAGTAGCAAGACTTGTAGCTGCCGTCACTGTCATGCACATAGCTAAAGCACGTGAAGACAGTAGCTTAATAAATATGGGATGCCTCATGCTAATGCTGGTACTCACGAGGATTTTTAAAAATGACCTGCAGCTCTAAACACTTGTTTTCAGATGCAGGAGAAACACAAGCATTGGAGAGCCCCTCTCCTATGTAAGCTTCTTTTTTAATACAGATGTGTGTTTATATGACACAAAAAAAAAAAAAAAACCACAAAAATAAAATATTTATACAGCTTGAATCAGTTGTTAAAAAGCAGAAGCCTCCTTTGTGCAGCTGTATCACCACCTCTGTAAGAAGCAGAGGTGTGAGTCTGACCAATACTTAGATTCTCACTCAGTTCAGGGAAATCTGATCCAGCAATTTAGCATCACCTGAGCTCATCACATGAGGTTTTCCTCTGGAAAAAGCTTCTCTACATCAAATTACAGCACTTTATGGCAGGACAGCAGTTATTCGTAAGATGCTGAGCAAATGGATGCTTTTCTTTCTGAGGCAAAAAAAAAAGAAAACCAACAAAAAGCATTGAAAAGGTTTCCTGGGATGCTCAAACTCCATGCCCATCCCACTAGTTTGAGGGCACCACATAAGTGGTTTGCAGGAGGCAGAGTACAGCCAGTTAGACGGGCACCAGGACAATCTCGTGAGAAAGTGGCACAACAGCACAGTGTCATACATGCCCCAGTAGCTCTGACTTCTCCATATTACTGCCCAGTGGTATGAGAAGCATCAACATAGAATCATAGAATCACAGAATGGTAAGGTTGGAAGGGACCTCAAGGATCATCTAGTTTCAACCCCCTGCCATAGGTAGGGACACCTCCCACTACCACAGGTCACTCAAGGCCTCGTCTAACCTGGTCTTGAACACCTCCAGGGAGGGAGCAGTCACAACCTCCCTGAGCAACCTGTTCCAGTGTCTCACCACCCTCACTGGAAAGAACTTCCTCCTAACATCCAGTCTAAATCTCCCCTCTGCCAGTTTAAACCCAGTGCCCCTTGTCCTGTCATTGTAAGACCTTGTAAATAGTCCCTCCCCAGCCTTCCTGTAGGCCCCGTTCAGATACTAACACATCTCCTGGAAGCCTTCTCTTCTCCAGGCTGAAGAGCCCCAACTCTCTCAGCCTGTCCTCATAGGAGAGCTGCTCCAGCTCTCTGATCATCTTCCTAACTTTTGCTTTTATAGACACCAGTTTCTCAAAAAGCCTGGCATAATTTTTCCATTCTCTCATGCAAACTGTTTTTAGTGTTTCTAATTTTTTTCCTTACCTGTTTTTATCTGAGCTTCTCAGGGTTTATAGTTAAAGACAAACTCAAAGTCTGACACCAGACCAACTGACACTGAGATCTGCTCAAGCAAGTGGGCACGAACAAATAATTTTTTACAGGTGCATGACTAGGACAGTGCACAGGGTAGACTTGTTTGATCTGCCTAAGCCTCCAGGTTTTTACTTGAGTAAATCTGGAAGAGTCAAAGCAGGCAGAGAGTAACAACGGCATTGCTGGGGTCCCCATGGCTGCAGCACAGCAAGCCTCCCCATACCACCAAGTAAACAAGAGTAGGAAAAGCATTGGGCTGCTCCATCCCCTATAGCCATTGGCTGTCACACAGTATCCCACACCTCCTTTGCAGCAGTAAGGCCACTGCACGGACAACACCCTCTCTGCCAAGAGCAAGAACCAGTCTGTCTGGCTCTAAACAAGTCTTGGAACTTCCCTTCATTCCCACACAGCAAGAGCCCTCTAAAATCAGGCCCTGGACACAAACAGCAGCAAGCTTAAAGGCTGTGCAGCTGCACTGAAGCCATATGGCAACCAGTCCCCACTGCAGAACAGCCAGCAGGACCTGATGGACACAAAGAGTCTCAGCATCATGCTGCAGATTATTCCCTGGCTCACAGGATTTCAGACCACTAGATTATGCTGTGTCTGGCATTACTAAGCTGCTCCTGAGCTGGCTCAAGAGATTTTAGTGCATGTGTTGGAGGTTCATTCCTTGTGCATGGGGCGTTGAATTTGACTCTCTAATTCTACCTTAACAGCTTTATTAATGCACAAGAAAGAAGAAAATCTGGGGTGCTCTTCATAGTTTTTCTCCCTGAGATGAAAAACAAAATCAACATTAGAATGTCTCCTGTTACAAATTGGCCCCTCTTAAAATTTAGCTAACTTGGCATGATGGTTTTCATAGCATCACAGAAAGGTTTGGGTTGGAAGGGATCTTTAAAGATCAGCTAGTTCAATCCCTCTGCCTTGGGCAAGGTCATCTCTCACTAGCTCAGGACGCTCAAAGCCCTGCCCAGATGCCCTGCCCAATCAACACAGCAGTGGTCCTGCACTGCATTTTATTCAGTATTATGGATCAGACCTGCATGGTAAGATGAGTTAGCACATACAAATAAAACTATCTCTGATGAAGGTTAATCAAGTCTAAAAATAGTCTCAATTGCAAGACCCTAACGCTATACTTAAAGCAGCAAAGTTCCAAGACACATCTAATTTTTGCACTTTTCAAATCTATCATTGGCAGCATCACATGCTACAACTGCCTCTGGACCACGGAACAGCACATCATGATACTGAGGGTCCCTAAAGGGCACTGGGGTCCTCAAAGCACAAGGCCTGAGGGTTCCCACTGCTTCACATAGAAAACACAGCACAGAAAGGAAAGTGAACGTGCTCAGAAGCTGCTTCTAGGATGGGGACTGAATTCAACAGTTAGGAAATCCTGCAGAATAGACAGTGCCCAGTACAGCTCACCACCCATCTAGGACATGTGTGTGTTGGCAGTAAACTGGGGGATGTCACTCAGGGGACCAACCCCAACAGTGGAATCCACCACTTCCAGCAAAATACAGTGTTTTAGAATTGGATCTCCCATTGTACAACATTTCCATTTGTGGGGGGAAGAAAAAAAAACAAACAGGTATTTCCTATTTTGCGATTCTATTACATTCACAATTCTGCCATAGGCACATTACTTATTTATTTGTTTATTTATTTACAAGGCATAGCATGTGCTGGAAGCTCTGTGGCCTGCATCCACCCTCTGGAGGAACACCAATCACAGCCTCTGGTTCACTTTTCCTGGCTATGGTTGAAAGGCTATAATTCATCACTAGTTTTCTTGACCTTTCTGCCACTTTATTGCCTATGTTATTTTCCTTCCCCCTGCCCTGCTTCCCCTCCTAGGGTCGTTTTTTAAGCATTTTCTCAAAGAGAGAAGAGAAGCAGAGGAGGCTCTTCAGTTCTAGAACTCAGGGGGACTAGAGAGGACATTGATCATGGCAGCCACCACAGTTTGAATATAAGCTCAGCGAGAAAAGGAAAGTCTGCAGCCACACAGATGTGGTACAGGATTAGAAAGTCACAGAATGGCAGAGATTGGACCTCTGGAGATCATCTAGTCCAACACATCTGCTAAAACAGGTTTGTCTATATCAGTCTGCATACAGGAATGCATCCAGGAGAGTTCTGATAGTCTTCAGAGACGGAGATTCCACAACATCTCTGAGCAGAACAGAAAAGAAAGAGTGCTTAAGCACCCAGGGATAAGAAGACACCATTTTCAAAGAAGAGGAATTGTTCAGGTTTGAAGGTCAGGTCAAGGCCAAAGAGTAAAACTGGAGGAGAAAACAGAAGAAATGACATAGCGAAAATGAGCAGAAAGATAAGAGGGAAAGTGGTGCCAATGCAGAAAGACAAAGGAAATGAAAGGAAAGAGGAAAAAAAGCATGGTTTTGAGGAGGAGAAGAAATGGTATGCTGAAACCAAGCAGTGTTACAAGCTTCTGAAAAGAGTGAGAGCTAGAGACAGATGTGACATCTGCACGCAGCACAAACCTCAGCCTGTGCTGGGGAAATAATTCTTTGTTCCAGAAGAGAGAATTTCTTCTGGTACCTACTTATTTTCTTCCCTTCTGAATATAGAATAGAAGTACTTTTAAACAGGATTTAAACCCAGCAGCAGAAAGTGTTAATATTTATATAACTAAGTGGCCTTAAGCCAATGGAAAAACTACACACTGAAAAATGTGTGCTTATCTGATAGTTGATAAAGATATTAGAGTTAACCAAGTTTTTAAAATTACTTTATGTCATTAAGTAATGATCCTTTCAAAATCAATGAAGAGTAGACACTAGCTGAGGGCATTAATTAGCATGGCCTTCTTTGAAGTTTAAAAAAATCCCGTGGTCCACCTTCCAGAATTGGCCGTGGGTACTTACAGACTAACCTGCACACAGGCAGTAGCTCCAGTGGCAATTGGCAAGTGCACAGCAAAATCTCAGCCAGGCTGGTTGGAAACTGGCCAAGGAGCACGTCTGCTTTTAGTGCTTGTACTAGACTGCATTTCCCAAAATGCCTGTATCGCCCAAGAACTTTGACAAAGAGACTAGGACCTACAGCAAATTGGTACAACCACAATATGAGCTTGCATGTCTGTGGGAACAAGAGGAAAAAACTATTTTCCTTAGCTTCTTCAAAAAATAAAAGAGCTAAATACAGTGAAGGAAAAGAAAGAATGAGAATGCAGACAGAACAGCTTAGAAAACCCCTTGCCATTAAAACTTTTCTTTTTGTTTTGTTAGTAATATTTGTTTTTTTTCCTTAATGACAGATTTGATTTAGATAAAAAGGCTCTCAGCCCACCCCCTAAATATCCCTCTTCATCTGTTGAGTAAACTCAAACCCCTCCATGTACACGCTCACCCAAATACTTTGCAGAAGAAGCGTGAAGTGCTTTGTCCAGAAGGGCCAGGGCTACAGCTCCAAGTCAAAGCCCTGGGCTCTGGTATTGTGTTTCCTTGTCACACTGCTCTGCTCTGCTAGCAGTTTAGTATAGTGCACTAAAATCCTAATCTCTAAAGTACTGTGTGCCAGTGCTTTGGAGATCAGCATTTCAGTAGATTTTGCTTTGCTGCTGCCATTGCACACAAGAGAGTGGCACAGCAGGGGAAAAGCAACACAATATGCAGAGATGGAGAGGCACACACAGCTGGGGAGGAGTGGGGGCAAGAGCGTGGTAATGTAATATAAAAAGAGGTGGGAAAAAATAAAAGAAAGGAATGGGTGAAAATAAGATTATTGTGCATGAATAGGAATCTTGGGCCCTCTCCTCTCCAGCAACTCCAAACAGCAGGATGTTTTCAGCCACAACAAATCCACTGTTTTCTGAGCAAGGATTTGAGTGACCTGCAGAATTTTCTCCATTTCCTTCCTTGAAAAGGGAAAGATTAGAAAATCTCTGCTACAACCCTCGTATGCATTTGAGTCTCTCTGAATATTTCATGATTAGTTCCCTCCTGCCTCTACCATGTACTTTAAAATTAAAACCAAAATGATCTTGCAGAGACTAGAAGAGCTGAAATTTGACCCAGAATTGAGTGCAGACTACATTTTTTTCCTTAGACCCAGTCTTGCACAGTGTACACAAGGACACAAGCATTTGACTGACCAAGCACAGCACTTCCAAGTTCAAGACACAACGGTCACAGCAAAGTTCAAAAGCAAGCCCCATAAAAACAATTAAATGAATGCTACAACTACACAGTAAAAAAAAACAAAAAACAAGAGGATCAAAAATAACTGGGCAGTATTTTTACTATTACAGAGTTCACAGCATGCTAACTATTCCTAACCACTCAGGGTAAATGTTTATTGTCAATCAATCAGAAACCCTGTATAATTTAAGACAGCATTTTGGTCCCTTGACTTTGACAACATCTTAATGTCTTTGCTAAAGTGGTAGAGGCAATCTACATCACCAGAATCTGCTTCACAGTACCTGTGTCAAGCTTGAGTACCGTTACATAGGATTAGTGTTATACACTGATAATGCTCTTTGGAGTGAAAGCTGATTGAACTTTGCCCCTTAAGAATGATTAGATAGTCTAGTGGTCTGCTAACCCATATGGGCTTGCCCATGCTTCTTCCATTACAAAGAGGCAGAGCATCACAGTCTCCTGAGACTCTTCCACAAACTCTCCCCCTCGTCCTAACTTATCTGTCACATAGGTGGGGAAATACAATCCTCATCCCAGAAGTCATCTAGTCACTGATATGGAAGTTGCTGTGTAAATTCTGTATCAGCCAATGTCTCCTCTGAGTAACATTGCAGAAGAGGAAACTTACGTTGCCTTTTATATTTGGATGTTTTGACAGATGCACTCTCACAGATTTAGTGACTATGGTTTAATACATTATTGGAGTGGCCTTCTGCAAAGGTTACCGTTCTTAGAGCAACAGTGGTCAAAAGCTACGTGTCTCTGTCTCAGTAACTGCTAGTAAAGGTGAGCTTGCAATAACATATTGACTACAGTGCATTGGTACTGAGAAACCAGTATGGTAACTGCTGCAAGAGCAGAAATTATTACAGAGATGCATGGTGAGAACATCTAAACACCTGTGTTTCAGGTGCATTAAATTCCAGCTGCCAAATAAGAATCCAACATTTCTGGAGGAAAGTTGGTTTATGGAGTTCTTACTTCTCCCCAACCTCCAATGTTTCATTCCTACTCTCGCACCATATTGTTGATGGGTTTGAGCTGTTACAACCATCTGGTTGTAACCAGGGTGACCGTGTGGGGTCATTCTGCAAATTGGGGAAGTGAGACAGGTGAAAAAAAAAAAAAACCAAGCAACTCCACTCCTCCTCTCCTCCCTATAACAAAGGATTATTTTTAGCCCAGACCAGTTGATAATCTGATCCATGTCATATCTCACAAACTACAGCATCAGCACAGTTGAACAAGCAGCCTGAAATAAGCAGGTTGCAGAGAGAAACAATATACAGGAAAAGGCTGAAGTCTTTAAAGTACTGATGCCACTGAGGATTTTTGGATTGCAAAAACATAGCTCAACTAGTGCTGCTATACAGGGAAATAATTCATTATCCAATAATAGCAATCCAGTCCAGAACTTAAAAATTTCCTTAAATCCTGGTGCTCCTCAATCCACATAGATGCTTTTGAGATCAAGACTACAACCAGTGGTAGACAGAGCAAGCATAAAGGGAGATGACTTTACAGGGAAAGAATTAAGCAGCAGTCTAATGCTGAAGGAGATGGATTTGCATTTAAAGGCATCCATCTCACATGTGGTATAAATGTCGCTCCTTCCTTGTGTCCCTCCCTGCTTCCTCCCAAAGTCACTGTAAAACAAAACAAAAAACACTGAAGAAGAGAAGAAGTTAAAAGTGGAACCAGACCAAAAGTAAATAAAAATATTTTACCTGACTCCCTTGGGCATGAGAGTGAGGAATGAAATTTTAAAATGAATGCAAGTGAGAGAAACTGCAGAGAAAACTGAGACAGAGTTTCACTGCTATTTATCCCAGACAAAGCGTACATGTTCAGCTCTGAGCAATCCATGGCACAGCAACGGCACCAGGATGGAGCTCCAACACAACTAATCTTTTCTATTCCCTTCTGTGCCTTTGAGGAGGAAAGGGGAAAGAAAGCAATTTAGTGTAGTGATGCAGTTTGTTTACTTCTCTGTACCTGCTCCAATATGTCAGCTGAAACATATTTTTAGAGGTGCAAGAGGGAAGGAAAGAGAGAGAAAGAAGGAGAGAGGGAATTACAGGATTAGAAAGATGACAAAATTTTTAAGACGTGCCTCCAAACTCTGCCACTGCCCAGCAGTTCATGCAACCAGCATCCATACGGCCAAAAGCATGCCAGCAAAATTACAATTGTTACCCAAGACTTACTGTGCTTGAACTATTTGAACTCTAGTTCATTTTAACACAGTGGAAATGCTCATACGAGCAGCTTAGATGGTAGATCTAATGGGGCATCTTACGCCAGGTCTGATTTACCACCACGACAAACCAGCCCATTCCACCATTTAACTCCTAACTGCTGCTGAGACAGGATGCACTCAAGCATTTGAGTAATTAATTCACCTTACAGCATGGCTGTGCATGCAGGCATCCTCACTCTTTATGGCTGGGGATACTAAGGGAGGCCTCAGGTCACCCTCAATCCCATCTTAGATCCCTGCAACTGCAAAAGGAAGAAGGGGATGAAGAATATGGAGGACAGGAACATTACTTAGCACATATGGCCTATTTCTCCCGTCATTCCCTGAAACTTTTTCATTGTCTCTAATGAAACCTAAATGGTATTACAAAGGCAGAGACAGTCTCTTGGGTTAAGAAAACAACAACACCTACCACGTCACCAACTTCTGACTGCTTTGTAATGCCCTCATTAGAGCTGATACATTAAAAAGAGGTCTGTCATGTTAATGCTATTAGACACGAGTTGTTTTTAAAATACAGTAACTGTCACCTACATATTCAGTGGCTCTTTGTAGTTTCCTGAACTCTTCAGAATATGTTAAAATCACACATAAAAGTTACAGTAGTCTAACACTCAAGAAATAAGAGTCTTTTAAAGGTTTAATTGAACCACTAATGGATTTTCTTCCAAGTTGGAAAACATTTATATGTTGACAATTTACTGCAGGTGTGGTAACTGAATTTGGACGTACTTATACGAGCTGCAAGCAAATCAAGGGAAAAGCTTCATAAATCAGTTTAAGGCACTGCAGACTTCATGGTGCTTGGACTCAGTTTCCCCACACAAGCACACAAAACAAATGGGAGTTTATAATTTTCTCTGTCCCAGCTCATAACTTCTAAAGCACCACTACAGTGGAATTTCATACATTTGAGTGGGATGGACATAGGGCATCCCAGTAAATGGTTTTCGTCATCCTCTCTCCACACAACAAAAGAATGAAGAAATGTGACAGTTGTGACAAAGGCACTGGCAAATTGCATTATTAGGTAAACACCTTCCCTTGAAGTTTCTCTGGATAGATCAATATTTTTTTACATTCACTTCGTTTTACAGAGACAGTTCTCCAGCAACTCTTCTGCTCATTTAAATGAATCTCCCAACACACTGCATTTTGCAGGTCTTTTTTTTTTTTCAACATGTTGCAGAATGTTGGAGTCAGATGTAAGACAAGAAGCCACAGTGACTTTATCCAAGAAATATGATGTGGAAGTGATCCAGTACGCCCAGCACTAGAAGTGAAAGAACAGCATGGAAAAAAAGATTCACAAATTAATTGTCAATTATGGAAGACTGCTGGAGTGAATAGTAGATGCATGCATGGGATAATTTATCCAGACTCCTGCACAACTGAGCTGTGGATACTGCTGAAGCAATTACTCTATTTTTAAAAAAGAATGAGGTATCAGCATTGGAAAAGGACATAAAAGAGCATCAAGTTTAGGTGTTTCCATGCACATAAATTCATCAGAGTTAAGTGCTGAAGACCCAAACAGATGACAGTCCTCTGGAAGAAGGTGGGATGGGAATACCTAACCAAAGGAAGTTGCCTGTAAGGGAGACAAAGGAGAAAATAATTGCTCATACATTTTTCCAATTGTGTGTAGGCAACTAAAAAGATGGTGCCACAGAATTGTCAGGGTTGGAAGGGACCTCAAGGATCATCTAGTTCCAACCCCTCTGCCATGGGCAGGGACACCTTTCACTAGATCAGGCTGCCCACAGCCATATCCCGTCTGGTCTTAAAAATATCCAGGGATGAGGCTTCCACCACCTCCCTAGGCAACCTGTTCCAGTGTCCCACAACCCTCATGGTGAAGAAATTTTTCCTAACATCTCATCTAAATCTACCTTTCTCTAGCTTGGATCCATACCTACACTTCATGGGATCACACCCATACTTACAACATGGGCAGCTGAGGCAGAAAGCAGACATAACAAAAACTCATTTCCCCTCCCATTTTACACGAGGGTCACCAGCTGAGGAAGACTTCCACTTTGAAACAGGTGGTTTTAACAAAGAACCAGCATCCTGAACAACCCTGAACATCCTACACATACCTTGGATTCTTCCTGAACAAACATCAGTGAACCTCTTTCTTGGCTTGTAAGACTCTAGGATGACAGAGGAAATTCACTTTGGCTGTGTTCTCCACACACCTCCTTGGTCCTAGCTCCCACTGGCATGCCACAGGAGTATAGGAAGAACTGGAGATTAGAGGCAGCACAGCAGCTGCTCCTTCTGGCTCTCCGAATACAGGGAAAACAGCTTTTGCCCAATTCACAGGGAGTGATATCATCACGTTAGCACGCCAGGAACAGAAGGGATACATCAGAAAGGAAATAGGAACAAGAGCTTCACCTTACAAAGCAAACAGTTGTGCTTTTACAGAGCAAAATCGTTGTCTAAAAAGCTCTCACGAAGTACCTCATGGGAGGTTCAGACCATTTTCAAGTGCTGGAAGAAAAACGGTCCTGGGGTTAGAGTAGTAACCTGGATCTGGGGAGACCCACTTCAGTTCTTTGCTCTGCCAAGCATTCCTGCATGACCTTAGGCAAAAACACTGAAGCTGTAGTTACTGGATACCTTGGCTTCAAAAGCAAAGTCAGCCTAAGAAGTTCTTGCCTTCCCCCTGCCTGCCATTTGCTGCCTCCACACTTGTGCTGCCCTGAGGTTCCACAGGCACTACCCTGTAAACTGAATTACTGAGCAAAAACAGGTCAAAAGCAAGGTTTTCTGCTGTATTTTGGAGAGAAGAGGGTAATTTTGCATTGGATTATTCACGGAATCCACAATCAATCAGCTATAGCAGCAAAACTGCAGAAGAGGGGAGGCTGAGAAAACCCATAGCAACACAGGGTCTGCAATAAGCAAGCAGGGGGAGAGGCTAGAAAGCCAACATGCTGTATGAGTCAGGTAGAAGGACCACCTCTGTGGTGCTAGATACACTCAGTCAGCATTAGCTGCTGCTGTTTCAGAAGGACGCAGCTTCCCCTCCCTGGCTGCCTTTGCAGGGGTGGCTGCCCTCCTAGCAGGGGTGGCAGAAGAAAAAACATCTGCCAGCACTTCACTGGCTGCTCTTTGGAGGAAGAAGCGGCCAGCAATTTGCTTAAGCCAGCATCACCACAGAACACTATGCACTGTTTTACCTCCTCCCAAAACCCCATACTGCCAGGCATTATCTCCTAGCTGGGGAGAGCAGCACCACTCACGCTCCCAAGCTGCTGCGAGGATGAACAGTGTAAAGGTGCCGAGACACCCCAGGTAATTGAGAACCATGAAGAGACTGGCAACAGAAAGCAGCAGCCAGTCTCATTTTGGTAAGCTCTAGTTTTAAAAGCTGACATGCAAATCTCTACTTACCCTACATAATATGAACATTCTCCTACAAACTCCAGCTTCTGATTAACTCAGTACATCACTTGCCAGTGCTATCTGAATGAGCCTGGGAGCCCAATTAGCAGCAGATGCAGCACTAACACTCCTCACCTGCTGTGCTTACCAGTCTTCAGATCAGGAAAGGAAGGGAATATATCAAAGACTTGTGGAGGGAAGGAAGCTTAGAAAAGGGCTCAGAAAGGATGAGGGAAATAGATGTCTGCAACTGTTCCTCAGGCAAGGAAGCAGAGCTATATACGAAAAAAAAAGAAAACATATGGGCCTAGGGAAAACATTGCTACTGATCATGAAAAACATCCAAAGGGCTGCTCTATCACCCTGGGAGTGTGACATAGGGTGTAGCCGGGAGTGCTGTTGAAGCTCAGGGGACCTTCTGGCCTTGCCTGAGCCCTGGGGAGTTCTGTCAAATGTAGAGCTTCCCTCCAAGTACTTTTGGTAGATCAGCACAGGCACTTAAGTCACCCCACCTTTTCCACGAGTTTTCTTTGACCTGTCTGTGTTGGTTTTAGTGCTCCTAAAAATAAGGAAGCCGTCTCTCAAGCCTACAGCTGCAATACTAATAAAGTCCATACAGAAGCTATTTAACTAAACTTTTCTCAACTCCACAGCTGCCTCCAAATTTTACCTCTGAACCTCTACACTAATGACCTAACTACTCTTATACACTAAGCCATCTGTCAGCTTCTGCACTTGAAGTGTTGACAATGTTTTTTAACAATACAAACAACAAACATCCTGTACCAGTTCAGATTTCAGGTCAGAGGAGCAAAAAGTCTGCCTTTGGGAGGAGGTTCTAAAACCAGAGTTAGATAGAAGTGCATGCCTGAAGCTTTGAGATATGGGGGGAAGCTGATTTAATGTTATAATTTTTTATTGACCAGTTGAAGGCAGCTGCATACTCATTCTGAGAAGTCTAAATCTTGGGGAAGGAGAATCCAGGAACGCAAGTAAACTAGTGGCCAATTCAGCAGTAACTTCTGTCCTACATGTCCATCTTTTCCAAACTTCAGCTGCCCCAGCAGTGAAAGGACAGACAACAAATTTTTTTAAACCTGTATCTTTTACATATACAGCAGTTAGATACTTGGTAAACCTTTTCTGTTGCCATCTTCAAGACAGTCATTGGTGCTGTAAGAAATACATGTAACAAATACTTTAGATGAATAAATCTTAGTCCAGGTCAAACAGACCATTTAGGATCTCGTTTCTGTACATTTTTGTCTTAGCGGAGAGGTACCACTCAGTCTGAGCCAACTGCATTGTGCAACAAAGAGACAAAGACATCATGAATTGCCAGTGTTTCCAAACAATCCTCCCAACAGAAACATAATTAAATAGATGCCTGGAGTTTTTTTCCTACAGACTCATTCCCCTGAAATTTGAGTCCCCAAATCACCATGGTAGGAGAAGATCTCTATGATCAAGTCCAACTGCCAATGGTTAAATGATGATGGACTTTCAGAAAGAGGAAATTAATGTCTTTTTCACAGGGCTTTATAACTGTATTTGCCCTACACACATTTACTCCTCATCTACAGCACAAGAAACCTACTGCTGTGGGATGACAGAGCTGTCAGTGGTGGTCATGACTTCACAGTGAGACAAACCCACGCTTGAATTCCACCCTTGCATGTCAGGTACTCAGGTCAGAGGCAGAAACACAGGTGCAAAATGCCAGAATCAAACAATCAGTGAAAGAGATTTTTATCCAATACAGTAAAGAAGTTTTAAAATCACTATTCTAAATGATCCTTTTCAAAGCAGACAAACGCAAGCATTTTAATTGAAACCAAAAAAGCACAGGAAAAAAATATGTCCTTAAAAACGAAAATAAAGGAGAAGAGCTGAGGTAGCAGTCTGCTTTTCAGTTCTCTGTAGGGCAAATAATAAAACAGCATACAGTAGGTCCATCCTCAGGTCTACCACAGGACCTCTGGTCAGCTCTTGGCTGTTACAGGAGGCTCAGTAATTTGCAGTGCCCATGATAGCTATTCCTCTTTCCCAAGAACATGCTGTAATTTGGCTTTTAGTCCTTATGTTCTTCCAAAGCACTGGGACGAATTTAGTATCTAGTAATACGGAGCAAGGAACAGACAGCAGACATTTGCAGGCATCTCTGGACTGTAAGTGTAAGACAGCTGCTGCCTGACCTCGCAGAGAACTCGGTGTACATAGGGTCTTGCAACCTTACCTTTCTTGGCATAACTGTCGTGTACCTGAGGACCTGTCCACCAAGCACCATTTCATTTTTATGGCATGACAAGATGCATGAGCATCTGTGAAGAGAATTCCCTCTACCTGAGGGGATACTATCACTGTGACATGCATCCACCCTAGACCATTAGCTATAGCTAGAAAAGAAGGAACTGCAGTTTCAAAAGGCTAGTAGGTTAGTTGTCCTTGGCAAGAGACCAAACTAACCTGCTTCTTTTTCTCTTAAACATCCTGGTACATTTTTCTCGACACATCACAATTATATTCATTAAATATAATTTGTGGCATTCAAATTGTATCAAATATGGTCATCAATACATATTCTGCAAGATATTGAACATTCATATGAAGCTCTATAAAAATATCACTTTTAAAGACGAGCAGTAACAATGGTCCAAAGCTTGTAGCATGATGAAATATTTTGGGTTAAAAGGAATTTGGGTCACGAACCTGATGAGGGAAAATTTCTTTCACAGGGCCTACCCTCCCCTGCTTTTGATTCAAAAGCAGAGAAGTACTTTTGGTGTGTTCCCAAAGTTATCTTTTCAAAACCAATCCTCCCCTTCCCTCCCCTGCTTTTGCAGAGGGCAAAAGTGTTGCCCTCGTGTCTGTCTAGCATGCGCCCACACCAAGGTTAGTTCCTACCTAGTCAACCACAGGTGAAAATTACACATCAAACCTCTCTTTTGGCAAGTAACCTCATATTCCCTATTACAGGGATTGCAATACACAGCTCCAGTTATCAGTAAAACTACAACCGTTTCTTCTGAGCAACATCTCAAATTCCCATCGTTTCACTTCATTGCCTCTAGATGGTATGAGCATAGATGACAGAGGCAGCCAGCAGCCACCCAACCTTGGCCACTATCGCCAGTTCACACAATCAGAAAGGAGCAGCATACATAACAAATTAAAGCCTGTGTTTGGTGGATCATGCTTGCCTGATCTTGACTCTTGGGACTGCTAGGAAGACTGGGTTGTCAAGCACTCTGAAAGCATGAAGTGTGACATTATTTGACAAAATCAAAAGATGTAAATAAAGTATGCATATTCTTCTATCCCTAGAGAAAAAGTTAGTGTATCAAAACCTATAAAGAAAGACATGAAGTCAAGAGCACCCAAAAATATACAGATTAATATATCTGAGCTGTTACTTAACAGTTGCAACTCAGGATTTTATACATAATTTGAAGGTTTCTGTTCTTCATTTCTCATGCGGGGAACAAAAAAAGAAAGGAATGAGCTCTAAAGGGGACTGACAGCAAAAAAAATGAACTGTAAGATTCACTTGGTTTGTTGGCTTGTTTCTTGTTCGTTGTTGGTGTTTTGATGGTTTTTTTTAATCAGAGGGGGGAAAAGACCCAATTACTGTGCCAAAATGAAAGATTTGCTCCAGATAGCCATTGACACTTGTCAGACTGCACTTTATAAGCTTTCCTCCACGACCATCAATACAATAAGCACCCAGTGTTTGACTTTCAGTTCAAACATTTCAAAACATCAAGTACATAAAAGCAGTCTGCACAGGGACTATCTTCATGATAGTCCCTAGATGTCCTCCAGTATTATTCAAAGAAGAGAAAAATATTTGTGTAAAAATGTCTTTACAAATTGTGTAAATATGTAAAAAAGTGGAAGATTTTATGGGATGTTACTTCATGATTAAAACCAGGCAATTTCATTTTATACTTTAGATGCTCTCCAGTCCCACTAATTACAGCTGTCTGTCTACTTATAAATCTCTCTGTACAATGGGAGAAGGAACACAGTTTTCAGTTGTCCAAATTACAAGAGACTGTAATACACAAAAGCAATAAACAGAGGTTCTGCCAGCAATCAGGTAACACTTACTGTAAACAATAGCTATTGCTATTTATTTGAGATGGGTTCAGCTGCTACGAGTTAAGATTTGGTTATTCTTATTTTGATGTTGGATTTCCAGCAGGTGGTGAAGGCACAATAGAAACGTTTAAACACAAGAGATTTTGAAAAGGGACTGGTATTGCATTGCATGTGACATAACAGTGATTTATTTTGAAAATCAGTTTTCCACCTCCCAGTACCCTCTACTAGTTTGTAGAGGCTACTTCTGAAACTTATTACTTCTCAGCTCTCCCAGCACCACATACACCTTGATGCCACACAAAAGGTGACCCACATTCAGAAGCAGCTCCATACCTCATCAGTTCTGTGTGCCAGTTTCTTATGCAACTGAGAAATTGTATGATGCACTGAAGTAAATGTTAATTACAGATACAAGCCCAGAAAAAAATTGACTAAATTTTCTGCAGTAGTATCCAGAGGGGTGTGATTTATTGCAGCTCTGGAAGGCGGGGAAGGAGCCCTCAGAAATCTTAATATCCTGCTTTTAGTGAATACTATGCTATGAAAATGCCACACACCAATAAGAATACTGTGTCAGAATAAGCAATCCCAGCACATGTTCAGCCAACAAGACAGGGATCTATCTGCAGTAAGGATGCAGACTTAGAAAAATGCTTAAAGGCTGGGTGGTACTTCCCTCCATGGATGTCAAGTCCCCTCAAAAGATGTAATGGTTCTATCTTGCCCCATGTAGCTGGGTTCTCCTAGCCATTTCCTCATTCCCAGCATCCCCAAAGGCTGTGCTTACATTGTGGGGGACACACACACACAAAATCTTTACAAATTCTACAAATGCATAACTGGTTTGTGTCTCATTTTCCCAGTCTAAGGGACACAAACCCAGCAGGTCCATTGATAGTTCCTGTGAAGACAGCTTTAACATCAGTAGCCACTGATGAAGCCACAAAAAATGACTGTAACCCATGTTCTCTCTGTTCCCCAGGTATACAGAACTTTGAATTGCAAGATACTTCGGGTTTGTACTTTGTTTAATTTCCTAAAGCAGATTAGCAGCGAAATGGAAGGTTAACAGAACACTAAGGTTTAGAATGTAAATGAACTAGTTATGAAAAACAAGGCTGTAATTCTCATAACCACTCTATGTCAACCATCTTACACATATTCAAAATTCAATCTTCTCGTAGAGGCTGAGAAATTTATGCTGCAGTACATGACAAAGTTACAATTATTGCAGGAACTTTTAATTCGGCAACTTGTACATTAAATTCTTAGTATGCCTCTGTGCTACCTCTCCTGCTGGTGGTGGGGCTTTTTAAACACTTATTTCTCCTGCTTTAAAAAGAAATGAATGAAACAGTGTTTGAATATCAAAATAAATGCAGATGACTTTTGCCAAATTCCACATAAAATTTACAGACTAAAAATATCAACCCATCTCACATCTATACCTTTAGACTCAATTACTGAAATAACCGTATTTTGCATACAGAATCTAACAGCACATGTAATTGGAGCCTTGCACATTGAGAGTTTAGAGAAACCTTGCAGATGTCTGACTAGAACTTCAGCAACCTACGGAACTACTTCAAACAGCTCACAAAGGCACAATATAGTTAAGGTTCAGGGCGGGATAAGAGGCCTTGGAAGTCTTACAAATTTCTCCCAGAGGGAACTGGTTTATGTTGTGTTAGCCTTCCTCCCCATCCTTCCAAACCCCTCAAAACTATGACTAATGCAACTTCATTTCACAAGGGTTTTTTTGTAACTAAGTTAAGAAGTCTGTGGGCCAAAAACACAGTGGCAGCCATCCCAGCCAAGATGCCACCTACGCCTGCTTGGTGCCTTTAGCAGCCATAACTTTGACGTGGGGACTTTTTCCACCTAATGTGAATGGAGGCCCTTGTATATGATGAGCTTAGCAAAGAACTTCTACCTTAAGTAAAACGTCTTGACCCTCCTGCCAATGGCCAGCAAAATTCAGCTAAAAACCACTCCTTTTTCTATGATCTTGGTAAGCAGACCTAATTAAATGAGACATCCAATGCACTTATTTAGCACAAACTGATTCTACCCTGACTTGTGTGAGCATGGGAAAAGAAAGCAGTGTGGCTACCAAGCTCTCCAGACCAAGGTTGCCTTTGGGTTTGCATCCTTGCCTCTACAGCCTGAGTCAACAGCCCTACACATGCATTTCTTCAGTTCACATTTGTTTCTGTGAGGAAAGAACATATTGAAAGACAGATCCAAGACAAACACGAGACATCATAGCTAACATAACCCAGAAAATATCTTTAAAGCTTTGTTCTTCCAAAATTGAGACTGAGGAACAAAACTAAAACTATTCTTCTGCCCAAGATTTCCAAACACCAAGGAAAAGATGATCATCTCTCCACTTGCAAGAGTATATTCACAGATGGAGGTTACCAAATGACAGACTTTATTTTTGCAGCCTCGAGATGCAGAGCAGATCCCAAACACCATTTAACATTGCCAGATTCGTTCATAACTCAGCCTGACTTCAACACAGGCTGAACCTTTGAAATGGTTGCTGCAGCTCATCCCAACAGACATACTGCACTTTCCCAGACCACAGTTTAAAAAAGTCCCAAAACAGGTATAGTGAAAGTGCTGGGGATGGATGCCTAGGAAGGACACTCTGGGTCATATTCTCTTCACAAAACTATGCTGAAGTCTGGCCAGACTCCAGCAATGCACATTTCCCAGCAGATGGCTACAGCAACATTTATCAGTAGGAACCATAAAAGACTTTCACTTTTGATTATGTGGTTGGGTTGGGTTTTGTTTATTTTGGTTTGGGGTTTTGTTTATTTGGGGGATTTGCTTGCTTGGTTGCTTGGTTTTCATTTGTGGTTTTGGTGGTAACAGTAATGCTTGGTTGTTTGGTTTTTGATTTTCGAAGAACATGGGGTTCTTCCTTCTTCCTCTTTCCTTTTTAAGCCTATTTAAAGGTATTCACCACATGCTTAGATTTCCCCCCCAAGCATCTATTTAGCTGTAAGCTACCTCAGGCCAAAATTATTTCATCTGTTCAATGTATTACACACTAGCACTCTGCAGACTGAAGTGATACTAGATCACTTAGTAAATCAAATCCATATGTTAAGTAAAGAAGTAGTACAGTGAGTGCCTATCCACAACCACTCACCTATAGGTATCACCTCCCATATTTAGCATATGAATAGAGGAAAATACCCCTCAAAACAGCAGAATTTTAGTTCTCCCTTCAGATTCAAATGTATGCATTAGGGAAACACCTCAGACTTCAATAATTTTTTTCTAAGGCATACTTCTTCCCTACAATTAGTTTCCATTGGTCAAGTGGGTTTGCTTCTTTATAGCGGGTTAGTGAATCATAGAATGGTAGGGACCTCTGGAGATCAAGTCCAACTCTTTTGCCAAAGTAGGATCACCTAGGGTAGGTCACATAGGAACAAAACCAGGTGGGTCTTGAAAATCTCTAGAGAAGGACACTCCACAATCTGTCTTTGCAGTCTATTCCCATGCTCCCTTTCCTTAGAAAAGCTTCTCATGTGGAGGTGGAACTTCCTATGTCTCAGTTTGTATCCATGGCCCTATGACAGGACACCATTGAAGAAAGATTAGCACCTTCTTAACACCTACCCCTCAGATATTTGTAAACATGAATAAGATCTCCTCTCAGTCCTCTCTTTTCCAAAACAAACAGCCTGAGATCTCTCAGCCTTTTCTCATAAAACAGATGTTCCAGTCCCTTAATCATCCTTGTAGCCCCCTGTTGAATGGTCCCTGTCCCTCTTGAACTGGGGATCCCAGATCTGGACATCATACTGTGAGAACACAATTTCCTGTTGTCTCAATGTGTGGCAATACCTGGCCTGAATAGATAAGGCAGTGGTTTTCAATGGCCCTTGATGGCTCTCAAGGACTTCCTTTCTGAAGCTACTGGCCAGTACTGTTCCTTTTCTTGCTCTAAAACACTGCAACTGCACTATGGGCCCCCTACACTGTAGGGGCCTCATGCAAACCAGTATGGCCTCGTTTTGCAAATTGAGGAGACCACCCCATGCCTAAAGGATATAAAAGGACCACTACCCCTTGAGGGGATGGTTGTTACATCTACCGCAGAAGCCCTTGCCGGATGTATACCCACTACCAAAGAACTTGCACTAATCCTGTGAAGGCACTGCTGGACGCTGTCTTTGTTTCTGTTACTTTTTGTCTCATTCTCTCTTTTCTCTCCTTTTTCTTCTTATTTCCCTATCCGTTCATCTAATCAAGTGTCTTTCAGGTGCCACTAACCACAAGCTTCCACACAATGCTCCTTGGATCAAAGAAAGGTAACTCAGCAGTCATTTGGTGTCAGTTCACCTTAATTTACATTGAAAGAAATTTTGAGTCTAGCACAACCTCCCTGCTGCCCAAGGTCGGCTTGGGAGATTGAGTCATGACATGGTCCAACAACTCAATGTCCTTCTTGTAATGAAGGGTAAAAAACCGAACAAAGTATTTGAGGTGTGGCCTCATCAGTGCAGAGTACAGGGGCATGATCACCTCAGGACTACTGCTGGTGAAACTGTTCCTTATACAGACAATGATGCCTTCTTAGCCTTCTGAGCACACTGTTGGCTCATGTTCACATGGGTGTTAACTTCTGCCAGTCAACTTTCCAGCTACTCTGCCCCAAGACTGTTGTGTTGCATGGAGTTGGTGGGACCTCAGAGCAGGACTTGGCACTTCTTTGTTGAACTTCATACAACTGACCCTGGCCCATCAACCCAGTCACAAGCAGAACAATCCCACCCAATTCATTGGCATCTGTAGACTTACTGAGGGTGCACTCTATTCCCTCATCCAGATAACTGATAAAGACATTAAAGAGAACAGGTTCCAATACTGAGCCCTAGGGAACACCACTAATGACTGGCTGCTAACTGGATTGAAATCCATTTGTCACCACTCTTTAGGCCCAGCTATTTCTTAACCAGGCCATAAGCAGCCAGCTACTCCAGGAGGATGTTGCGGGAAACTGTGTCAAAGACTTAAGTAAAGTCCAGATAAACGACATCCACAACCTGTTTTAAGTGATGCTTTGTGATCCATCCTACACTGTATAATATGACGATTTTTCTTCCCCTTAACCCAGAATAAGAAGGAGAAGAGAAAAATGGAGAGAGAAGGGGGAAAAAAAAGGTTGCCTGCAATCATATTGTTACACGGTGCAGACTTTATGGCTGGCACATATCCAGTTTGCAGTTGCGATAAGAAATGTGTAATCCTATTATACGGAGAGGAGTCAGAATGTACAAATAGGTCCTGGAAATAGGAACTTCTCCTGTAAGATTATTCTTTTCGCCATAATAGTTCTGCAAGTAGGTCTAGACCGCAGCTCTTTGCTATTCTCCCCACTGGTAATGGAAAGCCAACTGTCAAAACAATTCGCCACAGGAGCTGGGATTTTTGCAGAAGACAAAAAGCAGTGGTGTGGTGTGCTATAGGTTAGTCTACAGCAGTAATGTTAATCAGAACAACAGCTACGAGTCCTCACAGACTGGAAAAGTGTATGTCACCTTGTATAAAGAGAGGCTGGTATGCCCTGATGTTGCCACCTCTGCAAGGCTGTTAAATCCTGCATGCTGCAGTTTTTAACCACCATTAAATGTTTACTGGTGACTAAAATTGGTTCTCATGGCATTTTGCATCATTGTTTCTTTAGTAAGACAATACAGGAACCACTTCCCAAGCACAGGGTTATTGGGCTGCTAAAAGCATGTTCTCACACTGAGAGTAGAAAACCAAATACCACCTACCATGCAAGTCAGGATCCCTGTGGAGATAAACTCCTGGATAATTCCAGCCTGATTATCTATTTTTCTCATTTCCTTCGCATGACAGCACTGAAGTGCTGTGGTTACAATTCAAACAGTGGCTATGTGTTTCCCAACTTCCCTACGTGCATAAGTGCTTTTGACTTAAGTGAGGTAAGTTAAAAAACAGGACAATGCTCTCTTGAAATACAGCAGTTTTCTGCATAAGGACTCTTGCAGCAAGGAGGTAGTAAAACTCATGCCAGAAGCAGCTGTGCTCCCCAGCAAAACAGGTCGCTACTTAACTTTATTCCTGTCTGATCAAAGAGTAAGTTCCTCAGAGGGAAGAGCTTTCAAAGTGCAAAATATTAAGAAGGTCTTTTTCTAGGAAAAAGAATAAATAAAACAATCCACCTACAATCATGACATGCAGGAGTAAAGGACATGGACATGTGGTTGCAAGGCAAAAATAAGCACATAAACTAACTCCAGCAGCAGCAGGGTACACTAGCTTATTATGAATTGTGGTGAGAGGAGTATTACCAGCTTGTGAACAACCTGGTTTGGTATATTTGTATATACCAAGCAAGATTTGGTTTATTTGCATGCCACTGCAATTACTTCTGTGACAGCAACACAGACGTACTCAGCAAGTACCAACAAATGTCTTTAGCATCCTGTTTTCCAGCTTGCTGCAGCAGCAGAGCTCATAGGTAGGAAACTTAATTCCCTTCAGGGTACAGTGCATCAGCAATAGAAAGGGGGAAAAAAAAAAAAAGACAAAATAAATAGTTCTATTACAAGCAAAATACTCTGCATTTACAGGCATACAGAGACAGTGACTAAATGCTACCTTAGGTCACAGAAGTGCACACATGATTCCATTAAGCTCTGCAGGAATGTAAGAGTGGGTAAAGCAGTATTTAAACATACTCAATTAAGGTGTGTTGTTTTTTTTAACATTAAGTAATACTCCCCCATTAAGATCACTGAATTTTGGATCTTCCCAAATACTCTGTGATCCAAGCATCAGGCCATGTGGAGACTGAGCTTTGGTTGGCAGCCTTGGTTGGACTGGATGATATGCCTTCTAACCTTTGTGGATGTGAATCTCTTATAATTAAATAATACTTCTTTCTTGCAAAAAAGGTTGGATATCACAAATTCTAGGCGGAAAATAACAGTGAAGGAATCAGATTAAAATGATTCTGTTGAGTTAAAAGTATGCACTAACACAGATTCTGTGATCCAATTAGCAAAGAAGCTTTTCCATATGTTGCTGAAGTGCCTTTTGCAGCAAACTACCTTCACCTGACAAGCAGCAAATTATCTTGTAGCTGGACCCTGTTGTAGACTAATTAAAAGAAAATAGAAGAAATGGTAGAGAATTGTACAAAACTTGCTTATTTTTCCTAATAATATGAACCTAGCATGTTGATATTAATCTAACAGTTCACAAATTCCTCTAACAACAGCAGAGTGAGGCATAATTCAAAGCAGTGAAATACAACAAAACAATCAGGATTCTCTATTTGTCTTGTGAGCTTCAGGAGTTTGATGTTTAGAGTTCTTTTCCAGTTTCTTCTCACTACAGTTGGTGCTGTGACTACAGAAAGCAGCAGAAGACACTGCTCTGTGTGCATGCACACTAATCCCTAGAAATTTCTGTGAAGAAAAGCAACAATGTAACTCTACTGTGTGTGGAAGAGAAGATTTGTAATCATCTGTAAGGTTTCCTGCAAGAAACACAAGACTATCTCCTAATCCAAGTGCCACTTTGGAGTCAGTTCAGGAAGGCCAAGAGGGCAGCTGGCAGAACTGGCTGACTCATGTGGTTGAGGTCCAGCATAACATCAAAACTGTGACAGAGCCTTTCTTAATATTCAACCCTGGGCACCCACTGTTTGAATCACATACAACAAGTACGATCCACATACACTCCCCAGTTCTGCTTGAGGAAAGCTATGGCACCGCAGACTGAAAAAAATCTCCTCCACCACCTCTAAATTTTGTGTTTTAGGCTAAAATTGTCCTTTGATACTCACACAACACCACCTCTACTACACAACCCTAGTGCTGCCATGCAAGGAGCACTAGAATACAGGTGTGGTGTGTCCTGCTAATCTGGATCCTACTGTAACTGGATCTCTTAGCTCATTTGTACTTTTCCCTTTTCATGAATGACCTCCTAGAGACCATTAGGTAGCTTCAAGAGGCACTGTTAGGATGTCAGAGAACAAGTTGTCACCTGGGTACGTACAGAACTATTTTTGGATGGAAATCACTATACTTTGCTGGCATTTTCTTTAAAATGCTTCTATCCTTGCTTGGGACATGCAAGCATGATTAGGATTCATCCTTTGACTTCTGCTGGCTACTGTGCTGAAATTACATTGCTGTTTTTTGATATCTGGCTGAAGTGTGAGTAACTGATGTCGTTATCAACTCAGAGCTATAGAGAAAATGGAATCTGCTCTTTCGCAAAATCCTTCAGCTAGGATAAATCATATTGCTTCTGTGGTCTATGTTCTACATAATAAAATGCACATGGACAAAAATAAATCAGCAGCTGGAGCTTCAGCACAGTCTTCTCGTAAGGGAAGATCCTTCTACATCTTCTCCATCATATCCTGACAAACCAGCAGACAGATTACTGGCAAATTTTGTCTGCAGATTTCTTGATGACTCAGAAGGGGTTTCTGGTACCTGCAATACTGCTTAAACTGTGCAGGAAAAAATACTGTCCTTGTACAAGTGTGGCTGATAACATCACAATGTACTTTTTCCACACGTGTTTTAGAGAAGGCCATTTACTTAACTTTCAGTTCATACATAATGCTAGGAAAAATAAAGATGCTTGCATAACTACAGCTCATTCAGAAAGTTGTGTTACACTAGGGAAGCCTGAAGAAAGTCCTTTGCTGCTTTTGCAAATTGTTCATTTTATCTCACATCCTATAGGCACGTGTTTTTATCTTTGTTTCAACTGTACAGAAAAGAAAGAGGAAACAACAGAATCAAAATGGGGAGCATAGATAGGTAGTTACTGGTGGGGGGAAAAAAGGCAAAAATTGTACTGATTTTGAAGAAAAAAAACACCACACCGTGCATGAGCTAAGAAAAGTTAAATGAAAAAACAAGTCACCAATTAAAAGCAGATTTCCCACTGAGCAGTTATGATCTGAGCAATTATGGTAGTAACAACCATATTCACTTATTAAATATATAGAAACACTGGAAAAAATATTTAGATGGAAGCACTTTTTTTCCAAGTTCTACTTCCTCTGAGAAACAGTAAAAGCAGAGGGAGCCTATTAAAAGGCCTACTCCTGTTCAAATTGCCAATTTAAAGACTTTGGTTGAAGAAAGCTGAAGTAATGAAGAATTGCCTACCCCACCATAAGCCTAACAACTCCCCTCCCCATCAGTTTCCAAACCAAACAAAATATTGTAGAATTCCACCTAATAGAATGCATCACTTTAATGCAAGTCCCAATGCATTTTTCATACAGTTCATTGTTTGAGTTAATTTAATTAAAAGAGAATCCAGATGAGTATAATCCTGGCAAAAGGAAACTATACAGACAATACTTTGGCAGATTGCCATGATCATTATATCTTATCTCTTAACTGAAAACACAGCTAAAAGAATAGGATAAAACAAGTCCATTTTGATAACCATCAAGGGAAAAAAAAAAAAAAGAAAAAAAAAGAAAAAAGACATCTTCCAATCATTTCCACAGGCTGGAACAAGACTCAGGTATTGTTCAGTTTGCTTTTTGTTCAGTCTGCTAACTTTTGACAATCGTTTAGGTGCTGTGAACATAACCATGAACAGTTTTTGCAGGAAAATTTACCATCGTGGTATGCTACAGGGACAACTTTTGTCATCCCTCAAGGTAGTGAACGTGGTACTATTTATGGTTCAAACACTCATCTGAAGTTTCTTTTTTCCTACAGAAATGTAATATTTGAGTCCACCTATAAGGCCAAAGTCATATCAAGTTGATGAGGACTGTGTATGTATCTAAGCAGAAGAAAATACATATTCCTTAAAATTGTGTAAAATAGATCAGGGTTTGAAGTTCAGCTGTTGACTGAGCTCCACTCAGATCAGAAGCAGCAAGCCTTCTATGGAAACCTTTCTGAAAATGACTCTTGAATTAGGAATATTTCTTAAAACTCTGTAGGGATATAAATCAGTGCTGCTGATCTGCAGGCTCTTATAGCTTGAAGTCTAGTAATATTAATCTAAATTTCATGGGCTGAGAAGAAATATTTCCATGAGCAGACATTTCTAAATTAGGGATACTTTGGGATTTTTTAATGACTGGGAGATATTTTTGCATGCAATTTCAATTCTGATCTACACACTCCCGACTGCAAGTTTTTCTGTTAGTATTGTGCAAGAATATAAAAAGAAATAAAACACATTCAGTCTCTGCCCAGCAGATGAACAATTTTAATAGAAAAGCAAAAATGTGAGAAAAAAGGTCAAATGATACAACGAAGATAAAACAAGCAAATGCATACTCCTACCTTATTAAAAAAAAACAACTTCCTAAGCTGGAGTAAAAATACTTTGGTTTAATGTCTGAAATGACAACCTGATCTAGGCAAACCTGCTTTAACAGGATAGTCGGACTACATGATGCCCAGAGGTCCCTTCCATCTCCTACCATTCCATGATTCTATGTGACTAGAAAACTATCTCCTACAGGCGAGATGAAGTTCAAACCTATTTCTTCTCCAACAGCCTTTGAGACACCACACAAATGATGGAAAGTTAGGTAGCCAAACAGATTTCACTATGGCAGCCTCTGAGCAGTCTGTGTCTCAGTTACACCTCTGAAACACAGGATATAGTTCATTACCCCCTGGACCGGGTTTTGCAGGAAATACATGAGGCGAGCCTAATGTGATTATTTTGGAAGGCAACTACTCTAAATGCCAACAGATTAAAATAGTGCTGGATAGCTGTGACCAAATAACATAGAAGGAATGCATTTTAAAACTGCAATGCAACAGTCATTTCACATCCATGTACTCATCCTCTCTCTGTTCATTTCCAGTGTAGAACACCACAACAATTGGAAGAGACTGTAAAGAAACAGGAATAGCCATTGCTCATCTTCACACGTAGTCATTACTCCTTCCCAGTTTCAAGTGCTTTCAGCACTAATGCACACGCACACACCATGGGCAGCTGCTGTAGCTGCTACACCACCATTAAGTGATTACAGGCAACAGAAAAAGAGCCTCCTGCAGACATGCTCTTTCCGAGCACACCTTTATTGCCATAAGAAGTCTGAGAGCTTCCCAGCTCTGACAGCTCTTCAACACAGTGTAATAAAAACTCATCCACACAGCCAAGGATCTGCCCTCAGCTACCAGCAATTAAAATTAATCATTCACAAGTATTTTCATGGGCATGTTCAAAAAGAGACGCTGCCAGCTCGCTGAATCCTCAAAGCTGACAGACCTTGAAATAGGCTGTGGTCAGGTACAGTGCATTCCTGGGTTTCAAGCAGTTAAAAACATGCTTTGCATACCGATTCACTGTCCCACTCGCAGGACCACAGCTCTCTGACCGTCAGAGATACCTTGGTCCTGCAGTCAAACATCTGAGATGGTATCAACAAGTGACACTGGGGAGGAAAGAGATTTTTCAGATAAATACTGCTGTTCTTATAATTATCACTGCCCTTCTGGGAGTCAGAACCATATCAGTGTTAAAATTTCTTATTACTGAATCATAGTTTCTTCTGAACACGAGATTTTTCCCCTGTTCCCACATATTTGTATTAAGTTTTTTATCATTGTCTTCTTCCCTTTCAGCTTCAATGCTTATGCTATTGAAGGAGGTGAAGAGGTTTCTACAGTACAGAGAAGCCTGAAGGTTATCAGTTTACAAGCTTCAAAAAGTACTGAAGAAATGATATTTACAGAGGTAAGAGAATTAATAAAATTTGAGGTAAGAGATTAGGACTGTCACTTTCTGGAAGATTATTTACTTATACAAGTAGTTTTTAATGGGAGTGAACATGTACTATTCATGATAGCAGCCTTGATCAATTCCGTCCCTTAGAAACCTACCAAAAAACATAAAAGCACATATCTTATGTATATAAACTCAAAATTTCAAGGCAGTATGCAAGACCAAGATTATAACTGATGCAGAGAGAAAGCAGTCTCATGCCTAACAGATGGCAGATCCCTAGGTATCAACCTGCATATAGCTCCTTCCTTCGCATCAACTGCAATATTGATTTTTACAATACCTACTGGAAAAGTTTTAACTGGATGCAGTCAATGAGGAGCAGTATAATGGGACTGTCTGCCTCCTACCGTGTGTGTTCTGTAGTTAGAGCTCAAAACTGGAACTCAAATCAAGAGATAGGAGAAGATCCAACTTCTTATGCTTATCGTCTCTCACCACCACTTTAGGTCAGAAGGCTTCAAAGAAATAAATATTTGGTCTTTGCTTAAATAGAGAAATCTCTGATAGAAGGTTTGCAAATGTGATGCCCACTATAAGAAGGGCCAGAGGAAGGACTGAGGAAACTACAGGCCTGTCAGTCTGTCTGACCTCTGTGCTGGGGAAGGCCATGGAGCAGACCATCTTGAGTGTGATCATACAGCAAATACAGGAGGGCAAGGCAATCAGGCCCAGTCAGCATAGGTTCATGAACGGCAAGTCCTGCTTGGCTAATGTGATTTTCTTCTACGGCAAGGTGACCCACTTGGTGGATGAGTGAAAGGCTGTGGATGTTTATCTGGACTCTGGTAAAACTTTTGACACAGCTGTCTCCCACAGCAATCTTCTGGAAAAACTGGCTGCTCATTGCTTGAATAGGTAGACACTTCACTAGGGAAAAAAACCGGCTGGATGCGCAGGCCCAAAGAATTGTGGTGAATGGAGTTAAACCCAGCTGGCAGTGGGTCACAAGTGGTGATCCCAGGTCTTGGTACTTGGACCAGCTATCTCTAACATCTTCATCAATAATCTGGACAAGAGGATTGAATGAACCCTCCAGAAGTTTGCTGACAACACTTAAGTGGGAGGAAGCATTAATCTGCTTGAGGGTGGGGAGGCTCTGCAGAGGGATCTGGACAGGTTGGTTGGATGGGCTGAGGACCATTTTATGAGATTCAGTAAGGCTAATCGCCAGGTCATGCACTTGGGTCACAATAACCCCACGATACGCTTTCAGGCTTGGGAAAGCATGGCTGGAAAGCTGCCCAGTAGAGAAAGACCTAGGGGTGTTGATCAACAGCTGGTTGAGTGAGCCAGCAGTGTGCTCAGGTAGCTAAGAAAGCCAACAGCATCCTGGCTTCGACACCCAATAGCACGGCCAGCACCTGTACTCAGCACTGGTGAGGCTGCACCTTGAATAATCTGTTCAGTTTTGAGGCCCTTACTACAAGGAGGACATTGAGGTGCTGGAGTGTGTCCAAAGAAGATCAAACAAGCTGATGAAGGGTCTGGAGAACAGGTCTTCTGAGGAGCAGCTTAGGGAACTGGGGTTGTTTTGACTGGAGAAAAGGAGGTTCAGGGAAGATTTCGGCTATCTCTACAACTACTTGAACAGAGGTTGTAGCGAGATGAGGGCCTGTCTGTTCTCCAGAGTAATAAGTCATAAAAGGAAATGACCTCAAATTGCACCAGGGGAGGTTTAGGTTGGATATTTGGAAAAAAAAAAAAAAAA
>VWZE01005333.1:388134-432192 GCA_013396675.1 Eubucco bourcierii
GGGGGAGAGTGAACTGTTAAAAGAGACATGAGGAGCCCTAAAACCACCTTGAGAGGGCAGAAACAGCCACAGCAGGCAGGGGCAGCGTGAGCAAGCACATATGTGTATGGGGAGGATACAACTCCCTGAAATTTCTCGTCTGTTCAAGACAAAATGAAGATAGTCCAAATGCTTGGGCATTGACATGTTCTGTCCTGAGCAGAGATGTGGAGCAGCTCTGTCAGAGGAGAGATGAAAGGCTTCCAACCACCAGACAATCTCACTAGCAACAGATTAAAGTGGTTTAAGTAACTATATATTTAATAAGGTCTGAAGGGCAAGGACAGTTACATTTTGATTGTTTCGAACTACTTATCACTTTCTATTTTTGTTTCTGTTTTAAATATAAACATAGCATTTTTTCCCCAGAGTTGACATAGTCTAAGTATATAAGCAAGGCAAAGAGCAGAGGGAAAAGTACCATCTCTCATTAGTCCACTGACAGAAAAGATGAGCATTCAGACACCAAAATCTGCAGACATGAAATCTTAAAGCAAAGATCAATACTCTCTAAATACACAAATGCAAGCACACAGGCATATACACTTGTATATAAAAACTTCCTACCATGCTTTAAAATCTGAAAGGCTCTCCCAAGTTTACACTGCCAGTAACAAACGCAGCATTTCTGTCCCTGGTTGGGGGAAAAAAAAAAAATCTGTTTTAAAAAAAATACACCATGGAAAGACCCCAGCAGCAGAAGACACAATTAGCTGTTACCGCTGTGACTATGGAAAACTGTTATTTTTTACTCTGCACCTCACTTCTCTTTGCTACTCTTTATATCCACCTTAAAAGTTACATTAGGATTCAAGCAAACAGGGTCTTTCATTTGGGGTATTGTAGGCTTCTTGCTGCAGTCCTCCCTGGACCTCCCCTGGGGAGCAGAGGGGAAGGGGGGAAAGACAAAACTCAAGCAGCAATAAAAAGTATTAAGTTTGCAGTTCAGCACTCTGTTTCCTCCTTTCCTAATGCAAATTCAGGACACATCCTGTAGAAAGCAAACACCCACAGAACTTCCCTATTAGGAAAAAAAAAGAAAAAAACCCAAGAAACCACTAGTAAATACGTAACAGTTATTTCTTTATTCTTTCTTGCTAGGTAAACCACTACAATACTCCTTGCTGCCTCATGGACAAATGCACACAAAGTTCAACACACCAAAAAGATGTTTTGAGGCACTGGAAGCATTTGATGTGTCTTGTCTTTCCTTGTACACTGAGGAGTCTGCATAACCTAATAGCATTAGCTTACTAACAGATATATTAATAGGTTTGGAGGGAGGGAAAGAGAAAAAGCTACTAAAACATATTCCACCTACACGTCTTTCTACTAATCATAAAGTTGTGTAGAAAGCAAATTGCTTTTCCTGGACCAGGAGTTTAAAAAGAAAAAGAGAAGACAGGAGAAGAGCAACTACTTTCATCTTTTTTTTTCCAGAAATCATCATATATATTAAGAAAAAAAAAAAAAAAGAAACCTTTATATTAATCACTGCATTTATCAATCCATGACATGGAAAGAAAGCAAAAAACCCAACAAACACGTCAAGAACTGCCACATCTTACAGCTAGTAATTTCAGAATGATAAATATAATGCTGGCCTCAGATGGCTGGAAGGATTAGATTTAGCTGTAAAACAAGAACTGCAGTTAACAGTTGTTATTTGGTCTGGTGTTAGGATTAGAAAGCACTGCTAATCACGAGAAATGTAAAAAGATTAAGAGATGACAGTGTCAGGAAGGTTTTTAAGAGCATGCAAGTGCTGGAATACATTATGGCATTAAAATTTCCTGAAGGATAAAAATTAGATACAGCAGCCAGTTTTACTTGCACTATCTGCACCCCATAAAGAGTGTTAAAAAGACTGGAGATGTGAAATGTATGCCATGGCTTATCCTGAAGGGTCCTGGAGGGCTTTAGTGAGGAGAAGTAAGGGTTTGTCTTCTGGTACCTACATATTAACTACCGCAATCTAAAATCTGTATTTAGAATAGTGGGCATGGGTTTGGGTTAGGAGATTTTGCTTACAAAAAATCTGCCTGAATACAGGAATTGCATCATTTAAAAGCACTGTAACAGAAATTATTATGGCATCTGGTATCTGTATCCTTTCAGTAGGAAGACTAAGATGACACCTTAATTTCCTTGATCATTTCCACCTGGTTTAGATTTACCTTTATGTTCTCACTTATCAAGAATGAGTAAGCTCACCATAAAAAATACTCCATCTGGGTTGTGTAAAAGAATCCCCATGGGGAGGGGCTGGGGGGAGCAAACAGCTTCCAAAACCCTCAAAATAAATACTCTTTTTAAACTTATATTTAAATGGAAACTTTTACTGAAAAGGTATTTTAACCAGTGGAGACCACAGCGTCATGAGGTCAGAGAGTTCTCCAGCAACAACTACAGAATTCATCACTGTCATCCTCAGACACCACTCCCCCAAACTGCAGAGTCCATAGTACAACAACTCAAGAATGCAGACCTCTGAAAAGCCCATCAGTTTCCCCACAGGCCTGACAGACAGTCAACAGTTGTTTAGCAGCGAGGCCAAGCAAAGCTTACCTCTCACCCACAGTATCCCAAATTCATCAAATGACTCAAAGCAAAATTCAAGGATCACCATACAACCACATGACCATTACTTTGCTCAGCTGCATTTCCTCATAGGTCTCCAAGAAGCCCAAATTCTGATTTGGACCACCCTCTTTTACTCATTATTTCAATGTTCTGTAAATCTGACCCCTACTATTCAAAGGGTCAGGGAATGGTATGAAATAAGATCGCTTCATTTTCTAGCACAGGAGCACTTTTCAGTCTAGTGCTCCTAGTGCATCTGTCTGAATTTTCAGACTCTACAGACTACTTTTACCTTCTGTTCCCTCAAAATGAACATTTTTTTCCAGCTGCCTGTAGCAGAAGCAGAAATAATCATCTTCCAAGAGTTATAAAACAGTCACATTAAATAATAGAGGTGAAAGCACTGCATGATTTCTGCAGAAGTCTTTTCAGTAGAACAGATAAATTTATTCACGGCATTATGGAACAGTTTGAGAAAACAAGATCATACAATGTACACTGCCTCTATTTAAATTGTTTCATTTCTATTCATGAGTGCTCTGATTAGATACACCAAAAATATCATCAGCAAGAAATAAATAATTCTGCCAAATTAATAGTTATTTATTTCTTTTACCTGAAAATGGAAGTAGCATCTCACTCCCACGAAATAAATAAATAAAGCTGCCGTAATTTGGATGTATCGATCTCGATGGTTCAAGTCTACACAGCATATAGAGACAGGTATTCATTTACACTTTTTTTAATATTAAATACCTTCTTTCAAAATGACAAGTCCTTTAGCAAGTGAGGATAGGTTAGTATATGCTTTGCTTAGAGACGTTTAGTAGACAACCAGGTGTTTCTTTTAGCCTGCAGTTTTCCCCAGATATTTGGTTGAGAGAATTAAATAGCTTTGAATGTGAAAAGTGGTTTAGAAATGGTATTTTAGAGAATACAAGAAAACTTTCTGTATCAGACAAAATTTATCTCAAGCTCAGCAAATGCTCTTTAACTAATAATACCTTTCTTTCCCCGGAAAGAAAGTGGCTATAAGAAACCATTACTAACATCATTAGATGAAGAGAGCTACTAACCAGCCCCAAATAAAGAGCTCTTTAGTACATTCCCCTCTGTAAAATATTTTTCTGGAGAAACATGGAAAAGGTGGATTTGTACCAACAGAGCAAAAGATATTTAGCAGAAAGATCTGACTAATATTTTGTTCGGAAAAAAAACATTAACAACAAAGAAAGGAACAAAGAAAAAAACACCAAAACAACCACCACCACCAAAAAACAAGAAAAAAACCGCACCCACAACTAAGCCACAAACCAAACAAAAACAACACACCAGAGCTAATGTTTTAGACATTGCAGAATGATGAATGCAGTGTCTACCCAGCTTACAAACATCCAAGAAACAGCTCTCCACGCTTTTGAAAAATTTATCCAGTTGACCAGACAATGAATTCTTTCTAAAATTCAATTGCTACAATGTTTTGGAAAAAAAAAAAAATCTAAATGCACAGCTATCTCAAGAGGACCCCATTTGCAAAGCAGCCAAGTGATACACCTCTGAGAGCTACTTTTAGCTACTGCAGGCAAGATAAATCAAGAAAATGCTGAGTTGAGATGCAATTTGACAGTTATTAGCAGAAGAGGAGTAATTTGATGAAGAAAAAATTCGGGGGGAAAAAGAAATCTGTTCACGGCAACAGATTTTGGAAGCCTATTTGCACATAAATTGGAAAAAACAATTCTTGCATTAGAAACTGATGAAGATGAAACAATATACTCTAAATCCTAACATATTTGAAATTATTGTCTTTGATTCAAAGCTGATAATCCTGTAACAGGCAGTAACTAAACAGAGGCTTACCAGACTCACTCTGCATGCTGAAGAGACTGCACAGTCAGATCCTGGTCTAGGGCCATTCAGCTACTGAAATAACCAGATTTACTGCTATATGCACCTTTGGTTTTGCCATTTGAAAGCATCTACAGCACACAGAACATTCAGTTGTGTTTTAAGTGTTAGCAGCATAAATATCCTCTCGTGTACCATATAATTCGCCACTTCTGGCTTCCCATAAATCAGGCATGCGACCAATCATCTTTTTAATGTTGGACATTAATGGCAACTCTATTATTCAAATCCAGGCTGTGCAGACTTGCCTTTCAAAGGATTGCAAAGCCCTCACGAGCAGGCTTATGACTGAGCAAGGGAAGATTCAAAATTTGGCTATGATCTTCCCACTACAACCTCGCCATCATTAGAGATGTGATATTCTGCATCTTTCAATTTATCTCATCTGTCTAAAAGGCTTTTTTAAAAAATACCTCCTATAAACAGGGAGGGGGAAACAATTTAGAAAGCCTTTTGCACTCTTCAAGAACTGCCTCTTTGTGTACTCATAAAATTTCAGTGTAAATGTTTTCACTCACTCGTAAGCAGAGATGTTGTTCTTTACTGCATTACAATTAGATGCATAGATTAAGAGATATCTTTCATGTCATTATATCAAGCTCTTCTACAAATGTACAAAGGGATTTTATAGATTGTTGTCTTTTCTGCTTACCAGTGAATTTTCACGCTCAGTGTGAAATGCAGTAAAAGGAAAAGATACCTTCTCTGTGTTTACAGTGCCCACTAAGAACCATTTCAAAACCAAATAAAACTCAGCTATGAATTAAGCAGCAGAAACTGCTCTCCCATGGGGTTTCTTTCTCTCTCTCCCCTTCCCCTCATCTTTCAGTTCATGAGGATAGAGACCATGAAAACTAAATGGATATACGCTTAAATAATTCATCTTTTCAGGCACATCAAACCAAGTACTAAAGTTCACCCACGGGGCTGGCCAGATTTAGCTGATTCCAGTGGTATTTTAAACAACATTCTGGACAGCTAGTCACAAAAGGTTACGAGGAAATGATGAGCGGCTGTGCTGATAGAGTTGCTTCAAAACATGTTGAAACTACCTGTTCTTACTGACGGGGAGACATTACCAGCTGTGCAGAACTGCTACTGCATTTTGGAGAGTCATGCCTACAGAAGAGAAGCTTTGTGAGCAGGGCAAGCTCTGGCACATCCTGGGAAGATGAAGAGAATTACAAAGGCTGAGTATCGTTTTCCTGCCAAGTAGTAGGAAAACATGTGGCAACATAAAGCGTCTTTAAGAGCACAAATCCCATAGGGCAGACTTCTGCACTCAGCTGAGTTGATCCTACAAGCCAAGTTGCCTTAAACTGAGGTCTCATGGGGGCTGGGAAGTGAAACGACAGTAGTAATTTTCCTCCTCTTTAAGCAATGGGGGAAAATAGAGGTTTTTGTGTATTTTTGAATATTCTAAGTAGTACAAACAACAGATTCACTCCTGAAGGAAGTCTAACAATATTTTTCTGTAACCTTTATTACACGTGCAGTTCAAGTTATCTTTATTATACTAAATAAACCATATCAAATTCTTGCAGCTAATGAGGTCAATAACAACAAAAAAATCTTGCAACTTGGGGTTTGTTTCAGTTTTTACTCCCTTGAGTGCCAGAATCTAAACCTTTCCAATATTAATATTAACTTCTTACTCTAATAACACAAGCAGTATTTCTCATTTACATGACTATCAACATGTTAGAAAAAGAGTCTGCAAAAGGTGACCAAGGAAATAGGTCTTTCTCATAACTAAGATCTGTTCTCCTGATTCACACCAACAGCTTCTCATTGTTCAAACTGAATTAGAAAAAGCAAGAAAGAAATAATTACATTTCAGGATACAACAACTGACCTCTATTTTGGCAACACTGCATTGCCTGTGTAGAAGATGGTTGGTTGAACTGAAGAAATCACTTTGCCATGTGAGAACCTTGAGCAAGTTAATCACTCGCTACCATACTAGAGAACTTTTGCAGTCATGTTTATATATGCAAATTCAGTAAAGTGGAGATTTATTGCAACAATCACAAAAACAAAACAAACAAACAAACCTACCTCCAAAACCCAACAAAACAGGAGAGACGAGTTGGAAGCAAAATGGGACAAAAGAAAAACAAATCATAGAATGGTAAGGTTGGAAGGGACCTCAAGGATCATCGAGCTCCAACCCCCTGCCATAGGCAGGGACACCTCCCACTAGTACAGTCACTCAAGGCCTCGTCCAACCTGGCCTTGAACACCTCCAGGAAGGGAGCATCCACGACCTCCCTGGGCAACCTGTTCCAGTGCCTCACCACCCTCACTGGAAAGAACTTCCTCCTAACATCGGTCTAAATCTTCCCTCTGCCAGTTTAAACCCACTGCCCCTTGTCGTGTCATTGCAAGACCTTGTAAATAGTCCCTCCCCAGCCTTCCTGTAGGCCCCCTTCAGATACTGGAAGGCTCCTCGAAGCCTTCTCTTCTCCAGGCTGAAGAGCCCCATTTCTCTCAGCCTGTCCTCATAGGAGAGCTGCTCCAGCCCTCTGATCATCTTTATAGCCCTCCTCTGGACCTGCTCCAACACTTCCATGTCCTTCCTGTGCTGAGGGCTCCAGAACTGCACACAGAACTCCAGGTGGAGTCTGAGGAGAGCAGAGTAAAGGGGCAGAATCACCTCCCTTGCCCTGCTGGCCATGCTGCTCTTGACGCAGCCTAGGACTCGGTTGGCTGTCTGGGCTGCATGTGCACACTGCAAGAAAATACAGTATTCTTGGATTTGCGGTGGAGCCCTCACTGATTTATTCCATATGAGTTTGTACCCAGCCAAAATTAATACTGTTTACAATACTATAACCCAAATCACAGAGATAAGATTTGACAGAGAGTTAAGCTCTGCAGAATGTGTTTTGGATAAGTATCATTAGCAACAGCTCAAAATATCTTTAAGTATCACCTAATAACATGCTACCTCTTGAGGGGAAATTTTGAGCCCTTCAGCAGAAAGCAACCTTGCTGCAAGCAGGATCTTAATGGCTTTGAGCTACTGCTTGTGCAGTTAGAGACCTCTTTAAATCAAACATGTTCAAAAGTGTCCTTCTTCTACGTTGCCTGTACTGGGCTTCCCATCACAAATTTATGTCCTCATGCTTTCCAGAGTAATGATGTCCATATACCTACATAAACTGTCCATGAGCAACACAGACTCTTCCACTTGACTAATCCTCCCACATTATGTGGAAAGATTAAGTGCTCCATAGGCCTTTTCTGTGGAAGCCACTCTAAAATATACTATGCAACATTTAGTGCATATAACATGTGCATAAAATACATGTATGATGAGAAAATGTACATTAGTTGATTCTGACGAGTACTAGAACACTGTCCATCATCATAATAAAAAAAATGAACAGGTATTACTGCAACCAAATTCTGCCCTTTGCTGATGTGGAAAGCAGCATTCATTTCTTTCCTTCATAAAACAAAAAGCTTGCTGAAACCAGAGCTTTTACTTCTTTTTTTCCTTCCTTTTTTTTTTAAAACAAACAAAAGTTTAAAAACAAAGCTGGTTTTGCTCAAGCCAGCTGACAGTGTGGAGAAGCTGTGTAGAAGTTTGCTTCCAGAGCATGTGGAAAGCAAAAAAAAAAAGTTCCTGTGACCTTAACAGCAATCCTGTTTCCATATTACAATACATTTTTGTACTGTAACAAGGGAAAGTCTCTCATGTTCCAGTCAGAAAAAGTCATCTTCCAGTAAAGGCACAATGTGATCAATAACATTTTCTTAATATATTATATTATATTATCTCTCACTGAAACGTTTTTTCACTTGGCATTTCGGGCTGCCAAGTAGGGGAAAGTCATGACAAAACTAAGATGGTAAATGAGATACTGCAAATTAATCCCATCAAAAAACAATCTTTTTGTTTGTGAACAGTTTGACAAGCCTGCATCGTTTGACTCCAGCAGAAGCTTTCTAAGCTTTCAAATATACATGAAACAGAAGAATCTGCTCTACTGCCACACCAATCTTCACTTTAGACTGCATAACTTTGTGTTGAAACACATTATATTTTCAACAACCAACTTATAAACCAAAATTGGTGGGG
The DNA here is from genome assembly GCA_013396675.1 of Eubucco bourcierii. NCBI lineage: Eukaryota > Metazoa > Chordata > Aves > Piciformes > Ramphastidae > Eubucco > Eubucco bourcierii. Next base: position 396,752 of record VWZE01005333.1, read on the forward strand.
CATTCTTTAAATATTAGTTTAGAAAACAGACTCAGAAGCCTACAATATCATTTGTGAAATCCTATTTTCAAGTCATAGCCAAGAGCAAGGTAGAGCACAGGAATCCTGCACATTTGAAGCCGTTTTGCACAGAGTTATCTGCAATCTGATCCTGAAAAGGCCCCAGTGATGAAAATGCCAGCTGAAGGATCTCAATTTGGTATCGGCAAAGTTCAAAGAGAGCTTTGTCACAATGGGCTTTAAAGTACTTTACTGTACTTTACACGTGTCTGAAATTACTTCTGCTTTATTCCCCACCCTGGAGCTAATGCCCTTCTGCAGGCTGAAATGGTGACCTGCTGGCAGCAGGGCCCACACTCCTCGCCTTCATGTGAAAGCCCATCATCATTTTAGCACCAGTTGCTGTACAACCAGCTGCATTACTAAGACTGGTGTTCAGCACGACCCAGAAAGGCACAATCCTGCAAAAAAACCTGGGTGCACACAGGATACTGCCAGTAGGATTACTTATGTGCACCCAGCATTGGCAAGATTAGGTGAAGAATCACTGCTGTGTTTATATTTCAGCATAAGGCGCAGGCAGCTGTTGAATATTCATGCCATAGCGATGCTCTCTGCATGAATTCTCCAGCATGAACATGTAAAGGCTGTAACCATACCCTGAAGAGTTTACCATCTAACACCCCAATTAAAGTGATACTTTAGTATGTACCCTGTTTTAAGCTCACAGAGCATGCTCATTGATTAATTGTATTCCTACAATGAAGGATGTGCTACATATCCTTACTTAATCAAAACTCATGTTGAAAACAACATAAAAGAAGTGGGAGAAAATAAATGAAAATTTAATTTACAACTGCAAATCCCAATACCTCTTGAGATCAGAAACATGGAAAGTGCCAAACAACTCATCCACCTAAGAAGTCATTCATAAAAGATAACCATTCTTTTTAATTGTGGTGAAAATGCATGCAGGGGAGATGCACAGGACTCAGCTGACAGAATAAATTCAAGTAGCAGCAGATATGTTTGCAAGAGAAAGGGTAGAAAGTAAAATTGGTCTCACTGATGAGCAGAGATGACATTATAAGCAAACTAGACAGGAAGGCAAAAATAAAGGTTTTGAAGGACAAGGGAAAGTTTGTAGGGAGTTTTGGTTGCAGTCTTTACTACTTTTTTTTTTTAAATAACAAATTAGGCAGCAAGTCTCCATGTAAATGAGCACTTATAAAACAGCCTTTCTAGGTGAATAATTTTTTATGATTAATAAAATCTGCAATCTGAGTAACAACGTCCTGATGACTTTTTGCCATTTGCAATTATCGCTCATCCTGGCACCAAAAACTCATTATTATTAAAGCTGACAAAAAGAATACTTAACTGCTTCCATGAAAGAACTTAATTCTTAGAAGAATACCAAGTTCCTAAGCTTTGTTTCTACTTCCAAATCTTGAATGTGAAAAATGAGGCCATCCTAGCAACCCCCTGTGTATGTCTCCTTCGATTTCCAACAAGTAATTTGGATCAAAGCATCTAATTTGTAACACAGCACAACGCATTACAAAAGCATATTTCTTTGGTTTAAAAGCAACCTACAAAGAACATGGAGTTAATGTAACCCTGTATAACTAAAAGCATACAGTTTATACAATAAATATACCTTTTTTCTTTTTTTTTTCCCCCCTTCTTTTTTATAGCCATTTTCTCCCAGGGAACCAGAAACATTTAGCAGATACTGTAGGATTTGGAGCACTCTTGTGAGTAAGAGTGTATCATCTCCATTTTAATGGCATGGAGGCTGAGGCACAATTATTACAATGGTGGCTGTGGCAGAGATAGAAAGAGGAACCATATGCAACACTAGGCTCTGTGAGTAAACGCAGACCTATCTACAGGAGAAAGGAATGCAGGTATTGTGCACTCTCAGCAAGCTGGCAGAAAACAACACACTGAGTGCTGCAATTGCCACACACACACACACACATATATATACACATATATATGTATACACACATACACATATATATATATGGGATACCATCCAGATGTGTCTGGACAAGCCTCAGAAGCTAAACTCTGTGAACTTCGTGAGGTTCAACAAGGCCAAGTGCAAGATCCTGCAACTGGGTTTGGACAATCTTTTGGTATCAATACAGGCTTGGGGAGGATAGGATTGAAAGCAGTCCTGAGGAAAAGGACTCAGGCATGCTGGTGAATGAAAAGCTCAACACAAGCCAGCAATGTTAGTCCAAAAGGCCAGCTGTATCCTGCGCTAAATCAAAAGAAGCATGGTCACAAGTCTGAGGGAGCAGATTCTGCACCTGTGCTCTGATGAGACTTGTGGTACTGCATCCAGTTCTAGAACCCTCAGCACACGAAAAGAAAATATACCTGTTGGAGCACACGCAGAGAAAGGGCACAAAAGCCATCAGAGGGTTGGAACACCACTGCTATGCAGAAAAGCTGAGAAACATGGGGGTTTCCAGTCTTGAGAAGTGGAAACTCTGGGGAGACTTTACCGCAGTTTTCCAATACTTAAGAGGAGACCTACAAGATGGATGGGTACAGTCTTTTTAAGCAGGACATGTTGCAACAGGACAAGGATAAATGGTTTTAAACTAAAAGAAAGAAGATCTGCACTATATATAAGGACTAAGTTTTTTACAATGAAGATGGAGAAACACTGGTATGGGTTGCCCAGAGAGGTAGTAGATGCTTCATCTCTGGTATCATTTCAAGTCAAGTTAGACAGGGCTCTGAGAAACATCATCTAGTTAAAGATGCCCCTGCTTATTGCAGAGGTGTTGGACTAGATGACCTTTAAAGGTCCCTTTCAACCCAAAGCATTTTATGACTGCATGATTTTTGTGTTGGTGTCTATAGAGTTGCAAGTATGAATGTTACCTTCGCTTGACCCTTGCTTCCTGACATAATAGCACAGCAAAATCAGAGCCCCGTTAGAAAAAATACAGCCAGCCAACACAGATGCTGTTAAATGGACTCAAATATACACAAATAAATGGTGCCTGATGCACAGATGTTTGTAGAACATTGATTCAAACCCTTTATAAACACAGATCTCCAGTTTATAAAAATTTAGGGAATGGTTAAAGGTCTGGAGTATATAGTGAGCCAGATTCTTCCCAGGGCATGCAACAAGAAAGGCAACAGGTATAAGCTAGAACAAGGGTGACAAACAATTCAGAGCAGGTGCTTAAGCAGCAAAATGGTTGTCTGGGGAAGCTGCAGAGCCCCCATCCTCAAAAGTATTAAAGGACTTGCTTGAACACAGACACAGCCCTGAACAACCTGCTCTGCTCTGACTTGCTTTGAGCAGGAGGTTGGACTAGATAACCTCCCAAGGTCTTTCCCAAACTGAATTACTCTATGAATATCATACTGAAGACAAGTGAGGTCATTCCTTGGTTTCTTTTCTGCATCCCAAAGCTTATCATAAATTCATACAAAAAGTATGACCTTGGGCTTCTGTGACTAACTTCCACTTCATTCAGCTTGCTCCTTCTCCTGAAAAGGATGAAATGGAACAAACCCCAATCTTTGGTTTCACCAACCTAAAATCTATAAAAACGAAAAGCAAACCACAATCATTCTGTTCAAGCTCCTAAGCACACATGGTGCTCTGATTCTCATTTTGAGTTTACACACCTTCCTGACCCTCTCTTCTCCTAAGCAATACTCCAAAAAGCAATCAGTTTGCCTGTGCAGAGACCCACAGTTATTTTAATAACTGTATCACAGAAACAGCTCTCAACTTCTTCATTTCAAATTCCTCCCCCCTACACATACTTTCATAAGAGGTGCTGTGTACTGTGAAAACTAATTCAATTTGATCCAGTAAAAACTGGGGTTAAGTACTTCCTCAGCTGGAATACAAAAACTGCAACCTCACATGGCTGTCAAGATACACATGGATAGAATCAACATGCATAAATACTATTTATATCCTTCAGAAAAACTAAGCAAGTTGAAGGCCCTTTAAGGGGAATATCCAAAAACAGATGAGAGAGACAAGTGTGTATCTCCTCTGTGCAGCCTATTCCCTGAAGGAGACAAAGTTCATCCTGGAATTCAAGCCCCTTTCAAGCAATTTCTCGAGCAGGAGGAAGCCTGGACAATACTAACCTTCTCATTTTCCATTTTCTTAGACTTTTTTCTGCTTTTGTTACAACCAGATCATAGCTATGGTGGGGGAAACACCCACACTGTATACCATAACCTAAAAGAATTACTTTGTAGTAATTTGATGTTCAACCTAAGGCTACTCTCAGTATTTCATGTTGATGTGACTAGGGGATGCTGCAACTTATCACAAGGTGGATTTGCTAGACATTCCCCACCACAGAAAGTGAATTAAACTGTCAGACCTCACTGTATGACTCGCTCTAGTATAACTACTTCTTCACAGCTTCACAACATTTCTCCAAATTAAAATCAAAACCATTTGTTGCAAGTGAAAATCTTCATCCTCATTTCTATGCATTTTCTTTCTCTTACTTTTCTGCTCAACTGTTTTTCCCCCAAGTCAATATGTTGAACCCTCTCTGCTCCACTTGCCCCTTCAATTCTCTCTTTTGCTCCCATTGTTAGCAGGGGAAAACTAAAGAATTTGCAGATGAGTTCCAGCCACTCTGGCCAAACTATTAATGATCCGAGTGCTGAATTAGTGCTGACCTCTTGGTCCTTCGCCTAAGGCCACTTGCAAGTTAACCAGCCAGCAAAGCTTGCAGAAGCACAGGAATATGTCTCTCTTCCACTAGGACCATCTGATCAGCATGTCAAGCTAAGGCTGAGACTGTATTTCTGAGTGTCCATTCTCTGGTGTATCTCCCAATACTATATTAAAATACATGAGAAAGCAATACATTATTCATCATGAGGTCTACTAAATAATAAAGTTTGAAGAATGCTTGATTTAACTACAACTACAATTATAGTTGTTGGTATCTGCAATTTGCAGCTTTACACACGTGCAGGGACAAACATAAAGAAGGAATATAAAATAAAAGCCTTACTCATAATTCAGACTCAAATTCCAGGAAAGGTCTCCTATATGTATTATTATACATGCTATTTATGGTTGTGCACTGGCAGCACAGAAAGATTAAATACACTCTCCCATACACACTTCTATACACTCAAGCATACACACCATTTCCTGTTTACCATGAACACACTAATGATAGGAATTGAAAAATAGTTTTAAGCTATCAAAGCTATATTGAAAGGTTTAAGGTAGTTGCTCAGGGAAAAAAAACAAAAAAAAAAAACCCACTCATTTCCAATACTGAAAGACTTGGAAATGGACTTTCCAGTTTCTAAAGTGTAGTTCAAACTCACTTATGGGAAAAGTCTGCCAGACACATTATGATCAAGATGCACTCTGGATACTGAGGTGTTCTGTAAGGAATCCTTTGAAGGAACAGCAAACATTGGAGGTACATTGGAGGTAAGGATTGCACAAATGTGTGAGAGAACAATGAAACATTAAATACAGGGGAAAAAATTAAGACTTGGTGGTCTTGGCAGACAGTAAATAGAACTTGCTGCCAGGAATATATCATTTCTACAGAGGCAAAGCACTTCCATTCTGGGCTTCAATGGAAAGAGCACAGTTAGCAGGGTACAGAGAAGCGATCCTTCCCCTGTGTCAGGGTTTTATGAACCTTCCAGAGCAAGAGGGATTTGACACACTGGGCAAGTTCAGTAGAGGACATTGGTGGTTGAGCTTCAACAGACCTCACTAAGTTTTCTAGATCCCCGAAAGAAAAAGTGCAGAAATGTGAGCCTGTTCTTGGAAGGATACAGAGATCTGACAAACAAAAAGCTGTAACTTCAGATTATAGGTGAGGTAAATGTCCCTCATGAGGTGGTGAAACATAGCAACAGGGGCCAAACAAAGCTTTGATGTCAGAATCCTTGGACATATTCAAAACTCAACTGGATGTGGGCCTGTGTAACCTGCTCCAGGTGGCCTTACTCTAAGGAGTAAGTTGTACTAGATGATCTCCACAGGTGCCTTCCAGCCTGAATTATCCCACAGTTCTACATATCTGTTTGCGAGAAGCCAGGAAGCTGGTCAAAAGAGGACAAAAAAAGATATCAAACAGGACCAACGGTCAGGATTAGCTCAAAGAAGAAAAAACACTAACAGGATTGCAAAACAAAGCTAGAAAAGGCGTAAGGCAAGAAAAGCATCAGGTTGACAGTGAAGGTGGAAACACAGGATCAAGAATGAGGAAGAGGTGAAATTTTTTTTCCACTAAATTACATTTTTGTCCAGTAGCTAGGAGGTGAAAAAATCCCACAAGAGTCATTCAGCAATGAAATATTTAAGTTTCTGCATAGTAGGATTGGATAAGAGAGGTAATCAGTTTTCTCTCCCCTTCCTAAGCCACCAAGACACCGAGTGACCTTTAATCTCCCTTTTCCAAATATTTAACTTTCATCTTGCAAACTTCACAGATATTTGTAACATCGTGCATTGAAACAAGAATGTTTCATTTGTAATGCAGAAATACCTGCATGTATCGGCTTCGAATTCACAATCTTCATTACACCCAAATAAGCATCCTATAGCTTTTTACCATTTTTTATGATACAGGCCTATGACTCTGTACACATATGAACTTTGCTCTGTCTTGAAGCTACACCACCAAGTTCAAGTACTCCTTGATCAGGTTTAGTGCATTAGCACTCATCCTATCACATTATTTTTCTACCATAACATAGATGCTCAATTGCATATACTCTGATAGGGACCTGCTGCAGTCACTGAAAGGGAAAGCACAGCCCAAATTACATTCATGTAAACAAGTAAGAGACTATGAAAGAAGAACAAACAAATAAAAGACCCAGCATCTGCACACTTACCCTGAGATGTTCAGAATCTGTATCAAAATCAGCCTCAGATGTAACAGTCAGTAAACAGGACGGTAAACCTTTGCATTCAGCAGGAGGTATCCGGGAAGCCAGATTACCTGGAAAGAGTTGAACAGAGTTACTGTAATACATAAAGATGAAGTCACCTGTCCTTAATAATAATAGGCTTCAAATGAGCCACAGCACAAGAAAAAAAAAAATAATAGCTGCACAATGGGATATATTACATGCCAACAAGATCGGCATGAAGAACTTAATCCCTTGAATATGGTAGAAATTTGTTATGAAGCATGGAGAGTTAGATGCTGGTAGACACTTAGGGTTTAGCAAAGAACACCCAATACTCAAGACAGCATGGTGATAACCCTCTAAGCAAGGACATGGAGGAGACTGGAAAGATCACGGCATTTTTAATTAGCTGCTATCACAGAGAAGATACATTCAAGCATTTGCAAAAAACAAGACAATCTAAGACCATCACAGAACCACAGAATGTTAGGAGTTGGGACCTCCAAAGGTCATCCAGTCCAATCCCTCTGCCAGAGCAGGATCAGCTATTCCAGATCACACAGGAATGCATCCAGGTGGGTTTTGAGTATCTGCAGAGAGGGAGACTCCACAACCCCTCTGGATAGCCTGTTCCAGTGTTCTGCCACCCTCACAGTGAAAAAAAGTTTTCCTCATGTTTCCATGGAACTTCCTGTGTCTCAACTTCTACCCATTGCCCCCTGTCCTGTCACTGAACATGACCAAGGAGCCTGGTTCCATCCTCCTGGTACTCACTCTTTCCATAAAATCACAGAATCAAACAGGTTGGAAGAGACCTCCAAGATCATCCACCCCAACCCTATCCAGCCCTATCCAATCAACTAGACCATGGCACTAAGTGTCTCATCCAGCCTTTTCTTGAATGCCTCCAGGGGCGGTGACTCCACCACTTCCCTGGGCAGCCCATTCCAATGCCAATCAGTCACTCTGTCAAGAACTTCCTCCTAATATCCAGTCTATACCTCCCCTGGCACAGCTTGAGACTGTGTCCCCTTGTTCTGTTTCTGGTTGCCTGGGAGAAAAGACTGAGCCCCACCTGACTACAACCTCCTTTCAGGTAGTTGTAGACAGTAATGAGGTCACCCCTGAACCTCCTCTTCTCCAGGCTAAACACCTCCAGCTCCCTCAGCCTCTTCTCACAGGGCTGTGCTCCAGGCCTCTCACCAGCTTCGGTGCCCTTCTCTGGACATGTTCCAGTACCTCAACATCTCTCTTGAATTGAGGGGCCCAGAACTGGACACAGGACTCAAGGTGTGGCCTGATCAGTGCTGAGTACAGGGGCAGAATAACCTCCCTTGTCCTACTGGCCACACTGTTCCTGATACAGGCCAGGATGCCATTGGTTTTCCTGGCCACCTGGGCACACTGTTGGCTCATGTTCAGCCTACTATTACCAGTATCCCGAGGTCCCTTTCTGCCTGTCTGCTCTCCAGCCACTCTGTCCCCAGCCTGTAGCACCGCTTGGGGTTGTTGTGGCCAAAGTGCAGAACCCTGCACTCAGCCTTGCTAAATCTCATCCCATCGGCCTCTGCCCACCCATCCAGCTTGTCCAGGTCCCTCTGCAGACCCCTCCTACCCTCCAACAGATCAACAGCTGCTCCCAACTTGGTGTCATCTGCAAATTTACTGATGCTGGACTCAATGCCCTAGTCCAGATCATCAATAAATATATTGAACAGGACCGGGCCCAGCAGTGATCCCTGGGAGACACCACTAGTGACTGGTTGCCAACTGGATGTTTATAAACATTGATGAAATTGACCCTCAGTCTCATCCTCTCCAAACTAAAAAGACCCACTCTCTCCTCATAAGGAAGATGTTCCACTCCCTTAATCATCTTTATGGCTCTGCACTGGATTCTTTCAAGTAGTTCTCTGTTAAACTGAGAGGCTCAGAATTGGACACGATAGTCCAGATGTGGCCTCAGAAGGACAGAGTAGAGGAGGTGTCTTTTGGTAACACCAGATATTCCAATGAAATAAAAACAATCCCTAGAGATACATTTAAAAAAATAAATCTCATTTTAATGCCCAGAGTAAAACAACTATTCATTAAAGCAAAGCAAAACAATTTTATACCTATGTTCTCCATCTTAGATGTAATATATATTAAGCAATCTTTATGACAGGAAGTGGCATGCAATCCTGCAAGAATGAACTGCTGTCATTATCTGCAAATCAATACAATTTTTTTTAAGTGGATATAACAATACCTATTGATTTCATGGTTTTAGCATTGCATTTTCAGTTTCTATAAAGAGTCTTGCAACGACGAGAGGGCTACACACAAGTAATTGAGTTGATACAAGCTAATGTGAAGTTTACCATGAATTGCCCTTGAACAATGCAATCATGGATTCCCTCCCATTACTTCAGATTAAGCTTCTGTCATTTTGTATCTTTATGTTGTGTAATTATAATAACTTTGGGGTGGTAAAGTAACACTTCACTAATCCTATCTGAAAGCTATGGAAGGTTTACTATGCAAAATATCTCCTTGGAAGGTATCATCTCCCTATTCCTACATGGTTTTTGTCATGTTTGAATAGTCTGACCAAATAATCTCCCTTGTGAAAACCTGTAAATGGTTCAGTCCTGAGAGAGTTCTGGGCCCCTCAATTTAGGAAGGACATTGAGGTACTTGAACATGTCCAGAGAAGGGCAACAAGGTTGGTGAGAGGCCTCGAGCACAAGCCCTATGAGGAGAGGCTGAGGGAGCTGGGACTGTTTAGCCTGGAGAAGAGGAGGCTCAGGGGGGATCTTATTGCTGTCTACAACTACCTGAAGGGTGGTTGTGGCCAGGAGGAGGTTACCTTCTTCTCTCAGGCAACCAGTGACAGAACAAGAGGACACAGTCTCAGGCTACGCCAGGGCAAGTTTAGGCTGGAGGTGAGGAGGAGGTTCTTCACTGAGAGAGTAATTTGTCACTGGAATGGGCTGCCCAGGGAGGTGGTGGAGTCACTGTCCCTGGAGGCGTTCAAGGCACGTTTGGACGTGGCACTTAGTGCCATGGTCTAATCTTGAGGGCTGTGGTGATGGGTTGGACTTGATGATCTCTGAGGTCTCTTCCAACCCTTGCGATACTGTGATACTGTGATACTGTGATACTGTGACATAGTCTGCCAAGGTGTGGTCATTGTGGCGGTAAAGGAACAGGGAACAGAAGCACATAGGAGAACTAACTGACTCCTGGTAGATCAGTGAAGCAATGAGCTCCATTGAGTCATGCTCTATTCTTTTAAGAGAGTCTAATAAAACAGGTAAATTCTTACTACATTTCTGCAAATGAAGCATAGAGCAACTTTGGCTTGACTACATGACCAAATGCCTCACTCTGCAGTGAATGACCTGTAACAAGGACTGGTTGTAAGACAAGCAGTACCATCACACAGAGAAACAAAAACCTCAGAAAATCAGACCGTTGTAAAAAACAGTGATGGGATTAGTCAGCTGACATCTCAAAATGAATCTCGGAAAGCAGAGACAAAACATTTAAAACTTTTTTGTCCTTTCTCCATGCAGATAAAAGTAAAGCCCTGCTTAACCACTAGCCAGCTCCAGGTTAGGTTTGTTTCTCAAAAATCTAAGGTAAGATAATACAAGGAAGAAGCACACAAAAATCCTGGGGAGAGTGTAGGTACACAAACATTTCACCCATGTCACCTCCCATCATTCCTGTCTTCTGTCATACACAGCTCCATCCTCATCCTTAGCCTCCTCTGTTTACAGGGTTAGACTCATTTTGAAGCTAAGGTTCTTGAAATAGCTGGTCTAGTTACTTATTTATTTAACACTTCTCAAACATGTTGTTGAGACATTTCAATCAAGTATTTCTAACTTTCACAAAATTACTGAAGAATTTAACATGGACTGCCTGAAAAAGCTCAGACAAAAATAGAATCTAGTTGGTTTTCTTTATCCTTTTTGTTTGCCAGAAAGAGCCCTGGTTTAAGGAAAGTAAAGGAAAAGCTCAAGGGAGTAATTTCTCCTTTGCATAGTGACTCATCACATCACAGTTACTCCACCATCTCCAAGGGCAACGCTAGGCCAGAGCTGCTCTGGAAGACCTTCTTAGGGAAACATCCACTTTTCAAAGCCATCTTCAGGACTCTTGTTCCAGGACTTCACAGAACAGAGGAGTCTTTGACAGTAGTAAAAAATATAATGGATTTCAGATAAGGAAGAAACTTGAGAAGCTAATGGCAATTTCACATGAAGGAAATTTTTCTCTTTCCCACCTCAATAATGAAAGACATGAAGAACATTTACAAAGTGCATCGCAGACTCCAGACAGTAGTGACATAGGAGCAGGCAAAAGAGACCCCACAGCTTGTATGCAACATCTGAAGAAAGAAGGATCAGAAAGAAAAAAAGAAGCAAGAAAAGCAATAATCTGTCACCATGAAGATGGTACACAAAGACAGGCTCTTAAGTTAAAAAATCTTTTTGTTTGCTCCTGAACATGTAGTCCCAAAGAGTTGTCAAAAATTTTACTTGATGCAACACAACAGGATTAATGGTCTTTATTGTTTAACACAGTGCAACTGACATCACTTACTAGATACAAAACACCATGCAACACCTCATCACAATGCTTCACCTGTAGTTAGGGGAAAAAAATTTGGAAAGGAAGCAGGACAGAGCCAAAGGCATGCAGACAGTTATTGTAGGTTAATTAATCAGAAAAAGTTTAACAAAAAAATTCTACAAAAGCCTCCCTGTGAAGACAAGCTATAAATCATGTGTGAAGCATAAATGCTTTTAAAATGCCCTTTACAAGCTGATTTTCACACTGCAATCAACCTCCCCACATCAGGTACCACAGCTTCAGGCAGAGGCTGAAGAAAGCGGAAGAAACACTAGACAGAGGCACAGTTGGAGTATATTCTTTGCAAATAAACAAGGCAAAGGCGAGCAAATCAAAAGGGACAACGCCAGACACAAGTGTAAGGTATAAACACTTATTAGGCAGGCCAAGATGATGTTTCAAAAGCAGTAAAAGAAGGGTGCTCATAGACAGTGTATCTGGCAAATGAAAACCTGTCACCCTGCAAACAGTCAAAGAAGCTACACAGACATGGGGGTTAAGTACAAGCCAACACACCCAAGGCCCTCAGTGCTGCACCAGTTAGGGACTACTGCTGTGCTGTCACAGGTATCTTTAGTGTATTTAGATTTAAGACTATTCCAGCCCTATAAGGAAAATCTCCACAATGCCTGGCTTGAGCTGTTGTCCTAATGCTGCCAGAAACTAACCAAGTCATCAAAGAAGGGAGCAGTTATGGATTCCACAATAAACTACACAGGGTATGAAGCAAAATGTTATTACCTGGAATAAAAAAAAAATCCAAACCTGAAGGATGCATCTATTTTCACATCCCCACTTAACTCTATGGGAAGGAGTAACCATGACATCAGCAGAATGCTATATGTATGTTGACCCTGATCTACTATTTATTATAGAATTTACAGATCTCTCTTTCCCCCAATTGGTAAGCAGCCAACTACTTATCTGCAGGTTAAAACACTACAAGATCTGCAGGCCCCAGAGCATCTGCAAGCTCAAAGGATTCTGAAAAGCTTGCTATACTGCCAGTACTCATCAAGGTCCCAAAGAATTTAAGTTGCAGTCATCCAGACTAAGGAATCGCCCAAGAAAAATTACCAGAGAGGAGCATGTCTACACGTGCCTAAACTACAAGTCATTTATATCAATCTTTTAACAGCAACTGGATGTACTAATAGCTCCAGGTTTGAAATGATAATTGCTGGATTCCTGACTACTTACTATGTTTTACTCAATGTTTCTCACAATCACATTCATCTCTGAAAGCTGGGAACTATTAACATCTCTTCATCAAAGATTTAGACAGACTGACAGCAACCCTGAGGTTATTCTATATAATACTTTTGAAGAAGTCCCCCAAACTCAAATGCTGGTCTGTGCTTCACAGAGTTAAGGTTAAAGCAGAGAATAATTTTAGCACCATACCCAGCCTGTTCCATTATATCTATGAATTAACTCCTCTTATGACATTACACAACCTTTGAGAAAACGTTTGTGGTTTAGAACTGACTGTTCAGTTTGCATTCCTGCATGGATAATTACTTCTTAAAAAGGAAATATACATCAATAATATTCATGGGGAGCTTTATAAGAGCTCAGCAAACATTCCTGAGAAAACAAAAAACTCAAACAGAAGGATTACTCATAAAATGCTACATCAACAACTCTTTTGACAGGCATCTGGATTATGCTGCTTTTTAAAAGGAAAAAAACAAAGATGTCACTTCGATGCTGAAATGGAAACAGTGAAATACGCCATTAAAAATGATCAGATCACTAACAAAGCTATTTTTGCAAATTGAAATGCCAGCAATTATGACCAACTTTGCCAAGATATTTAACAGACATTCATTTTTAAAAAAATAATACTTATAAAACACTTCCTGATGTACAGAGATCAAAAGTTAGTAGTGAGTTTATAGACGCAGATCAGACATCCAGTATTAGTAATTTACGATTACTCATCTTTTTCTTCAAATAGCCTTCAGTTGATGCTCTGAAAGAAATTAAAGTGAATGTGCTGGTTTGAGGCTAATTTGAATATTTTAATAGAGAAAATTACACTATAGGCTGTGAAAGGAAAACATGGTGATGTCTATTTCACTCATAGGCTTGCTGAAAAAATTGTTTGGGAACAATAACCAAAACCCAGATAAGTCAGTTTCTGTCTGTCTCTTGCTGGGAGAGCAGCTTGGGCGGTCTAGCAGCTTCTGGCTCCTCTGACGATTAATCTTCACTAACCACTTTCCTTCTAACCTCCCTGGACAATCCTCCTAATTTACCTTGCACGTAAGGCAAACCCTGGGGTAAGGTATAGGGGTGGGGAGAAGGTGGAAGGGTGGTTGGGAGCCCCTCCTGGGGTCTCTGATTTCTGGGAGGGCTGTTGTGTTTCTGTATTACCTTTAACTTGTCTATTTCTGTAACTATTCCTGTCTATAGTGTATATCTCTGCTTGTACATTGTGCTGAGCTGTAAATAGAGCTTCAGTCCTTAACTTCCAGCTGGCTGAGTTCTAGTCTGGGTCATTTTACAAAGTGTGGGGGGGGCAGGGAACTCCCAAACCTTCACAGTGAACATGTCTGCCTAACTGAGCAAACTCCAGAAGAAAACATGGACAAACACTTTATGAGCCTGTCCTCAATGAACGTATTCCACTACCCTTTCCCTAAATCATGTTTAACAGAGAACCGTATTATCCAGGTAACATCAGTTTCTGTGGTATTGTGTAGCAAAGCTCACAACTAGTTCAACTGTGATGATGAAAGCAGGTATTTCTTACTCATTGTAAGTTAATTTATATTTTATTTCCCAAGAAAAGCTTTAGGAAAGCTACTGAGATGTGGTTCAAAAGAAATATATAAAATATTCACATGCAAAAACAGACCACTGAAAAGACTACTTATTCAAATGAATGCACAGTTCTAATGGATTTGCAATGTTCAGCTCAAAATTGTTCACCTGAATAGTGAGGTTTCTTTGAAGACAAATACATGCAGTCTTGTAAAAGGGGTAGATTTTCTTAAAGTGGAGTCAGTTTCTTCATAACTCATTGAAGTCCACTGGCTTTGCTGGAGATCCGATGAAGGTAATAGGCAAGTACATGTGTTGAAAGGTATTTTATTTCTTTATTGATGCAAAGATGAGCAATGATAGTTTCTTCTGAAATGGTTTGAAGGCATTGGGATTAAAAGGCTGAAAAGTTTTAGGACTGTGAGTAACATATCTTCCCACTTCCATTGCTTCACTAAAGCAGCTGGAGTCTAGCATTCAAAGCACTGAAGCGTTTGAGACTGCAAAGACCTCAAACTTCTTAGACACCAGGAACTGACTTTCTGTGGTTCAAGGTATTTTCCATATTTTCTGTCCAAAAGGCAATAGAAAAAGTAGAGAGAGAACAAAATCTGTTGGTGTGCCATTTACAGACAGTTTTTAATAGAAAGTCCTACACTTCTAGCGAGACCCTTAAGGACTACCAGGAAGTAAAGTAACAACCAATGGAGGTGATGTGAAGACAGACACATTACACCTTTTGTAGTGTGGGGGGAATACTATTAGGCAGCTGGAGAGAAGCAGGATAGGAACAGCCTGCTGCAAAACAGCCAGGGCAGCGGCAAAAAAAAGTATCTGGCTGTTAAAGTTTTGTGTTCCTCCTTGTCTTATATGAAGCCTTGCACAACACAACAGAATAAGTGGAAAACAGGAACTGTACTTGGGTCACAACATTCCAGAGACAGCTGAGATGAGGGGGAAAAGTTAAAAGAACAGTCTGCACTCAAAAGGGCAAAAGCAACCATTTCTCTTACGATCCGAGCAAATAGTGCCGTACACCAAGAGAAGGCAACATTCTCATGCAAGATTTAGTCGTAGTAGTTCGAAAGGTAACAACACAGCCAAGGTGGTAACATTGCTGCAGTATTGTCACCAACACACTGCATCTCAAAAAGGCTTTCAGAATTATGTCTGCCTAGAGGAGTTACCCTTTGGGTACAGAGAGATTGACAGAAGTCACCTCTAATTCCCCAAATGCAGACTCCATAACAGAGGAAACACTATTCTCTTCATAGGGACCAACACACTATTTAATGACTTGATAATCCCAGTGGTCCCTTTTTGACCTTAGTCTGATTCTCTTACATATTACAAGGTACAGTGTTTGATTTCTTGCCTTGCTCAGGAAAAGATAAAAATCCTGTTGTGATTACCAAATTCTAGCAATAGCCTTGGAGGTGCTGGTGAAATGTTATAATGATTAGTAATTCCTGACACCAATTTTTTTTCCTACCATTATTTTTTTTTCTTGGCTTTCATCTCTAGACAATAAGTCTTGCTGTATTTTTGTTCTACAGACTGAAGACTCTTTCCTTCCTATGATTTCCCATATAGAAAAGCTAATCAATTCTTTCCTTCTCATGGATTAGGGTAATGAACAATCACAAGAAATCCCAGATGCTTAGAGACATGTCTTCCCACCCCTTAGTCTCCATCATCACTCTTCTATCATCTTTCCTTATCTCTTCAATCTCCTTGAGGTGCAGACTGGAACACAGTATTTTGTGAGTGTCTGTACTATTTAGCACAGATTTAGCACAGCCTCCCTAAAGTCCTCCTGTAGACGTACACAAGGATTGTCAACACAGGCAACAACAGATTTTATTCTGCAAGGTCACGGTCTCCTGGAGTCAACTCAGGCATGGAGCAATAGCACTCTCCTCCTTTCTACTTAACTTCAGAGGGAGGCTGAAGACAGCTAGGGATAACTATGGATGTCCAAAGTTGGGAAACTCAATTCCCATCCCTCACACATGCCATATCAAACAGTTTTGTTCTAGTTTCTTATCAAAATGGTGTCACCAAGTTAAATGTCTTGTAGAAGCCATAAATATCAAACTTGTAATCATATTAAAAGCACTGAATAAATAATCAGGTTAGCTTGACAAGGTGTATTTTCTATAAGCTTATATTGATCAGCATTAACTATATCTCTTTTAATCAATTCTTTATCAGTTATTTATTATACCCTAAACCATGTCAAGACCTCACACCTTTAAGACAGAGGTCTTGACCACTCTTCCAATGGAATGTACCAAATTTACAAAGCTGACTGCCAGCAGTCCGCTGGCACAACAGAGCTCTTAATCTCCTCTCTCCACCTCCCAATTACAACACTAAAAAAAGATCTGTAGCTTAATTTGTCATCCCCAAAGAAACAGCAGAATAAACAGATCAGTTACAAAAGATCCCCTTTAGAGGAAAGAAGAAAGCGAGTGAAGACAGAAGAGTAAGTGTGGGAGGTGAGCAGGTTACAGTCAATCAAACTTTTGATTCTATGAGCATAATTAGAGAAAGAAACAATTCCTTCACAGCAAGAATTTGTTCTCTTGATGTAAATTGTTGACTTTAGCATGTATGTTGATTTTAGTAGTATTCATTCAATTGCATGAGGAGATCATGCTGTTAAAATTGAGCTGCTAGATTTAATTTAAGAATTAGGTTATATAAAAACACAGGGTTTAGGTTCTTTGCATGAGGTTCTCAGAAACTTTCATCAGTGGGTAGCCCAAGAGCTAACCTTCCACAAGAAGAGACAGCACTGCTTGCAATCACTCAGATGCCTACTTATGAGATAGCTGGAGGGAAAGCATTTTCCTAGAGGATTCATATTTTCCTAGCAATCACATTTTCAGTTGCATGCTTGGTGGGTGGCACACCACTGCTACCTCCAGTACCTCTCAACTAGCAAGCTTTCTCAATAAGCTTGACGAACAGTCTCTACATAACTACTTTTGGAGAGTCAGAATATCAGGTTGGAAAGGACCTTGAGGGTGGAAAAAGCACGGTCTTGAAAGGACAGCTCAGTATCCTGTCCTGTCAAATCTTAAAAGCGGCCAATCATAGAATCATAGAATGGTAAGGTTGGAAGGGACCTCAAGGATCATCTAGTTCCAACCCCCTGCCATAGGCAGGGACACCTCCCACTAGTACAGGTTACTCAAGGCCTCATCCAATCTGGCCTTGAACACATCCAGGGAGGGAGCATCCACAACCTTCCTCGGCAACCTGTTCCAGTGCCTCACCACCCTCACTGTAAAGAACTTCCTCCTAACATCCAGTCTAAATCTCCCCTCTGCCAGTTTAAGCCCATTGCCCCTTGTCCTGTCATTGCAGGAATGACAGGAATGGCAATGTTGGGGACATTGCCGTTACTTTGGGTAGGTTATTCCTGATTATTATGAAAAATTTTCCTCTGATGTCTAACTGGAATCCCAATAGGAATTAACTTGCACCTACTACCCCTCATCTTTTCCACACGAGTCTTTGCAAAATGGGAGTTTCCATCTCCTTTGTAGCTCCCCCTTTACATATTGGAATATGGTCATAAGGTCCCCCCTAAGCCTTCTCTTCTCAAGGCTGAACAAAGAAAGTTCTCTCACTCAGCCTTTCTGCATATGGCACTGTTGTAGGTTGAGAATCATAGGGACTAGAGGAGTCCAGGGGGTGGACACAGGAAAGTGCAAAATTGTTACTCAATCCCACAATTCTGCTATCTCTTTATAATCTGGCAGTAAGGCCAACTCCTTCTTTCCTCTCCCTCCTGCCTGCTGTCTCTGGTGGGAGCTACTTATCTAGGTAAACATGTAAGGAGTGGGCCTGTTTGTAGCCCTAGTTCTTTGATAATTTTGTCAGTCCTTCTCTGGACCCTTTCCAATCTGTCCACATTTTTTTTTAGTAAGGACTAAAACTGAACACAGTATTCCAAGTGTGGCCTCACAAGCACTAAGTTGAGTGAGGTAATGGCTTCTTTACCTTTGGTGATGGTGTCTTTGTGGCTGCAACTCAGCATCCTGTTGACTTTCTTTGCTGCTGCAGCACCACTCACTCATACTGAGCTTATTGTCCACTGGGATGCTCAGGTCCCTTTCCATAGAGTTGCTCTCCAGCAAGGTAGATGCCAGCCTATGCTGTACTCCTGGATTTATTTTTCCCAGGTGCAAGACTTTACACTTGTCCTTGTTGAATTTTGGAAGGTTCTTGTTAGCCCACTCTTTTAGACTACCCAAGTCCTTCTGTGGGGTGGCTCTCTCTTCCAAAGTGTCCACTTCCCCTACTTAGTTTAGTACCATCAGTAAACTTCATCAGGGTACACCTGATCCTGTCATGCAGATCATGGTCACAAGAGCCATTTACCATCACCCTCTGGGTGCAGCTTGTCAAGTAGTTCCCCACCCCCTGCACAGACCACTCATCCAGACCATGAGGCACCAATTTCTCTAGGAAGAAGCTACAGGGAATCATATCAAAACCTTTGGAGAAATGCAGGTAAACAATGTCATCCTTTGAATGAGGTAATACAGCACATAATTTCACATCATTGCCATGCTTCGACTACATGTGGAGACATGGATACTCCAGGTGATGGACTGCAGTGCTTCCCTAAACACTTGTTTACAGCTCTGATTAAAACATGTGCAAGTTCAGCAGCTACCTAGGAAGTTTGTTGTGTCTTAACAAAGGAGCACCAGAGCAGTACAGCAGGTATTCATTGTTTGAAAGTCAGATAGCACCCATGGAGAAGACTACTATTTGTCCTAGAGCCTCAGGTAGTGTCCTGCAAGCCTATCATCAAAGGCTTTAAGACTATCACACACCCATTTGCTCACAAGTATATACTGATGACAGAGTATGTGCAATGATGCTCCAAGTGCCAGGATGCTGCTGTGCACTTCCTCAGTTTTCTCCTCATGGCCTAACAGTGATGTACCATAAAAGCCTTCCAAAGAGCTCCAGCACTCTGTTGATGTACTTTCCAGAGACAGTCTCCATCTCATCTAACACCTCCATTCAAAATTATTCTCAGTCAGTGCCCTTCTCCATGGTCCTTATTTATCATATGCATAATTCAGAGATGGTAAACACAAAATTGCCTTCATGCAACTAGTCCAAACAACTGTCTGGCCCTAGACTACTTCCACAAGCTACAGAAACTGACTACCACACTAGAGGAACACCCTATTGAGGAAAAAATCTATCAAACCCTTTTCACTGTGTTGCATGGTTTCTGCAAGAACTCAAGAGATGTGCAAGGCCCATGCAAATTAATGAATATTTTAAGATGTCCATGCTCCAAGGAATTTCAAATATGTTTGTCTCATTACTCATCAAATGAGGAAAATGGAGCAACCTGTATAAAATGCTTATTGTTTCACGTTTAACCAATTCTTCCCTCCTTTACATCAAATCTCACTTGGTGTGTCACCATATCAGTTACTAACTTGTGCTGGTTTGGGGCTAATTGGAATATTTTAATGAGATAAATTAGACCATTGGTTGTGAAAAGAAAATAATGATGTCTACAGCATGCATTGGTTTGTTGAGAGGGATAAAAAGTCAAAACATAAACGATGTAATGTCACTTTAGTCCTAGGATTTTGCCCTGTTCATTTGTCTGTCTGGTCTGATCTGTGTAGTTCAATCTAATTGCTTTCTTTTAACCCTGATCTGCTTTGACACCTCACCTCTAATTTCTGCAATTAACACGTAAGCTGTCCTTTGTTTATGTGTGGGTTTCTGAGATAGAGATGGGGGGAAAACAGAAAAGGGAGCACTCTGCTTTGTCCAGGAGGGAATTGGGGTTTCTGTATTATTTCTAACTTGTACAGAATTGTAAATACTTGTATGTATTGTGTATATATGCTTGTAAATTAGGCACAATCCCAAGCACAAATACAGGCTGGGTGGTGAATGGCTGGAGAGCAGCCCTAAGGAAAAGGACCTGGAGGTCTGGGTTGATGAAAAGCTCAACATGAGCCTGCAGTGTGCACATGCAGCCCAGACAGCAACAGAGTCCTGGGCTGCATCAAGAGCAGTGTGGCCAGCAGGGCAAGGGAGGGGATCTGCCCCTTTACTCTGCTCTCATCAGACCCCACCTGGAGTACTGTGTGCAGTTCTGGAGCCCTCAGCACAGGAAGGACATGGAACTGTTGGAGTGGGTCCAGAGGAGGGCCACGAGGATGATCAGAGGGCTGGAGCAGCTCTGCTATGAGGACAGGCTGAGAGAGTTGGGGCTCTTCCGCCTGGAGAAGAGAAGGCTTCCAGGAAACCTTAGAGTAGCCTTCCAGTATCTGAAGGGGGCCTACAGGAAGGTTGGGGAGGGACTATTTACAAGGTCTTGTAATGACAGGACAAGGGGCAATGGGTTTAAACTGGCAGAGGGAAGATTTAGACTGGATGTTAGGAGGAAGTTCTTTACAGTGAGGGTGGTGAGGCACTGGAACAGGTTGCCCAGGGAGGTTGTGGATGCTCCCTCCCTGAAGATGTTCAAGGCCAGGTTGGATGAGGCCTTGAGTAACCTGTACTAGTGGCAGGTGTCCCTGCCTATGGCAGGGGGTTGGAACTAGATGATCCTTGAGGTCCCTTCCAACCTTACCATTCTATGAAATTTTGCAATGCTGTAAATACAGCTTCATCTTACTTCCGAACCCTCTGAGTTAGTCTGGGTGATTTCAGATAGTGGAAAGGGATAGTTCCTAATCCATTGCATAACTTCTGACTAAATTTCTGCAGTTCTCATGTGGGCATGGCCTAACACCCAACAGGAAAAACTCATGTATCTTTGATGTCTTGTGTTTGTAAGGTTACAGTCTGGCACTGGGCTCTAAAGGCACAGGTGATGTAAGCACCACTCACTTTCAGAGAAAAGCAGTGTTGTTTCAGTTTCCACAACTGTGCTGAGCAAAATAGCCATTTCAATCAAAATATCCAAAACTTGACTGGATGTGTTCCTGTGTGACCTACTCTAGGGGATCCTGCTCTAGAGGGGTTTGGGCTAGTTGACCTCTCAAGGTCCCTTCCATCTCCTAATATCCTGTGATTCTGTGACCCTTACCTATAGCTCTGCCTATACAGATCTCTGTTCAGCACTTAAAACAACTCATGTGATTCTTTGGGCTTTTTCTCCCAAACTACAAAAAGACAGCTCTAGAATTAATCTTTGTGATTGCAAGGCTAACTTCTCACCGTGAGCACCATGAGGCCATGGGTTATTAATGAGTCTCAATCAAGTACACTTTCAGTACAAATCATTTGCTAAAAGTTATGCTCCTACAGGCTATAAAAATACATACTATATCTGCATTAACCTGAGTGACACCAAAGCAGCTTTTCCAGCAATCTGGTCTACTTTATCTCCAAAGTAGACTCTTATATCTCATTTGAGTGAGTGAGCACACATTTAAAATAATGATGAGAGACTCCAATTTTCACATTTTCATGGATACAGTGTCAAATCTATTTGTAATAAGATCCTTCATTATCCGTAAGTATTGAGCAAACTAGGTGAGAAAATAATGATTAGTAGTATATTATCTGGAACCCTGGTGAAAATTAGCACAAGACACATGGAATGGTTGAAAAAAAAATTTTTTTGTTGATTGCTTAATGCAGCCTGCC
Source organism: Eubucco bourcierii (assembly GCA_013396675.1). Lineage (NCBI taxonomy): Eukaryota > Metazoa > Chordata > Aves > Piciformes > Ramphastidae > Eubucco > Eubucco bourcierii. The sequence continues at coordinate 418,712 of VWZE01005333.1, forward strand.
TGGACCTAAGGTACTTCTAACAGGAGACCAAAACTTGTTGAGGTTTCTTTTATTTTTCAAAAAAGTTAATTTCCTCTATCCATTCAATTTTAAATATGCAATATTTAATCCACTGAAACGCACTTGGGTTTCACATAGTAGACCTGTTTATCACAGAATTAACAAGATTGGAAAAGACCATCGAGATCATCAAGTCCAACCTCTCACCTAACACCTTCTAATTAACTCTGGCACTAAGTGCCTCATCCAGACTCTCTTAAAAACCTCCAGGAATGGGGAATCCACCACCTCTCCCCAGGCAGCCCATCCCAATGCCAATCACTCTTGCTGGGAAGAACTTCATCCTAATCTCCAACCTAAACCTACAGTCTTACATAGTGCAAGAGAAACAGAACAGGAAATGTTACCAACACATGAGAGGGGTACTGAAGCCAAGAGTTTCACCCAGTTAATCCTGATTTCCATGTGGGTAGTCATGCTTTTCTTTATCTGGACACCCTACAGGTTCAGGAAGAGCTGGAAGGCTGGTGTATGTCCCTGTTTATTTTCTCATTGTCAGTCTATAAACTGAGGTGAACAAAACCCACCTGACTTACTATTCCAAGGTTTTACTACCTTCTACAGCAATGAAGCTTTTTATTATTGGAGGAAAAAAAAAAAAAAGAAATAAAAAGCATATTTTTGTGTGTATACCTAGGGATTACCAATACAACCAGATTGTGAACCACTACAGTGCTCAGTGTAGCAGCAGCCTCTCCTGAAACCAGATGAAAGAAATAACCTGGTGACAATAATGTGACCTCTCCACAACTCACTTGGTTTCTTATCCTTTCCCCAGTTCCCCAAACCAGTTTCAGGTGTGAGCTTTGATCACATGGCAAGAGGATACATTATTAACTTAACATCACTTCTTGCCAGAACTGTTTTGATATCACAGTACAAGGCTTCAGCAGATTCCTTCAGTGTCCCTGTTGAAAAAAAAGCACTGAAAAAGTTGCTATGTGCCTACATGGGCTGAGGAACTGCGATTTGCTTCACCAGATCCACCCAAATCTTGTGCTGGCTTGTGGAAAAATAATCAGAAGGAGGAGGGACAGGTCATCTGAAGTTACACATTATGACAGTGGAAAAAGTATCTCGATACTGAAATACGGTCTTCACTTTTGTTTGCTCACAACCTATTCAAGAATGGAGGTGAAGGGGGAAGTAAAGTACAGTGAAATTAATAAAGTTATATTAAAAATTTCACAGTTATATAGGATTACAATGTAACAATTCCAAATTTATTTTTAAAAAGTATAAGCATAGGTCTAGTATAAGGGCTTAAACAGTCTAAGGGTTAGGGAAAATGTTAAATTACATCAGTGAATTCTCATCGGGATATGACCAAAAATGTAACTGAAAGTTATACAGAAAGTATCCATGCAAGATGTCCTTGGCATTCAAGGTCAATTCAAGCATGTTTGCACATTTAAACACTGTAAAGCTCAAGTATATATTGTGATGGTTTGGGAGTTTCCCAACCCCCCCCACACTATGAAAGATCACCCAGACTAGACTCAGCTGGCTGGAAGTTAAAGACTGAAGCTCTATTTACAGCTCAGCACAATGTACAAGCAGAGATATACACTATAGACAGGAGTATTTAGAGAAATATACAACTTAAAGGTGATACAGAAACACAACACCCCTCCCAGAAATCAGAGTCCCCAGGAGGGGCTCCCAAGCACCCTTCCACCTTCTCCCCACCCCTTTATCTTACCCCAGGGTCCGGCTTACATGCAAGGTGAGTTTGGAGGATCGGCAAGGGGGGTTAGAAGCAGAGTAGTTAGGTTAGCAGAGAGGAGAAGAGACAAGGCTCCCAGAGAGTGACACTCTCTGTCTGTCTTATCTATATTTGTGTTGTGGTGTACACCTCAGCACACCTATGAGTGGACATCACTATTGTTTTCTTTTTACAGCCTATAATCTAATTTTTTTAATTAAAATATTCCAATTAGCCTCAAACCAGCACATATATCTATATCATTACTTCTGTAAATGCTTAAGTGCTATTATTTTTAACCTTTTCTTTTGTAACCTTTCTCAAGAAGTTAGATTTTTCAGCCTTGACTGCCCAGAATTACTTTGGTTCAACATAGGCAGCAGTTACTCAGAAATTATTTTCTTTACTAGGAACAATTAACTGAAAACAGGATGAAGGAAAGTGATTTCTTAGTCACAAGCTGGAAAGAGAACCAAGTAGGAGAGAAGGATTTTATAGCCTTACAGGCATGGGTCCATACAATAACAAGATTTTCAAAAGGGAACCTAAACTGATTACAGGACCAAAGTGCATAAAGACTAGAAGCTTGCATGTATGTAATTATCTCTGACATCAATAAAACTGAAAAACTCTCAAGTCTAGATGCATACAGGTTACAGAGTAGGTTGTGACCAGAGCAGAACATTAGTATCCAACACATGGTTTTGGCAACTTTGATATTACAGTCATGGTATTAATAATTTAAAGGACACTTCTGCGTGGGTTTTTCTCTACTTGTCCTGAAAGCTTTCAAGATTGTTGTGTTTTTACATGTACCAGAAATGTGCTAGTCTAAGAAGCAGGGCTGCAATCTGGCTCTGCAATCTAGAAAGCAGAATCCAAAACACTGCCAAGGATCCACCTTACTTAGCTCTGTGTAAAACACCTAAAACCCCAATAAAGAAGCAGCATGAGATACTGCCTATAGGTAGGACACTCACAAGAAACCAGGCAGTAGTACAACAGCTCTCATCCCTCCCTGGTGTACCCCAGATGCAGGAACCAGACCCCGAGCTGTAGTCTGGTGCCATAACCTGTTAAATGTCCTGTGAGTCACAACCACCAGTTCTGCCTCATTCTGCATCTCTCCATCTTTATGCAAAACGAGAAGATTCACTGACTGTAGGTGTTCAGAAAAAACTATGGTGTACCATGAATTAATCTGTTAAAATTTTAATAAAGCTACAGTATTTATGTATTACTTAGAAAAAATAGAGCTTTACAAACTAAGGATGTGCAGAGATAAGAGTATATTGTTATTAGCAGTAAGTGATACAAATCTGAGGTATTTAGACGCAAGTCATAGTATTGCAATTATTACTAACTGGAGAATATTACAGAAATAAGTTATATGCTAGGCAGGACAAGAATACATCATTTAAATGAGTATTCCTTGGTTTAAACTGTAAATAATTTAAATGCTAAAGACTACAGTCATTTTGATTTAGAGCATTTCACACTGACATATACTTGGGAGTAAAACTGGAACCATGCAGCAAATCACCTCTAAACTAACTGGGAATACCAGGATAGGATAAGAACAGAGCTGTACTACAGATGAAAAACACTTCAAGAAACCAAGGCAAAAAAGAAAACATTGAACAGGATGTTGATGAGCAGCAGCTTCATGCTAAGAGATACAGGAGCACCTCAATCAGAAGAGGAAGGACAGGAAGCCTCCTTCTGGATGCTTCCGAATGAGCACTGGAGCACAAGTGGCCTGTGTCAAATTCTTGGGGTTCACTGCCCCCCCTAATGACGCACTGGAGAGGAAAAAATGTGGTTTTGTTCAGTGCACACCACAACTGACAGGTGAAAGGAAGTGTGTAGCTTTATTTTGAAGGTTTACATGAACGCCTAATGGGCTGGAAAAAAACCATTTGTGAAGTTTTGCATTAATCAGTAATTTCTCTAATTATAAAGTGACTTTGAGCACCACCATTGTTGCACCCAGTCCTTTCCTATTAGGGCCCTTTGTTTAAGCAGCCACATGCAAGTGCTCAGAACTTACACACACCAAAGGAAGCACCTCCAAAGTGTCACTTTTACACAACCATTGTTCCTCCTGCAGGTAATATGTGCATTATCCGTGCTGACCTCTCCTTAATTTATAATACCTCTATGTCATAAAACAATTATCAGCATTTGACACAAGCAGCACTTGCTAGTTTGAAAAGCAATTAGAATTTAGAAGCTGTCTCTTGCAACAAAAAAGCATTTGCAGAAGCGGTGCTACAGAAAAGTTGCAGCAGGCAAGCCATCAGTCTAATTCTGCCTCTATCAATCAGACCAGGTCTCTCTGAATAGTGAGGCGCAGGCACGCAAACAGCAATGTTTATGAGGTGCAGCTGGTGGTACTTACGTTAACAGCAAAAGCAGCATCAGTTAAATTAACATTCTTCATACTTTCATTGCTCATTATGGTTTGACAGCCGTACCCGCAGTCCACATAAATGACTTAGAGCAAGAGAGCTGTCTAGCATCCTGCCATGAAACAAGACCACCTAATGGGAGCAGCCACTGTAATTAAAACTCTGGAAACCAAGATTTATACCAGTTTAAGGATGCAGCGGTGGGTATTATGACCTACTTTAAGTTTATTAAAGGAATCCAGAAAGCCCATGCCGTTACTCAGGTGAAAAGTAAGAGCCTAGCGTCTGTGATATTTGTCCAACAAAAGGGACCCGAGTGTTCTTTTGATCTAGGAAACGTTTGTGTTGTTTCAGGTCTGAAGATGCAGGAGGAAAGGAAAGAGAAAGATGTACTTAAGTATTAACTAATCAGCTTCCCCAGAAGAATGCTCTCCCTAAGTCTTGTTCATTCAAGTCCACAAGATTTTCTTTGATGGTGAATTGCAGCAAGTGGTTCTGCTTAAAAATTTACAGCCACATTTAATCGCTTGGATCAAGAAAAGTTAATTTTGCCAATTCAAGGCTGTATTTCATGGAACTGTAAGTGTCAGAGATGAATATGGTATCAAAAAGGCAGTGAAAACATGCAAGTATTTTATAAAAGCATCTCCAAAGCCTCAGAAGTAGACTTGACCAAGTAACAATCTGTTCAGACTGAAACTCAAGTGCATTAAGGAGGAATTAACATTAGTAGAAAAAGTATGTTTCAAAAAATTCCCAAACCACATGGACCTGTAGTTATACACCACCTTTAAAACATCGTAAGGAGGTCTTAATAGTTTCAGTTATTAAGCACATTAGATTGTGAAAGACAATTCAGCATTTGGGGAAGATGCTGCAGAGGTGGGAAACACCAAGGAATATGCCATATGCCAGCACAGTGCAGGAGCAGGGCTCACAGAAGACAGGATGCTGGACAGGCAAGAGTCTGGTGTAATCTCAAGAAATACTACAGAAGAGAGACAGTACTAACATCTGGCTCTCTGTGGGGAGACAAAACCCTTACTTCAGCTTCCCAGACATCACCTTCCTATCAGAGTCTGCTCTTCCTCTCTGTCAACGGCAATAAAACCAGGAGTTTTTTTTACCTCTTCCCTTCAAGTAGTTCAAAAGCACCATTCCCCTGCCCTTCATTGTCTCAGTGGTTGAAGCACTTGCCTTAAATACAGACATCTGTAGTTCAGTTTTTCCCATTCACTGAGGCCTGAAAGCCCACCTTCAGCTCTCAGGAGGCAGCTATCAAGGCATAATGTGGGGTGCGAGCATGCATGTAGGGCCCTTTCCACCCCCTTACCTCTGGCACAGGACAGCAAACGTGCTCCCCACCACTGCACTCCCACACAAGGCACAAACTGCTATGCCACCTTACAATGTACTTCTGTCTGTACATACACACAACACTTGTCACTTCTATGGATCAAAAAAACCCCAAATCAAAAAAGGTCTTCATGGTAACAAATTCTTCCAGTAAAGAACATTTAGCAGGTCAGTGTCAAATCTCTGGCCAGTAGAGCACACACCTATATGTCTAGATTCCTCTTCAGAGATGTACTTTTGTGCATCCTGCCTTCAGAGACATGCCCACATCTGGGCACCTCTCAGGGGAAGCCATTAGCCAAAATCCTGCCCAGGAGCACACAAAGGTCACTCGAATGCTCAGGCCTGTACCCTGGCCTTATTTAGTTTATTCATATAGATGCAGTCACATAGAATGAAGCTAAAATCTGAAAATTATAGCATTTAAACCAACCTTAAGAATATATAACTGAGAGGGCCTTAAGTGGCAAGCACCTGGATTGGATTATGTCACAGCCAGAACTTCAGCCTATGCTCCTTTAACTGGCAATCTAACGCATCTGGTAATGAAGAATGAACAAACATACTCAACCCTCAAAATCCAGATTTGTTGTGATCATCTGATCCATTTCCCATGAAATATTCCCACTCCACGCATGACATAGGAGTTCAGTTAGTGAGTTAATTAGGTAAGGACACATCTACATTTAAGAGTTCTTCCACAAGGACCTCATCACTCTCACTTGCCACCCCAGTGGCCTGAGGTTTTGCTGCTCCTCACCTGCAAAGCTTTTACAACAATCGGCATCCTGGCACAAAAGCTCCCCTTGGGAACTAGTTAGCACCGATCTTGTTTTCTTCCCTGGTGTCTCCAAGCAGCAAGGCAAAGGCTATGGTTGCCCTCTGGGAGTGTACATGGCACATCCCTAGCACCCCTCATCAGGAACCACACACCCAACCTGCCAGGGCAACAGCCTCTTATGCCCTAGACAGGCCTCCTGGCCAACCTCGACATGAAACACATATACAAGTTAATTCACCAACAGAAGCTTTTCTTCCTAGTATCTCCTAAGCTTCTTGAAGTGTCTTGCAATATTTGCCTGAGGACTGCAAGCAAAATGGATCCAGAGCTCCTCAACTCCATTTGTTTCACTGAAATCCTATCATCATCAAGGGTTTTGTTCGGTGGAGTATAGTTCTGCTTGTTCCAAGATGAAATTACAGAAATATCTACAGAACAATGCCATTTAGGACACACATGGGGGACAATGGCTGGAAAATGCTGATGTTTGTGTTAGTTTTTCTGTATAGTTCATCCATAATTTAATACAGGTGTCACAGAAAGATATCAAGAAACAATGCTCTCCATTTGATTTACTATTTTCTTGTGGGTTCCCCACCCTTCAAAGAGAGATAGTTAAGAACAACCTAAAGAACAACTGACATAATACAACCATTTTTTATCTGTTCTGGCTACCATGCCCCCTAAAGAATGCATGTTGCTCAAAGCAGTGCTGAAACATGGAGATGGTACTTAATATTGACAGGAAGACTAAGCACAGAATCAGATGTGTAAACACTGGAGATTTAAGTTTTCTGCAGATGACATGATGAAATTTCAGGGGTCATATACCAGAAAACCTTTTGTTGTTGTGCTGTTTTGTTTTTTTCTTTCTGCCTATATCAGTTTCTAATATTAGGGTGCCCTCCAAAACTCTACGTGGCTGGTATCCCAAGAGGTCAGGGAGATACTGCCACAGATAAGAATCTCAGATGAAGTCACTACAGTATCTTTTACTAAAATTAAGCTAGTCCACACGAAGCAGTAGGGTGGGTGGCAGGGAACAAGCAGAACACATACTGGGTTGTTAAATCATCTCATTGTTTCTAGTACTGCAGGATCTCATCTAAAGTTCACAAACAAAATACCCTTCAAGTCAATTCTAAGGAATGTTGATTCAGCTTACATTCCCCCCACCCCCTGCGGAAGAGCTACTGGGGAAGGACCTCGGTAACTGCTTCATGGATATTCACACAGTTGATTTAATAACTTGAGTTTTAATCAAGCAATTAACTGATTCAGTCCACAAAGATCCTCCACCAAGCAAGGTTTCTTAGCAAACAATCCTCATATCTACAGTGACAATTCAACTTCTGCCTTCCATTCATTATAACTGTGAATCACTGCTGTTTAAGAGAGGTGAAAGTCTGCTTTTAAAAAACTCTGCAGGTTAATTCAGTGAAATGCAAGCCCAACACACACATTACAGCTTCTCAGAGAGCCAAAGTATTAAGAATTTAAGTACAGAACATGAATCAGCTATTCAAATTGAACCTTTATAACCTAGAGAGACAAAGCTTATGTGCAAAGTAGCACACACTCCTTTTAAAAACCAGGTGCAAGCTTGTGAAAATGTGTTATCTTGTTGCTAATAGCGATCACCAACGGGGATTTGATAAAATGACAGCTAGGCTTAGCCTACTTCAGAGAGGGACTCATTAAAAACCAGGAGAAAAGAAAAAGCACTCAATCTAACAAACAGGAGATTATCCTCTGGCAACAGTTTCCACTTGTTATTACATGCATTACCAGTAACACAAGGCTGTCCAGCATCCTAAGGAAAGCTGGAGATGCATGCCTGCACATTTTTTACTGCAATTCCACGTCACATAAATCAAAAAGACATTCAAATAATACTCGTGTTGCATTCAGAAGACATTAACCTTTTTTAATATACATATATCACACAAACACACACACATATAGTTTAATATATATATAAAGACAGGAGGAAAGCCAAGAAAACCATACATGGTAATGGACTGGAGATTACAGATCAACATGCTGTATTAGATGATGGCAAGTCAACTATCATTTTGGGCTTCTTGAAGAAATTTCACAAGTACAATAGGAAGGACTATTTCCCTGCTGTGCACACGAAGCTAGACCTAAACAAGAGAAGCAGAACAATTTTGTGTCGAACAACTGAGCACGGCTAGGAATAGTGAAGCATTCATCTCTAAGTAGAGAAAGGCGTTCTTTCAAATTTAAGATTATCTGGGCCACTGGTCTCTTCCTTAGGATCTGCATGTGGATATGGCAGAACAGACCTGAGAACATTCTGGAAATTTAGTAAGCTACACCAAGAGTACAACTTCCTTCAGTACAGGCTAAGCCAACACAGGCAAGCGAAGAAGAGTAAGAATCACATGAAAAACAAGTTATTTACTGTCTCATGGACCCACTGACTTACCAGTTACCCTTAGCAGTGAACTGCAGACTTGACATGCCCAGGTAGAGCAGTTAAATCAAGTTAAAGAAGTTTGCCAGTACAACAAACTATGTTAACAGAAATGTCAAATATTGAGAAAAATTATCAGGATAATGAGGCTCTGACAAGCCAGTTTGGCCCACAGACATTCAGCAGCAAAGGTACCTTCTACACTCTACCACTTGTAATAGCTACCTGTCGAGTAATGGTTTCATCTCTACCACACTTTGCAAGCCTTTCTTGGCCTGGGTCAGTCAAATTCCCTTTGACACCTTCTCAGGTTTTAAGGTAGCAGGGCTGACTGATGAAACTGGATACCAGGAGTCCTCCCATCTCCCCTTTTACCAGCAGCACAGTACCATGCAGCTGGGAAAGGCATGGAGGAGTGGCAGTAACATATTCCATATGCAACAGCAATTTCTAAAATGAATGCTTCTCTACCAGCTACAATTATAGCTCTCTGGGATACTACCAATCAGCAAGGTCAAAAGCTACACAAGTAACAGAAAACAGATGAGTATGTTCTCAAAATTCACAGCTTATGTTGATGTTGAGGAGTGGGTTAAGAGATAACTAAATATAAGAATTCATCATAGATGTGATGAACCAAGATGGGAAAATGGTTCTCCCTCCCTGCAGAAAGAGCGACATTAAATTAGGATTTCTAACACCGAAAAACTGCTGAAGGACTGGAAATCAATTAACCACCAAATTCTGCAAGCTGCATTTCAAATGTGATATAGGAAAATGACAATTATAGGATACTGCACATCAACAGACAACTGTGCTGCTGAATTCGCAGCCTGCTAGAAACTGACAGTGTCCTCAGCCATGACACCTGCCTATACTGGAGAGTCCCAACAACAGCCAGAAAGAAAAATGAGACTGGTGAGCATGCTTGGAAATAAATATAAAAAGATGATAATGAGAAGACTCAGGATGGCAAAAGACTGACAGAATCGCTCTGGGGTTTCTGTTGGCAGAATATTCATTCCACTAGTAAGATATCTACCCATAGATCAGATTAGAAACCTGTCTACCGGAATGAAAACATAGCTTAACTTATCCAGGATATTGAAGTGTGTAGTGCAGCTGACATCTGATCTGATCTTTTCATGCAAAGCAAGAACAAATCCCAAACTTTAAAAAGGCAAAATAAAAAAGCATTAGAAAAAAAAAAAAAAAAAAAACCACCCACACTGGAGGACTAAACATGATTACAGTGGTAATTTCAGATCAATACCAATAAACGATTTTATGGACTGTAAGATGCATATCTAACACATCTCAAAACTGACACGTTATAGACTATACACACTTCCCACAATGGATGGTAATTTTGTAGATTCAGACATCAGAGGCAGGGGATATTCTCTGTAGGAAAGATGATACAACACATTTAACATCACAGAGCTTCAGAGAAAAAAGCAGCTGATATTGGGAATAAAACGGAAAGGAAAAAAACACTCTGAAAATGAAAATCCTGTAGTTAACAATATTAAACTACTAGAAACTAAAAATTTGCCTTGTAGGTTCAGGGGCCTCACCCAGAATGCTGTTATTATGTACTAAGTAAAAACCTGCACCAAAAGAGTGTAACAGGAAGATATCTATGAACTTTGGAGAGGTGCTATGCAGGTCAACTCTTATTTAAAAACACCAGCTTTAACAGAGAAATTAAACAGTCATGGCAAAGTTACTTAACATCTCACATCATAGCCAATGGCATGAAAGATACAGTAACAGCAGCTTAGGGGAACACAGCTATTGAAAACCAACTTGAAAAAAATACTGAAACTCCAAAATAGAGATATCTGATTAAAAAAAAAAAAAAAATTAAAAATTCCCCAAATTCTACCAGACCTGAAAAAAAAAAAATCAGAGAGATAAAACAGAACAGCTAAATTATATTTAAGTAATCTTTATCTGATAATTTGGAGACATTATGCTCCTTCCAACACTAAACAATAAGTTTTCTTCAGCATCATAGTTAGTATGGGAAAAGGAAGCAACAAACATGTAGTTAATCCATAGTCTTCCATCTCAAAATCTAACAATTGCATATTGGATGGAAAATGCTCCCCAGTCTCTTTTCTTCAATCATAAGAACAGCATAAAACCTGCCATGGTGTACCTCACAGAAATCTTCTTAGAAATGTGGTATAACATGAAACAAAAGTATCGTTACCTGCATGTATCCTGCATGGTTAAACTAAACTCTAAGTCAAACAAATGGTGTTAAAACAGTTGTCAGTGCCAAACGTCAACATTCTAGAAATCCTACCAACCTAAGAGCCCCTAACATCCCAACAAACTTCAATACCACCTTCTCTCACCAGAAAGGCACCATCATCACAGACCTCATTCCAAAGTGCAAGAAAAATGACCCACTATTACACTCAGTAGGACACCGAGTGAGACACTGAGATTGCCCAGAGAATTTGTGGGCATCCCATCATCAGAAGTGTTCAAGGTCAGGTTGTATGGGGCTCTGCGCAATCTGATCCAGTGCAAGACATCTCTCTCCATGGCAGTCGATTTGGACTAGATAAGATTTAACCATCCTCCTCCGGAAACTTTCAAAGCCAACCTGGACATGTTCCTGTGTGGTTTGCCCTAGCTGATCCTGCTTTAGCAGCGCGCTGGACCCAACGATCTCTGGAAATCCCTTCCAAATTGTAACATTCTGTGATACTTTCACACCCAAAATCATTCTGTGACTCTGATTAGAAGAATGAAATTTGCTGGTAAGCTTACTATCTGAGTACTAACTCATCCAACCTACAAGTAAAGATTGATGTGTGAAAGGGAGGGGATTCCATCAATAAGTAAGTATTAACTTGAATAATTTATCAAATTCGAGTTTTAAATATTTTTAGCAGTAACTGGTTGTAAAACTCAAGGCTCAGTCTCAAGTCAAACACTTTGTAAGGGATAGGAATACAAGGACAATTCATCCAACTTACCGAGAAGAGACAAACCCTTGGAGCACAAATAGAACACGTGCTGGCATGATCTAGTTATCTAGAGGAGGGCTAAGAGAGATGACTTGAAAGTTATTTCTAGCTTACTGTCTGGCAATGAAAGCAAAATGTGAAACTGCAGCTGGACATTTGAATACCTTCAAAACAAATCCTCTGGGAAGGATCAAGTATTAAAGTAAGTACGTCAATAAATAAACAAGAGTCAGAGTTGATGTTTCCCAGGAAAACGTGAAAATGTTTCAAATATGTCATACTACTGAGACTAAACATCTGCCACTGTCTACATGGGTAGTTAAACCACTAGACAAAAACTGCCAAAGAGGCTAAAAAAAAAAAGGCTGTAATACCTGAGAAGTGACTATTATTTGTCAAATAAGTGAAACTGGATCACATTGAAGTCTGATGGCCTGGAGAAGAAACTGAAAGCTATATTAACCTATTTTAAGCTGCCAATGAGAGGAAGAACGTAAAGGGCATACTTTTGCTTCCAGAAATTTCAGTTCATATTTAGTGAGTAGATATCAGATCAAATTAAGTAACTTTAATCTAAGATTTGATTCAACCCTCACTATTTCCAAAGATGGTTCTACTTCTTACTAAGACAACTCTTCCAAAACATAATTTTATTTTCATATTAATGTGAGAACATCTTTCTTTTTAAAAACATTCCAAGCAGTTTCCTTACTAAATGGAAGATGCTGAGATCAGATAACATCTCTCATCACTAAGCTATACTAAGTGGTGAATGAGAAGGGCAGATTGCTCAGTGAAATTACAAAATGCTATGTCAGAAGAAAGTCGCTTGTAAGGAAGTGTGAGCTGTCAAACCTCTCAGATACAGTTTTTCAGGAAAAGAAACAAACAGTAGAAGACTTCCTTCTCTCCTTTAATCCACACTGCATCCTCCCCTCTTTTACTCCCTCCATGCCTTCTGCACTGGAAGACTGTTGCTGAATTGCGGGTAGGTGCATCCTGCATCAGCACAGAGCCTGCCAGCTCACGCACCACTCCACGTTCATCGGTTGTTATTTGGTAGCATTAGCGACAGGACTCCATTTTCAGCCTATGATTATTTGTTACTGCTGAAAGTTGTTTTCAAAAAAGGACAGGTAAAGACTAGACCTAAGTGTTTTCTGATAAAATGATTACTTACAAAAATGGATCAAAATTTGAAACTAAAATAAATAGTTATCTGTGACAACACAGTGGCCCATTTCTACAATTTACATAAGCCCATGCAAAGATTTCCCTCTGAGCATCTCATTAAATCTCAGTTCCAAAGGTATAATTCAGTGCTATTACATTTTTATATATATATTATATATAATACATGTATATTTCAACTGCTGAATGCTATCACCAAAAATGAAAGACTGTTGTTTTAAATCACTGCTTTGTACAATCTGGTTTCCACACATTTAACACAGAGCCATTTAAAATCCCATCAGCGTTTGGAGTGTGGCAACAGAAAAGTAAGCCACAACTGAGCACTTACCCTGTGACAACAAAGCTCCATTTTCACACAGTATTGTTTATCCTGCATTATTCTCCCTATTATATCATTTGGGGACAGGGAGGATTTTATTTTAGAGTTCCTCAGCCATCTGCTTTAGTGAGGGTATGCTTCAACCCATTCTTCCATTCTTTTTTCAGTTCCATAAGCTCCTACTTTATAGCACCTTCAAGTACAAAAAAAAAAAAACAACAAAAAAAA
>VWZE01005334.1:22024-35255 GCA_013396675.1 Eubucco bourcierii
GATTCTGTGACCTTTGATTGTCCCTTCCAACCCAATGCAGTCTGTGGATCTGTAACTCATGTGCTGGAGCACATTATGAGGCTGGCTGCATTACACTCTTTGGTTGTGTCAATCTGAAGGGCTTAAACAAGGAATGAACCTTTGCCACTTGCTAAGGGGCTTCTTGGTGCCACACTCCTCTGAAGTATGAGCAAAACAGACCCAGGAGTAGGAAAGTGACTACATATTCCTACCTGGGTCCATCTGTAAGAAATAATCCCCACTAATATTATTACTGAAATTAAACCATGATGGGGAAAGCTCTCCTTATTTCAGTTTACATCATGCAATCATATCACATTAAAATAGTTCATTGTAGGTAGATTACAGTGCATTATCTCCAGGCCAATGAGGTACTTGGTGGTGTCAGCTTTTAGGACTTTGGGGGAGGAAAAAGAGAATCGATTTTAAGGTGACTCAGCACCTCCCTGCAACTTCAACCTGCTAAAAATAAAGAGCATGTGAGTTAATATCCTCATCTTAAGTGCTCTTTAAACCTACACAATGGCATTCAGAGAAATCACCCTGGGCTGTGTGGACCAAGTTCCTGGTCTCTGCTCCAGTGGAGATGCTAGGATGCTGGTATGGAAGGCTCTTTGAGCTGGTACCCACGCTGGCAGAGGGCTGGGATGCAACAAGGAACATTCTGTGTGCTGACAGATTTCAGCCTGTATAATGCCTCTTCAGGGGGCCATCACAAAGCACACAACTTAGAGCTGTTGTGCCTTGCATGTGGCCTCTCATGGTTTGCTCCAGGACTGGCAGTGAGCAGGATGGAAAGGACATAAAATCATATTGGAGCCAAGAGATGCCTCTGTGCACTCATAAATTCACTCCTTGATCTAACAGCATGTGGCTGCCAAAAGAAATGGTTTGGCTTCAGCAGAGAGCTTCTCTCTGGCATATCCAGGGAAGCTGGATCCTGGAGCAAAAGGCAGAGGGAATCATAGAATTGTTTTGGTTGGAAAATTCCTCCTAGATCATTGAGTGCAACCATCATACCTGCAGGGACCAAAAGGAGGACTGAGGGTGCACTGACATGAAACTGAGCTGTGGGGACAGACTTGAGTGGAACCTCTCCACTCCTCTCCTTCACAGCCTGCAGATGGCTCGCTGGAACCTGCTGAGTCTAAGAATTTCTTTTTCCAGTCTTATACTCATTTCCTTTGCTGTTTAGATAAGAAAATGGCTTGACCATAGTAATGATATGTTGGGTTTATGCAGAGGAAAAGTCTGCTGTTGTTTCTTTCAGAAAGATCAGCTTGTCTCAGTCATGGTATCCGCAGAGAGGGGCAGAAATAAACCTGATTCCAGGACAGCTTGCACAAGAGAACTGCTTTTCTCTTTGATAACATTCAGCACCCTAAGTGTTCCATATTTTGCTTTTTACTCAATTACAGTGAAATAAAATCACAGACTTGTAGAGTCACAGAATCATAGAGTCATAGACTCATCACAGAATCACAGAATCATAGAGTCATAGACTCATAGAGTCACAGACTCATAGGATCACAGAATCATAGAATCACAGAATCATAGAATCATAGAATAATAGAATCACAGAATCATAGACTTAAAGAATCATAGACTCACAGAATCACAGAATCATAGAATCATAGACTCATGGAATCACAGAATCATAGAATCACAGAATCATAGAATAATAGAATCATAGAATAATAGAATCACAGAATCATAGAATCACAGAATCATAGAATAATAGAATCACAGAATCATAGAATCATAGAACCATAGAATCATAGAATCACAGAATCATAGGATCATAGAACCATAGGATGTCAGGGGTTGGAAGGGACCTCAAAAGCTCATCTGGTCCAGCCTCTCTGCCAGAGCAGAATCACCTAGAGCAGATCACACTGGAACATATCCAGAGAGTTCTTGAATATCTCCATAAAGGGAGACTCTGGAGCTGCCTGCAGAACTACTCATGAAGACTGAAAATTGTTGGGTTAGTATTTGTCTCTGCAATGTCCCTGCTCACTGCAGGGGTATTGGACTAGATGACTTTTGGAGGTCCCTCCCGACTCAAATCATTCTATGATTCTCTTACCAAACACTGAAATTACTTTGCACTTGGAAATAGACAAGAGTAACATTTTCAGCAATATTTAGGAAAACAAATCATGAATGTGTGACTGTCTTTCCTTTGCCTTTTCAAGGACATTTGAACATTAAAAACGTCAGATTGAAAAGTTGCCGCTTAATTTTAGCTGGGTGTTTGCAGTAGTTAACCTTGGTCCTTGCTGTGCACAAACAGTTTCACACGGTGCATGAGAAAGGACTGCAGAATCCTGAATGCTATCAAATAAAGGTTGAATTGCTCAACAGGAGCAAGCAGTGTGCCCAGGTGGCAAAGAAAGCCACTGGCATCCTGGCTGGGATTAGAAATGCTGTGGTCAGCAGGAGCAGGGAGGTGATTGCCCCTTGGACTCTGCTCTGGTGAGGCCACACCTTGAGTGTTGTGTTCAGTTTTGGGCTCTTCAATACAAGAGAGATGTGGAGGTGCTGGAGGAAGTGCAGAGGAGGGCAACAAAGCTGGGGAAGGGCCTGGAGAGTAAAACTGATGATGAGGACTGAGGGAGCTGGGGATGGTTAGAGTGAAAAAGAAGAGGCTGAGGGAGACCTCATTGCTGTCTACAGCTACCTGAAAGGAGGTTTTGGGTGGCTGCTGCTGGTCTCTTCTCACAGGGAATTGGAGACAGAACAAGGGGGAATGGCCTCAAGCTGCAGCTGGTTTAGTCTGGTTATTAGGAATTTTTTTTTTTCCCAGCAAGAGTGGTCAGGCATTGGAATGGACTACCCAGGGAGGTGGTTGAGTCCCCAACCCTGGATGTGTTTAAGGGTGGTTTGGATGTGGTGCTTGAGGATACGGTTTAAATGAATCTTGCAGAGTAGGGTTGTAGGTTGAACTTGGTGATCCTGAGGGGCTTTGTCAGCCTGAATGTTGCTGTGATTCTGTGAATTTTGTAAAGGCTGTCAGAGAACAGCACTCAGAGGTCTCCAAAAGATGTGCTTGTTGTAAATTAAAAGCATTTTACAACCGTGCAGAGCATGATTGGGGGATTCCTTGTGCAGACAACAGTGCCCTGTGCAGGGCTAACAGCTGGTCTGGAGTTTGCCCCATCTGTGCTGCAATTATGCATCTGCAGCTGTTATTAGGGTGGATTATTAAACAGGTTAATCAAGAGAATATGGGAAGTGTAGGAGAGCAGAGAATAAATGGTTTCTTCAGTGCCACTACTGTTCATCTCATCAAGGAGAGCTCAAGAACACTGTAATAGGTGGAATATTCAGTTCTGGGCCCCTCAGTTTAAGAAGGACATTGAGGTGCTTGAGCGTGTCCAGAGAAGGGCAACGAGGCTGGGGAGAGGCCTGGAGCACAGCCCTATGGAGAGAGGCTGAGGGAACTGGGATTGGTTAGCCTGGAGAAGAGGAGGCTCAGGGGAGACCTTATTGCTGTCTACAACTACCTGAAGAGTGGTTGTAGCCAGGAGGAGGTTGCTTTCTTCTCTCAGGCAAGCAGCACCAGAACAAGAGGACACAGTCTCAAGCTGTGCCAGGGGAAGTTTAGGCTGGAGGTGAGGAGAAAGTTCTTGACTGAGAGTCATTGGCTACTGGAATGGGCTGCCCAGGGAGGTGGTGGAGTCACCGTCCCTGGAGGTGTTCAAGGTGGATTTGGACGTGGCACTTGGTGCTGTGGTCTAGTCTTGAGGTCTGTGGTGATGGGTTGGACTTGATGAGCTTTGAGGTCTCTTCCAACCTTAATGATACTGTGATACTGTGATACTGTGATATTGTGATGCTGTGATACTATGAATATGGTCGGGGTAAGCCTTTGTAGCACCCACAGAATAATCCAACAAGGATCAAGGCCAAAATCTTTATCCTGTTAGACAATTTCCTTTAAAAATAATACATACAGATATGAAGTTGCTGCTTTTCCAAAACAAAAAAGAAAAGCCCAAACAGGGGCACTTTGTTTTTCATCAGCTGCCAAGTCCCAGGGCTTACAGATTGGAGAGTTAAAACCAGGAGTGAAATATTCAGGAAGGGAATGGTTATTAATAAGGCGTTAATGATGGATAAAAGTACTGCTCCAGGCCTTCAGGCAAGACCTGGAGCTTCCTTGTACTTTGCTGCATGTGAACAGAGAGGTAAACACAGGCTGCATCTCAGAAGGCTTACAGAATGAGGGGGAGGGAGAGGCTTGCATACAAATTTTCTATTTATAGGCATTACCAAACACCCCCACACCAGGCACTGGATACAGACACCACCACCACCACACATTTGGCTTTTCAAAGTGTTCAGTTCTTTTCAGGCTTGCAATTACACCAGGACCAGGCT
This sequence comes from Eubucco bourcierii, assembly GCA_013396675.1. Taxonomy (NCBI): domain Eukaryota; kingdom Metazoa; phylum Chordata; class Aves; order Piciformes; family Ramphastidae; genus Eubucco; species Eubucco bourcierii. The sequence continues at coordinate 26,432 of VWZE01005334.1, forward strand.
TCAGAGCACAGGACTCTTTTACATCTTAAGCACTTGTTTGAAATGCTCTGAGTCTTTCAGAATGGCTTATTCTGTCACACAGGAGTCAGTCTATAGAAGGAAATGAAGGCTGAGAATGAGAGCTTGATACTATGATAGAAAAAAAAGAAACAAAACAGGTAATAAAATAAAAAGGTTTAAAAAAAAAAGGTTAAAAGTAAAAAAAAAAAGGGTAAAAAAAAGTTAAAAGTAAAAAAAAAAAAGTTAAAAAAAAGGTCAAAAGTAAAAAAAAGGGTAAAAAAAAGGTTAAAAGTAAAAAAAAAGGTAAAAAAAAGTTAAAAGTAAAAAAAAAAGTTTAAAAAAAAGGTTAAAAGTAAAAAAAAGGTTAAAAAAAAAAAAGGAAAAAAAAAAAAATAAAAAAAAAAAAAAAAGAAAAAAAAAATTAAAAAAAAAAAAAAAAGTTTAAAAAAAAGGTTAAAAGTAAAAAAAAGGTTAAAAAAAAAGGTTAAAAGTAAAAAAAAAAGTTAAAAAAAAGGTTAAAAGTAAAAAAAAAAGGTTCAAAAAAAGGTTAAAAGTAAAAAAAATAAAAGGTTAAAAAAAGGTTTTTAAAAAGGTTGAAAAAAGTTAAAACAAAAGGTTACCCAAAAAATTTTAAAAGGTTGTAAAAAGAGAATAAAAGGAAAAAAAAAGTGGGAAAAAAAGGGGCAAAAAAAGGGGGAAAAAAGGAAAAACAAAATGTTACCAAATAAAATTTTAAAAGGTTGAAAAAAAGGGAAAAAAAGTTTAAAAAAAAATTTAAAAAGGTTTAAAAAGGTTAAAAAAAGTTTTTAAAAGCTTTTAAAAAAGTAAAACAAAAGGTTATGAAAAAAAATTTTAAAGGTTGAAAAAAAGGGTAAAAAAGTTTAAAAAAAGATTTTAAAAGAAGTTTAAAAAAGGTTTAAAAAAGTTTTTAAAAGTTTAAAAAAAATTAAAACAAAAGGTTACCCAAAAAATGTTTAAAGGTTGAAAAAAGGGGAAAAAAGGAAACAAAAGGTAAAAAATAAGGAAAAAAAAGTTTAAAAAAAGGTAAAACAAAAGGTTAAAAAATGTATTTCAAAGTTTTTAAAAAGGGAAAGAAGGAAAGAAAAGATTAAAAATAAGGTAAAAAAGGTTAAAAAGAGGTTTAAAAGAAGTTTTTAAAAAAGGTTTTAAAAAAAAGTAAAACAAAAAGTAAAAATGATTTTTAAGAGTTTAAAATAGGGAAAATAGGGAACAAAAGGCAAAAAATCAGTTTTAAAAAAAGTTTAATTAAAGGTAAAGCAAAAGCTAAAAAAAAATATTTTAGAAGTTTTTAAAAAGGGAAAAAAGGGGAAAAAAGGTAAAAAATAAGTTAAAAAAAAGTTTTAAAAAGGAAAAACAAAAGGTTAAAAATATTTTTAAAAGGTTTAAAAAAGGGAAAAAAAAAGAAAAAAAAAGTTTAAAAAGTTTAAAAAAAGGTTAGAAAAAAGGTAAAACAAAAGGTAGAAAATATTTTTTAAAGTTTTTAAAAGGGCAAAAAGGGAAAAAAAGGTAAAAATTAAGGTAAAAATGGTTTAAAAATGTTCAAAAGAAGGTTAAAAAACTTTTAAAAGATAAAACAAAAGATAAAAAAATTTAAAAAGGGAGAAAAAGGAGGGAAAAGGTTAAAAAATGTTTTAAAAAGGTATAACAAAAGATAAATAAGTTAATAAAGGGGAAAAAAAGAAAAAAAAGGGGGGAAAAAGTAAAAATGTTTAAAAAAGAGTTTTAAAAGTTTTTAAAAAGTAAAACAAAAAGTAAAAAAAAAATTTAAGAAGTTAGGAAAAATAGAAAGGAAAAATAAAAAGGTAGAATCAAAAACCCAATTAAACAATGCAAAAGCAAAACCTGGCAGTTGCTTTTAAAATTGATACCTGAGTTTGGCCACTGTTGGAGCTGCAAAACACAAATCACAGCCGAGGCTGCTGCAAAAATCAAAGCCCTTCTCTTAGCCCAAGTGGTGGAATTAAGAACTTAGTCCAGTGAATATACATTGTCCCTCTCCAACATTGCCCAGTTTTGTCCATTTCCACTCACACACACCCACATAATTGTATTTTTCTTCACAGTTTCAGGTGCCAAAATTCACTGCTTAAACCGTGACAAAAATGTTTTGCATAACATCAGCCTTCTGACTTCCCTCATGATTCCTCTTGTCACAGACTGCTGCTTACTGCAGTGAGAAGGCAACTGCAGAAGAGGACAGGATCACCATGGGCACCCAAATGCCCAGGACCCTTGATTCCTCTTGTCACAGACTGCTACTTACTGCAGTGAGAAGGCAACTGCAGAAGGGAACAGGATCACCATGGGCAGCCAAATGCCCAGGACCCTTGATTCCTCTTGTCACAGACTGGTGCTTACTGCAGTGAGAAGGCAACTGCAGAAGAGGACAGGATCACCATGGGCACCCAAATGCCCAGGACCCTTGATTCCTCTTGTCACAGACTGGTACTTACTGTAGTGAGAAGACAACTGCAGTAGAGGACAGGATCACCATGGGCAGCAGGCAATAGCCCAAGACACTTGCAACACAGCCATGTGAGACTCCTGAGTTGCTCATCAAGTTCAGTAGGGCATGCATAGCAAGGCACCCGATGGCACTCATGCCATACACGTAGCTGAAATGAACTTTTCCTGCCTGGAATAAATATGAGGAAGCACAAAGTGAGCAAGAGATTGCAAAGTGGTAGGAGAAGACAGAAGACTAACACCAAGTTTGCTACCTTTTCTTGTTGGCATCCTCTCTGCCTCACCTACAGTAGTTCAGTTGTAAATCACAGCTGATATTTGTGGGTGATTTATGCATCCAAAAAGCTTCAAGGTACAATTGTGAGGATGTGCTTGTCACTAGCCTAAAGTTCTAAGGCTGTCAGAGGGCTCTGCACTGGCCAGTAATCATTTGGGTGACTTGGAAGGGTCTAACTGGTAGCAAACTGGGATGAAATTATAGAAAGCACATTGTAGTGTCAGGAAACATCTTTCCAATAGGTCTGTATAGACTCATAGAATCATAGGGTGGCCTAAGTTAGTAGGGACCTCTAAAGGTCATCCAGCCCAACCTTGTCTGCAATCAGCAGGGGCATCCTTAACTAGATCAGGCTGCCCAGAGCCCTGTACACATTGATAAACATGAATGAGGTCACCTCTCAGGCTCCTCTTTGCCAAGCAGCACAGCCCCAGCTCCCTCAGGCTCTCCTTGTGAGGAAGATGTTCCATTCCCTTCACCATTTCTGTGGCTCTGTGATGGGCTCTTTCAAGCAGTTCCTGGAGGTCCTTCTTGAGCTGAGAAGCCCAGAACTGGACACGATATTCCAGATGTGGCCTCACCAGGGCAGAGCAGAGGAGGAGAAGAACCTCTCCTGACCTACTAACTACAGCCCTTCTACTACACTTCAGAATGGCCTTGACCTTCTTGGTCACCAAAGCACACTGCTGGCTCATGGTCAACCTCCCAGCCACCAGGACTCCCTGGCCCCTCTTCCCTTCACTGCTCTCCAGCAGGTCAGTCCCCAACCTATACAGATCCCTGGGGTTGTTCTTTCTCAGATGCATAACTCTACACTTGTCCCTGTTGAACTTAAATTTCTCCCTTCCCAACTCTCAGCCTGTCCAAGTGTCACTGAATGGCAGCACAAATGGTGTAGCAGCCACTCCACCCAGTTTTGTCATCAGCATCCATCATAAAGGAATAATTTATTCTTGAACTAACAGCAGAAGAAATCTTCCTACTTATGTAGAGTCCTCTGCCAGAATTTACATACTACTGGTATAAAATAATCTGGAAAATTTGCTCCACCAAATAAAATTAATCATGGCTAGTGGGAGAGAGTGTGGGAGAGCAACAGCAGCTTTGGTTATTATCAAGTACAGTTTCAGTCAGTGAAGATTTGTAGTGAGTTCAGCATCCACCGTGGTTTGGGGAAGCCTTTCACAGAGTCACACAGGCACAGAATGGTGGAGATTTGGAGGCACCTCTGAAGATCATCTGGTCCAATCCCCCTGCTAGAGCAGGATCACCTAGAGAAGGTTGTACAGGAAAGAGACCAGGTGAGTTTAGAATGAGTCCAGAGAAGGAAACTCCACAGCCTCTCTGGGCAGCCTGTTCCAGGACTCTACCACCCTCAAAGTGAAAAGGTTTATGTGGAATTTCTTGTGCCCCAGTTTGTGTCCATTGCCCCTTGCCCTGTCACTGGACACAGCTGAGAAGAATCTGGTTCCACCCTCCTGCCACACACCTTTTAGGTGTTTTACTATAAAGCAGTTATGAAAAGCTCTGTCTCAAACAGAATTAACAACAACTATGAACTACTATTTTAGACTGTTTCAATGCATTTAATTATTGCACACAGAACTATTTACAGAATCACAGAATTGTCAAGGTCGGAAGGGACCTCAAGGATCATCTAGTCACAATGTCCCTGACATGGGCAGGGACACCTCAAATTAGATCAGGTTGCCCAGAGCCACATCCAGCCTGGTCTTAAACACCTCCAGGAATGAGGTTTCCACCACCTCCCTGGGTAACCTGTTCCAGGCTCTCACCACCCTCATGCTGAACAGCTTCTTCCTAACTTCCAATCTGAATTTACCCACCTCTACTTTTGCTCCATTCCTCCTAGTCCTATCACTATGCAGCATCTTAAAGAGTACTTCACCAGTTTTCTTGTAGCCCATTTCAGATACTGGAAGGTCACAACAGAGTCTCCTGGTAGCCTGGAGAAGTTTAAAGACAGGTTGGATGAGGTTCAGTCTGATCTAGTGTGAGGTGTCCCTGCCCATACCAGGGGGGGTTGGAACTGGATGATCCTTGTGGTCCCTTCCAACCCTGGTTTATTCTATGATTCTATGACTCTATGAATCTATGATTCTAGGACTCTATGATTTTATGACTCTATGAATCTATGATTTTATGACTCTATGACTCTATGATTCTATGACTGTGATTCTATGATTCTATGACTTTATGATTCTATTATTCAGTGATTCTATGATTCTATGATTTGATGATTCTATGATTCGATGATTCAATGATTCTATGACTATGATTCTATGATTCTATGATTCTATGATTCTGTGACTATGATTCTGTGATTCTATGATTCTATGATTCTATGAGTGATTCTATGGTTCTATGACTCTATGATTCTGTGATTCAATGATTCTATGACTATGATTCTATGATTCTGTGAATGATTCTATTGTTCTATGACTCTATGATTCTATGATTCCATGAATGATTCTATGACTCTATGACTCTGTGATTCTATGATTCTGTGCCTCTATGACTCCTCTATGACTCTATGATTCTCTTCTCCAAACTGAACAGCCCCAACTCTCTCAGCCTGTCCTCACAGGAGAGGTGCTCCAGCCCTTTTTAGTTGAAGGTGAAGAAATGACTGAGAGAGAAGTAGCAGTAGCAGTAGGAGCTAACTGAAATCTCCACTGGGTGAAATGTTTGATTAGTGGTGCAGGGTGTAATGAAGAGAGAGAAGCAGGCAGCTGAACATGTTGATTTCAATTCTGGTCTTTCTTAACATATGTAAATATATTGACTCACACACGTGGGAATACTCCCAATTCTCAGTGAGGTAAGCAAAACCAGAATCAGGCTTGATTAGTCTGGCAGGCTTTGATGAATGGAAAGAGCTAAATTCAGCCTGCGGAAGGAACAAGGTTAGAGGAAAGTCAGACTTGGTGTGCTCGTTCACATCTGCCTGGAGTGGGTGCTACTATCCTTAGTTCAAGTGGATGGGGAAGTCTGATTTTGCACAGGGGACTGTGTCAAATGCAAAGCAGCCCAGGCTCAGGTTGCCACTACCTTCCCTGCTGCTGTTGTTTCTCTCACTCTCTGCACTGGAGCTGCCTTGCTTTACACCAGTGTGAGGGCGAACAAGCCCTGCTGCCAGGTTAACAACTCTCTCTTCTTTGCCTCTGTGCTCTGAAAGAATTGAATTACAGAATCACACAGAAACATGCAGTTTGGCAAAGCCCCTCAGGATCATCAAGTCCAACCTGGAACCCTATCTACAAGATTCACCTTAAACCATATCCCTAAGCACCACATCCAAACCACCCTTAAACACATCCAGGGTGGGTGACTCCACCATCTCCCTGGGCAGCTCAGTCCAGCCCCTGACCACTCTCTCCACGAAAAACTTTTCCTAATGTCTAATCTAAACCTTCCCAGCCTCAGCCTGAGGCCATTCCCTCTTGTTCTGACTCCAGTTACCTGTGAGAAGAGACCAGCAGCAGCCTCTGCACAATATCCCTTCAGGCAGTTGTAGACACCAATGAAGTCTCCCCTCAGCCTCCTCTTTTACACACTAACCATCCCAAACTCCCTCAGTCACTCATCAGATTTACACTCCAGGCCCTTCCCCAGCTTTGTTGCCCTCCTCTGGACCCACTCCAGCACCTCCACATCTCTCTTGTATTGCTGTGCCCAAAACTGAATGCGATACTTGAGGTGTGGCCTCACCAAAGCAGAGTTCAAGGGGACAATCACCTCTCTACTCCTGCTGGCCACAGCACATTTAATCCCAGCCAGGATGCCATTGGCCTGCTTGGCCACCTGGGCACACTGCTGGCTCATATTGTGCCTGTTATAACCCCCAGATCCCTTTCTGCCAGAGGCTCTCCAGTCACACTGCCCCAAGCCTCTAGCATTGCTTGGGGTTGTTGTGACCCAAGTTCAAGACCTGGCATTGGCCTTGTTGAAACTCATCTTATTAATGCTATCATTTGAAGAATATTTTTGCATATTTTTCCATAGTTAAAGAAAGCTGAAACTAAACCTAATTTAGAAATTATTTTTGGAAACAAACTCTCAAATCCTCTTGCTGGTGCTATTAGAATTATTCACATACAGAAGGATACCATAGCTTTACACAGCTAAAGAGCCACTTTAGTATTCAACTGCATCTAAGGTACCATGAGCAGCCTGAATGTAGGAGGTGGCCTGTGGGAATCCCTTAGACCTATTGCTGTGAAGCTGTGGCACCAACACACCAGATTGTAGCAAAGGATTTCTGCCGGCCTAAAACTGCAGCATTGCAAACACTTGGCTTTCCAATGACACTTAAAATGTTTAACATCCCAGAATAAATATGGGAAATAAACTATTTAATGTCAGCAATTGTGGTTTAATATTCATTACAATCGTTGGCTATTAAGGGAGCAAAACCAACAGCACCAACTTTTAATTGTTCTTTCTTTCTCTGTTCCTTTCTTTCTCTCTCTCTTTCTTTCTTTTTCTCTTTATTTTTCTTTTTCTCTTTCTCTCTCTTTTTCTCTTTCTCTCTCTCTTTTTCTTTCTCTTTATTTCTTTCTTTTCTTTCTCTTCTTCTATTTCTTTCTTTCATTCCTTCTCTCTTTCCCTTTCTTTCTCTCTTTCTCTCTTTCTCTCTTTCTCTTCTTTCTTTCTTTCTTTCTTTCTTTCTTTCTTTCTTTCTTTCTTTCTTTCTTTCTTTCTTTCTTTCTTTCTTTCTTTCTTTCTTTCTTTCTTTCTTTCTCTTTCTTTCTTTCTCTCTTTCTCTTCTTCTTTCTCTCCTTTCTTTCTCTTTCTTTCTTTCTTTCTTTCTTTCTTTCTTTCTTTCTTTCTTTCTTTCTTTCTTTCTTTCTTTCTTTCTTTCTTTCTTTCTTTCTTTCTTTCTTTCAGCTTTTCTTCCATTTTCCTGATTAGAAGAAATTCAAGACTTTCTGCTTTTGTTTCCCTCATACCTTTATTTCTCCAGCTGGAAAACAGCTCTGTCTTCTCTAGCTTCCAACATTCCTTCCTTTTCATTCCCCTCCCTCCTGCCTCTTCTACCCTTTTAAAAAGACTTTCATTTTTATAGGGACATAAATAATAATACCACTTGCCATTTATACTGCAGTTTGCACATTCAAAGTACTGCACTGACACTGCAAATTGAGTAAGAACTTGCAAGAGTCTTCTGATTCAGCACTATTTATCACAGAGGAAATGGAGAATTAGAGCACCTGGGCTGCAGAGCAGTAAAGCCCTTCCCAGAATGGTCCCACCTTACCCCTGGCTGATGAACTGCTGCTGACAATCAGAGCTGTACTTCAACTGTGCTGGAGAGCCCCTGTTGTCAGTGATAAACAGATGAATTTGGAGCACTGTACAATCCCTGTTCAACTTCCCTCCTGTAAGAAAGCTATATTCATAAAGGAGAAGGAGGTTAAGCACAAGCTACCTTATTTTGTTTAGGAGATGATGTAGAAAAATATCAACTAAGAAAGGATTAGCAATGTCTACAGGAAGGGATTGTAAATGTGAGGTGGGAAGGAAAAGGTTGTTCCTCTTTCCTTTTCCAAAGCATTCTAGGTTCATATTTTTTATTTATTTATATCTATATCTATCTATCTATCTATCTATCTATCTCTATCTCTCTCTCTCTATATATACATATATATCTGCACTCCCCAAAGTATCATTGAAAGGAGATTATTTCAAAGCAATTCTCCCCCTCTGCTCTGCCCTAGCGAGACCACACCTGGAATATTGTGTCACGAGGATGCTCAGAGGGCTGCAGCAGCTCTCCTATGAGGACAGGCTGAGAGAGTTTGGGCTCTTCAGTATCTGAAGGGGGCTACAGGAAGGCTGGGAAGGGACTATTGACAAGGTCTTGCAATGCCAGGACAAGGAGCAATGGGTTTAAACTGGCAGAGGGGAGNTTCAGCATCTCCCCTATGGAGAGAGACTGAGTCTGAATCAGAAGAGAAGGCTGAGAGGAGATCTTATCAATATCTACAAATATCTGAGGGGTGGGTGTCAAGTGGCTGGGGCCAAGCTCTTTTTGGT
>VWZE01005334.1:56846-94076 GCA_013396675.1 Eubucco bourcierii
TCCCAGCCCATGGCAGGGGCATTGGAACTGGATGATCCTTGTGGTCCCTTCCAGCATTGACTGATTCTATGATTCTATAAATAAGAAATAAATACTGCATTTACAGGGGTAGAGCCAAAATTCTAATGCTTGAATTGCTTTTTTTAAGTGCTTATTGAAATGATCACCATTTGCTATCAACTTTATTTTAGCATTTTAGCACTAAGCTAAAGGAGGAGATGAAAAACTAAACCAGTTTCACCATGATAGGAAAGAACTGAAGTTTTCTGTCAAGGTTTATTACAGTGCCTGCTGTATATCACTTTACTCCCTTTAAATCTCTTTTCTGAAAGCTGAAAAAAAGAAAAGCCTGTCATAAATTATGCTGTTAAACTGTTCCTATTTATTGCCATGTATTGAAGAAGCAGCCAGAAATATATCATGCAATTTTCAAACACAGACATTCATTTTAGACAGAACTCTACAACTGCTCATAATCCTGCAGGACTTTTTAACTAGTTTTGTTTGTTTTTTTGTTGTTGTTTGTTTTGGGTTTTTTTTTTTTGTTTGTTTGTTTGTTTTCATTTTTTGTTTTTGTTTTGTTTTGTTTTGTTTTTCTTTTTATACCTTTCTAGAATGGATGGGTAAGTGAACAAAAGCAGGGTAGCATCCTACAACTGGGATTCTCTGGAGAATAGCTAAGGCTGTGCTGCTTTGGTACAGCAATTTCATAGACTTTGATTTGTTATCCAGAAGGGAGGATTACTCTTAATGTTTTAAAACAAAGCAGCTCACAGGGAACTGGAGGAGAGAAGACTGAGAGGAGATTTGAGCAATGTGTACAAATACCTGAGGGGTGGGTGTAAAGTGGTTGGGGCAAATCTCTTTTTGGTGCTCAGCAGCACTAAGACAAAGAGCAACAGCTACAGAGTGGAACAGAGAAGGTTTCAGCTCAACATGAGGAGAAACTTCTCTACAGTGAGGGTGGCAGAGCCCTGGAACAGGCTGCCCAGAGAGGTTGTGGAGTCTCCTTCTCTGGAGACTTTCAAAACCTGCTTGGATGTGTTCCTGTGTGAACTACCCTACCTGGGCAGAAGGGCTGGACTCAGTGATCTCAATGATCTCAATCATCCCTTCCAACTTCTAACATTCTGTGATTCTGTGAACTATGCCTCTAACACCTCTTAACAATAGAAGAAGAGGTATGGCCCTAGGAAACACAGCTCTGACTGGAGCCCAGAACACCAGCAAACATTTTGCTAGGAGCCCAAAGAACCACAGGGCAGGCAGTGAAGACAGAGGCCATAGTGGCTGAACAAACCATTAGTCATAGAAGGGAAGAGAAAGTACAACAAAACAAAACAACAAACAAACAAACAAAACCCACAAACAAACCAAAAAACAAAAACCAGCCCAACCCAACCCAAACCAAAATAAAACAAACAAAACAAAAACACAAGAAAAAAAACAACCCAGAAATGATAAGAAATTGTAAGGTGTTAATAATTACTGTAAATAAGGAGATGAGAATTACAGACACTTGGTAAGAGAGTGCAGTAACAGAGCTAAAGATGGTTAAGTGCTGACATTTTAATGTTTTCAGGGAATGAAATTCACTCTTTGGAGAAAAAAAAAAACAATCACATCGACCCATTAGGTGATTTACTTAGTAGATAAAATAAATATTTATTACACAGACCAGTTAATTTCAGCCAAAATCCAATCCAGCACCATTCCTGTCATACCTATGTCAGACAATAACAAGGGTTGGATTATTTTACATTCTAATAGCAATACCAGAAAATAGTTGAGTGAAATTTTACAACAGCTGTATCAAGACAATTTGCACAGACAACTTTTTAAGAGTGCTGCCTGCCAAGCTCTGTGCACCATTAATGTTGCTTTCAGCAGCTCCTGAAATGCTGTCAGTTCCAGAAGAGCTGTAGAGAACAAATGTGTTTCAGCTTTTAAAGAGGGCAATTATAGACCTGTCAGCTGGATGTCAATCATGTGGAAAACAATGGAATGGATGCTCCAGGACTTTATAATTAAGAATTAAAGGAGGATAACATAATTAATGTCAATCAATCTGGATTTGTGAAAAATACAGTGACTAGATTTCTTATTTCAAAGAAGGTTACAATCAAGCTTAGCAGAGGTGGGAGAGAAGACTCTCACTGCAAAAAAGTGTTGATTTCTGTACACTCTGTACTTTGATCACATATAATATTTGGTTATAAAATCACAACAAAATAACTTTTACATCACATATCAAATTGTTTAGGACAGTTGTTTGGTCTTAAGTATATAGTGAGAGGGAATGATCATCACAAACTTATGTTTCTAGTGGAAGACTAGGAGAGGGGTTTTTTTTTTCCCTGCTTGTACACATTTCAACAATTTTGTTTATCACCTCTGGGAAACAAAGGAGTTTGAGACCTCACCTTGAATATGGCATTAAGTTCTGGTGTCATAAGGACACAGCTGTTGGAGAGAGTCCAGAAGAGGCCACAAAGATGAGGCAAGGACTGCAACAACTCTGCTGTGAGGATAGGTTGAGGGAGATGGGGTTGTGCAGCCTGGAGAAGAGAGGACTCTGGGAAGATCTTAGAGCTGCCTTCTAGTACCTGAAGGGATCCTGCAGAGGACGTTCCATAAGGGTGTCTAGAGATAGCACAAGGGGGAATGGTTTTAAGCTGAAGGAAAGTAGGTTTATGCTGGATCTTAGGAAAAAGTTCTTCAGTACAACGGTGGTGAGACTCTGGGATAGGTTGCCTGGGGAGGCTGTGTCTGCCTCCTCACTGAGGATGTCCATGGAAAGGTTGGATGAGGCCTTGAGCAGCTGAGACTAGTTGAGAGGTGTCCCTGTCCATGGTGGGGGGGTTGGAGTAGATGATCTCTGAGGTCCCTTCAAACCTAAGCCATTCCATCCTATGAAATGTAATAAGTACTCCATCCTCCTCCTTCCCACCCTCTCCCCCGCCACTACTGACATAGAATCTTATTCTCTTCTTATCTCTACACTTGTAGTTTTGTCATTTGATGACATGTTTCATACAAACAAAAGTTTGTATGAAAAACATACAACTCTTGATAAAACTCCTGGGGGTCTGGGTTGATGAAAAGCTCAACATGAGCCTGCAGTGTGCACACACAGCCCAGACAGCAACTGAGTCCTGGGCTGTAGCAAGAGCAATGCGGGCAGCAGGGCAAGGGAGGGGATTCTCTCCTTTTTACACTGCTCTCCTCAGAGCCCATCTGGAGTCCTGTGTGCAGTTCTGGAGCCCCCAGCACAGGAAGGACATGGAAGTGTTGGAGTGGGTCCAGAGGAGGCCACAAAGATGCTCAGAGGGCTGCAGCAGCTCTGTTGTGAGGACAGGCTGAGAGAGTTGGGGCTTTGCAGCCTGCAGAAGAGAAGGTTTCCATGAGACCTTAGAGTAGCCTTCCAATATCTGAAGGGGGCTACAGGAAGGCTGGGGAAGGACTATTGGTAAGGTCTTATGATGACAGGATGAGGGGCAATGGGTTTAAACTGGCAGAGGGGAGATTTAGACTGGATGTTAGGAGGAAGTTGTTTGCAGTGAGGGTGGTGAGACACTGGCACAGGTTGCCCAGGGAGGTTGTGCCTGCTCCCTCCCTGGGGATGTGTCTAGTGGGAGGTGTCCCTGCCTATGGCAGGGGGTTGGAACTAGATGATCTTTGAGGTCCCTTCCAACCTTACCATTCTATGATTCTGTGACTCTATGATTATAAATTCAGTCTATGACACCATGTCAGTTAGGGAGTATATTTGTTTTTATTGATGTTATTTCCAGGGAATAAGACATAACACTGATTGATCTGCAGTCATGACAGAATTTGATTTGCAGTTATGATAGAATTACCCTAAGTCTTCAGCTGGAAGTTCATAAGATATTCAGTTCTGCATACAATAAGATTCTTGGGAATCAGAGGAGAAATTCATGTTTATATTTTGTTATTGTGTTTTCAGTCATGAAGCTGTAAATGTTTCAATTTACTGTTTTATGCTGTTGGCTTCAATATCACTCAATAAAACTAATGATAAACACATTTAATTTACCCTCATTATAACTAATGGCTTTTGAAGTACAGGAAATGTTAATTGTGTACATCCATCCATCACATTTTGACACATAAATGGATCACTTGAGAATTTATGTGACTTATTTGCTGTCTCCTGTAAACACCTCATTTTTCTGCTGAAATGGGCATCTTTTCATAGCTGTGCTATTAAGTCTGTCCCATTAAATATGCATCTCAATGCAAATTGATTAAAACCAGCTCAGCACTGAACTCCTGAGGCCACACCTTCAGCCCTGGGTTCAGTTTTGGGGCCATGACTAGAAGAAGGATATTGAGGTGCAAGACCAGGTCAAAAAAAAGGGCATCAAAGTTGGTGAGAAGCCTGGAGAACAGGTCTGGTGAGGAGTGGTTGAGTGAACTTGGGTTGTGTAGTCTGGAGGAGGTTGACAAGACATCACTCTCTACAACTACCTGTGTTCAGTTCTGGGCCCCACAGTTCAAGAGGGACATAGAACTGCTTAAGAGAGTCCAGCATAGAGCCACAAAGATGATGAAGGGAATGGAACGGTTCTGTTAGGAGGAGAGCCTGAGGAAGCTGGGGCTGTGATGCTGGGAGGAGATTGACAGGTGACCTCATCAATGTTTATGAATAGGTAAAGGGTGAGTACCAGGAGGATGGAGCCAGTTTCTGCTTGGTGATGCCCAACAAGAGGACAAGGGGCAATGGGTGGGAGCTAAGGCATAGGAAGTTTCACTTAACCATGAGGAGGAATTTTTTCCTTGTGAGGGTGACAGAACACTGGAACAGGCTGCCCAGAGAGGTTGTGGAGTTTCCCTCTCTGGAGGTGTACAAAACCCACCTGGACCCATTCCTGTGTGATCTGTTCTAGGTGACCCTTGCTCTGGCAGGGGGATTGCACTGGAAGAGCTTTGGAGGTCCCTTCCATGCCCTGACATGCTGTGATTCTGTGAAAGGACGTCGCAGTGAGATGGGTGCTGGTCTCCCTAGTAACGAGTGATAGTAAGAGAGTACCTCAAAATGCGCCAGGGAAAGTTTAGTTTGAACATCAGGAGATAATTCTTTCCTGAAAGGATAGCAGTAGAATAAACTCGAGGAGGTGGTTGAATCCGCACCCCTGCAAGTGTTTAAAAGCCACAGAGATGTGGTGCTGGGGGTATGCTTTAGCCCCAGACTCGGACTCGACGACCTTTCACGCCTTTTCCAAGCGAAACCAGTCCCCAGCAGGCACACCCGCGGCAGGCACCCGTCCACCTGCACTGCCGCAGAAGCTGTGATGACTTCCGGCGGTGCCAGGAGCACTTCCGGCGGGTGACGCGCGGTGAGCGCGCCGTGGCGGCTCGCGTCCGGGCCGTGGAGCAGGCCCGCAGGGCACAGCGGGGCCAGCGGGGCCGGGCCGGGCCGGCCGTGAGGGGAGCGTAGCCCAGCAGAGGCGGACGATGGCGCTGGCCAGCAGGACGGCGATGCGGTGGGTCCGCCTGCGGAGCCCCTGCCCCGCTACCTCCTCGCTCTGCATGCCGTCCTGGCTGCCCGCCGGGGCTATGGCCTGCGAGCGGCTGTACAGCTCCCGCGGCAAGGTGAGTCATAGAATCATAGAATGGTAAGGTTGGAAGGGACCTCAAGGATCATCTAGTTCCAACCCCCTGCCATAGGCAGGGACACCTCCTNCTGCAGGCTGCAGAGCCCCAACTCTCTCAGCCTGTCCTCATTAGGAGAGCTGCTACAGCCCGCTGAGCATCTTCGTGGCCTCCTCTGGACCCACTCCCAACAGTTCCATGTCCTTCCTGTGCTGGGGGCTCCAGAACTACACACAGGACTCCAGAGGAGAGCAGAGTAAAGGGGCAGAATCACCTCCCTTGCCCTGCTGGCCACGCTTCTCTTGATGCGGAGTCCGCAGGGCTGCCCCGGAGGGAGGGGCTGACGGGAGTCGTTTCCCCAGAAGCGGTGGCTCTTTGTATAGAAGGTGCCCTCTCCGGACCGGCGAGAACATTCCGGTGCCATTACCCGCTGCGGGAACGTTGGTGTCCCTTTGCAGTGCTCCCAAAGGCGGCTCCGGGCTGAGGGATGCTGCAAGGGACACGGCACATTGTGCTGCTTAGCTCTGCTAAAGAACCGCGGGCTTTTCTTGGCAGCTTGGCCTGCAGCAGCCGTGCATAGCCTAGGTAGGATAGATGGAATTTTTATAGCATGCTGCTGACCAGAATTTTTCAGTAAAGTGTTCCTGGTGCCTGGTCCTGATGCCGAAAGCTTTGCAAAGATTATTATTATTATTATTATTATTATTATTATTATTATTATTATTATTATTATTATTATTATTATTATTATTATTATTATTATTATTATTATCTTGCTGCTTGGAATAAGCAGGAATAACACAAAGAAAAGTTCTTTAATGTTGGAACTTTCAGTGTGTGAACCAAGTAAGACAGGCTAGTTCTCTGCATTGTTTTTAGCCAAGATAGATGCTGCCTGTAGCTTCATTTTTCACGAGGTCTGCTTCCTTATGGTAATCTCACTGCTACTTCAGCTGCTGGGTAATGTCTTTGTATTCTTATTATACTTGTGAAGAATGATATCTCTAAGGGTCCATTGAATCCACTTTTCTTATTGCTTAAGGGTTTGAACTGGAAGCTGTTTTGAACAGGAAACTATTTTAAACTGGAAGCTGTTTTGAACTGGAAGCTGTTTTAAACTGGAAGCTGTTTTGAACTGGAAACTTTTGAACTGGAAGCTGTTTTAAACTGGAAGCTGTTTTGAACTGGAAGCTGTTTTAAACTGGAAGCTGTTTTGAACTGGAAGCTGTTTTAAACTGGAAGCTGTTTTCACAGTATCACAGTATCGCAAGGGTTGGAAGAGACCTCAGAGATCATCAAGTCCAACCCATCACCACAGCCCTCAAGATTAGACCATGGCACTAAGTGCCATGTCCAAACGTTCCAGTTTTGAACTGGAAACTCTTTTGAGCTGGAAGCTGTTTTAAAATGGAAGCTGTTTTGAACTGGAAGCTGTTTTAAATTGGAAGCTGTTTTGAACTGGAAACTCTTTTGAACTGGAAACTGTTTAGGTTTTCCATCCCTATGCATGAGAACATAGTGTATTTCACAACACTTTCCAGCAGACTTTCAGGTTATTCAGAGCAATAAACATGTATCTATGTGTGACTAAAATTAAATGCTAGCATTTTAGGCAGTGGTGACAAAGTTTTTGTATCTCAATTCAACCAATACTTCTCTTGGAGTGGAGAGTTAATTCTTTTTCTAAAGGCCTTTGCCTTAATATTATGCATGGAGACTAACTATGGTCTTGGCCTTCGTATTGTGCATTGAGACTAACTATGGTTTATGAAAATAATTCTCTGTTTTTCAGGACAAGTTGGATATGTCAGTGTATCCTGTTGAAAGCATTAGAAACTTCAGTATTATAGCTCATGTAGATCATGGCAAAAGTACACTAGCAGACAGATTGTTGGAAATCACAGGTGAGTTCTTACTTTAAGCTACCTTTTCTTAACCTGTTAGATGATGTATGAGAGTCTGTAGCTTTGATTATTACTAACATTTCTAATACCTTTGCTCTTCTAGTGCCAAATTGCTTGTGTTATGGTGCCAGTTGTGTAGTGTTACAGATTGTGAACGTGATAGATTTGTTTTTTTCTTATTGATGTCTGTCTGCAAGAAGGGATAGGGAAGTGCATAGTTGACTCTAGGAAATATGTATTTTGGAAAAAGACTGAAAAGGAGAGTACTTCTTTGTTCAAGATGCTGCTCCTGTAATTCCTGGTGAGTTGTCAATTACACCTGTACACAGCAATTTGAGGATGTTGTGTTTTGGGTGGACAGAATGGGGGATGTCATGACTGAGGACTTCTGGGCAGAGTATCTTTCAGAAGTGTTAATGAAACAAGAAGAAACTTCAGCTGCTGGTACTTAGATGAACATATGTCACCTTGTGAGCAAACCATATATAACTTGTTTTAAACTGGAGCAGAGTAAATTCAGGCTGGACAGCAGAAGGAGGTTCTTCACAATGAATCACAGAATTAACCAGATTGGAAAGACCTTCGAGATCATCCAGTCCAAACTGTAACCTTGCACTTTCTAATTAAGTAACTAAACATGGCCCTAAGTGCCTCATTCAGTCTCCTTTTAGACACCTCCAGGGACAGTGACTCCACCACCTCCCCACGCGGCTCATCCCGATGCCAATTACTCTTGCTATGAAGAGCTTCTTCCTAACATCCAGCCTAAACCTGCCCTGGTGCAGCTTGAGACTGTGTCCACTTATTCTGTCACTGGTTGCCTAGCAGGGGAGACCAACCCCCACCTGGCTGCAACCTCCCCTGAGCCTCCTCTTCTCCAGGCTAAAAAATCCCAACTCCCTCAGACTGTCCTTGTAGGGCTGTGCTCCAGCCCCCTGGAGTGTGCTAAAATACTGGAACAGGTTGCCCAGGGATGTAGTTGAGCTCCTGTCCCTGAAGACATTCAAGATCTGACTCGACGTGGCCATGGGTAGCTTGATCTAGTTGAAAGTGTCCCTGCTCACTGTGAGAGGGATTGGACAAGACTTTTGAGGGTCATAGAATCATAGAATGGTAAGGTTGGAAGGGACCTCAAGGATCATCTAGTTCCAACCTCCTGCCATAGGCAGGGACACCTCCCACTAGTACAGGGCACTCAAGGCCTCCTCCAAGCTGGCCTTGAACACCTGCAGGGAGGTTGTGGAGCACAGAAGACCTGCAGGGAGGTTGTGGAGCACNTGGGCAACCTGTGCCAGTGTCTCAGCACGCTCACTGCAAACAACTTCCTCCTAACATCCAGTCTAAATCTCCCCTCTGCCAGTTTAAACCCATTGCCCCGTGTCTTGTCATTGCAAGACCTTATCAGTAGTCCCTCCCCAGCCTTCCTGTAGCCCCCTTCAGATATTGGAAGGCTGCTCTAAGGTCTCCTGGAAGCCTTCTCTTCTGCAGGCTGCAGAGCCCTAACTGAGCAGCCCTCTGAGCATCTTCGGGGTCTCCTCTGGACCTGCTCCAACAGTTCCATGTCCTTCCTGTACTGAGGGCTCCAGAACTACACACAGGACTCCAGATGGCATCTGAGGAGAGCAAAGTGGCAGAATCCCCTCCCTTGCCCTGCTGGCCTTTTGTTAAGTTAAAAATCACTTAACAAATGTTGAGAGTTGAAGGATAGTTTAAAGTGAAAAATCCAACTTTTGCTTAATTGGACAGAGAAAATTTAATTTACAGCTGCGAGTCTCATGTTCCCATGGTGAAGGAATTATTTATTTTGAGGTAATAAATGAGGTAATAATGTTAAATGAGGTAATAGAACTGGGTTTTGGTTGGTTTTTTTTTTAATCTTAGGAACAATTGCTAAAACTAACCATAACAAACAAGTGCTGGATAAGCTGCAAGTGGAACGTGAAAGAGGAATTACAGTGAAAGCACAATCTGCATCTCTCTTCTACAAACATGAAGGAGTAAACTACCTCTTAAATCTTATTGACACACCAGTAAGTTAAGTACAAAGTATTTAAACCACACAAATCTAAATGTCTTTAGAAGTGTGTTTTTAGCTTCTTGTGTTTATTTGGTTTCCTTTTATTTTATTTTTTTTTGGTAAGAACTTTTTTTTTTTTTTTTTTGGGTAAGTTCTTTACAGTGAGGGTGGTGAGACACTGGCACAGGTTGCCCAGGGAGATTGTGGCTGCTCCCTCCCTGGAGGTGTTCAAGGTCAGGCTGGATGAGGCCTTGAGTAACCTGTACTAGTGGGAGGTGTCCCTGCCTATGGCAGGGGGTTGGAACTAGATGATCCTTGAGGTCCCTTCCAACCTTACCATTCTATGATTGTATGATTCTAACTATGAATGTAGAGAGAATGTAAAACCTCATAATAGAGAAAGTTTAGGAAAAGACTCCAGAAATAACCTGCAATTATAAACATTTCTCTTCTCCACAGGGCCACGTAGATTTCAGCTATGAAGTATCACGATCGCTGTCTGCCTGTCAAGGTGTCATACTTGTAGTGGATGCAAATGAGGTGAGCTTCTTAATTCTTGTTTTCATGGAATCATAGAATCACTAAAGCTGGAAAAGAACTCTTAAGATCACTGAGTGCAACCATAACCCAGCCATCATGACCACTAAACCATATCCTGAAGCACAACGTCTACACACTTCTTGAACACCTCCAGGGGTGGTGACTCCACCACCTCCCTGAGCAGTCTGTTCCAGTGCCTCACCACTCTCTCAGTAATTAAGTTTTTTTCCTAATATCCAATCTAATCCTCCCATGCCACAATTTAAACCCATTTCCTCTTGGTCTATCAGTAGTTATTTAGAATCATAGAATCATAGAATGGTAAGGTTGGAAGGGACTGCAAGGATCATCTAGTTCCAGCCCCCTGCCATAGGCAGGGACACCTCCCACTAGTACAGGTCACTCAAGGCCTCCTCCAACCTGGCCTTGAACACCTCCAGGGAGGGAGCAGCCACAACCTCCCTGGGCATCCTGTGCCAGTGTCTCACTACCCTCACTGTAAAGAACTTCCTCCTAACATCCAGTCTAAATCTCTCTTCTGCCAGTTCAAACCCATTGCCCCTTGTCCTGTCACTGCAGGACCTTATAAATAATCCCTCCCCAGCCTTCCTGTAGGCCCCCTTCAGATACTGGAAGGCTACTATCAGGTCTCCTGGAAGCCTTCTCTTCTGCAGGCTGCAGAGCCCCAACTCTCTCAGCCTGTCCTCATAGGAGAGCTGCTGCAGCCCTCTGAGCATCTTTGTGGCCTCCTCTGGACTGGCTTCAACACTTCCATGTCCTTCCTGTGCTGAGGGCTCCAGAACTGCACACAGTTGTTAACAGTTTGGTTAACAATTTGGTTAACAATTTTCTCTATGCCATATTTGACTGGATTATACAAGGGTCAAATGAGTGATAGTTGTTTCCTTGATGGATGAAAAAAATCCAACCAACAACTGACTGAGATGAACACTTGCTTGGTGGGCAAGCAGACCTCTTAATTAAACTTTATTAATAAATGTTTTCCAAGTGTGATGATGTTTTTGTGGTTAATGTGTATATAGGTTTCGATTTCATACCTAAATATTATGTGATTGTTTGGTATTCTGTATTTGCCTTTTAGTCAGAGCTTAAAAACCTCAACTTTTTCATTATAATTTCTAATATTTAGTGTTGCCAGCCTGGATTCTGGAAGTTAAATTTAGATTTTTAATTTTTTGGATATATTTAATAAATGTTGTTTGTTTCTTTTTTATGTTGCCTAAAATGTTAGGACTGTGTATCCATAGTGGATATCACCACAGAAGTAATTGTCCATTTGTTCTGTTGTAAACCTGTAAAAAGGAGAAGAAGAAAACAAGTAGCTTCCATGTTTCCCTTCTCTTCCCCATCATCTCCACTCCTGTGCTATGGATCAGTTATGATATTAGGCTTTTTACTCTTTATTCATTAGCATGTCTGGTACTTGGACCTAGAAGGTGTTTTTTCTAGTTTTTCTAATCAAAACCTGTTCTTTTGCCATCCCTTTGAAATAAATGTGAGGTACAAGCCTTACAATGTGTTTTCCTTTTGGAAAAATAACTGTAAGCTAAGTTGAAGATCTCTTCTTGCCCTCTAGATTAATACATGAGCATCCCTTTGTTTTAGTCTATTTGTGAACAGTTTTAGGTACCTGTTGTGATCTTGACCATTGAGAAATAAAAAGCATAGACAGAAGCAGCTGCTTGATGCATAACATAACATAACAGACATAATACTGTTATCTGTAACTAATTCCATGTAAGTCTTTTCCATCTACATAATTCTTAGTTTTTCTCAGATGATGAGAAATTATGATTAGAAAGGTTGTTTTGTTTCTCATCAATGTCTATATTCAATAACATTTACTTATTTTTCATCCTCCAAATGAAGGAATGGAGAAAATTAAAACCCAGTGAACCTCCAAAATGCTGGAAGAATCCATGTTAAACTTTTTTTATTGCTTATTTTCCAGGGTATTCAGGCACAGACGGTGGCAAACTTCTATCTTGCCTTTGAAGCACAGCTTGCAATTATTCCTGTCATAAATAAGGTAATAAAGGTGTTAGAGTTTAATATTAAATAATTGGCTTTCTTAAAGCTGTTAAGAAACATGTCTTTAAATAGAATCACACACAGAATACCAGAGTGGAAGGGATAGAATCATAGAATTATAGAATGGTAAGGTTGGAAGGGACCACAAGGATCATCTAGTTCCAACCCCCTGCCATAGGCAGGGACACCTCCCACTAGTACAGCTCACTCAAGGCCTCCTCCAACCTGGCCTTGAACACCTCCAGGGAGGGAGCAGCCACAACCTCCGTGGGCAACCTGTGCCAGTGTCTCACCACCCTCACTGGAAAGAAATTCCTCCTAACATCCAGTCTAAATCTCCCCTCTGCCAGTTTAAACCCATTGTCCCTTGTCCTGTCATTACATGTAAAAGTGTCATATAAGCAGCCCTGATAATTTCTTACTGGAGTCACTGTGGTAAATCAAGGTCATAAGCATGGTGTAAATTGTATCTTGGTAAGGAATTGTATCCTATGCTGCATCAAGAGGAGTATGCCCAACAGATCAAGAGAGGTAATTCTTCCCCTTTACTCTGCTCTTGAGACCCCACCTCGAATACTGTGTGCCACCTGCCTAAACATGAACCAACAGTGTGCCCAGGTGGCCGAGAAGGCCAATGGCATCCTGGCCTGCATCAGCAAGAGTGTGGCCAGCAGGAGCAGGGAGGTCATTCTCCCCCTGTACTCTGCACTGCTTAGGCCACACCTTGAGTCCTGTGTCCAGTTCTGGGCCCCTCAATTTAAGAAGGACATTGAGGTGCTTGAGTGTGTCCAGAGAAGGGCAACGAGGCTGGGGAGAGGCCTCGAGCACAGCCCTATGGAGAGAGGCTGAGGGAGCTGGGATTGGTTAGCCTGGAGAAGAGGAGGCTCAGGGGAGACCTTCTTGCGGTCTACAACTACCTGAAGGGTGGTTGTAGCCAGGGGGAGGTTGCTTTCTTCTCTCAGGCAAGCAGCAGCAGAACAAGAGGACACAGTCTCAGGCTGTGCCAGGGGAAGTTTAGGCTGGAGGTGAGGAGAAAGTTCTTGCCTGAGAGAGTCATTGACTGCTGGAATGGGCTGCCCAGGGAGGTGGTGGAGTCAGCGTCCCTGGAGGTGTTCAAGGTGGGTTTGGACGTGGCACTTGGTGCCATGGTCTGGTCTCGAGGGCTGTTGTAATGGGTTGGACTTGATGATCTTTGAGGTCTCTTCCAACCTTGGTGATACTGTGATACTGTGATACAATAGGTTTAGAATGGATCTTAGGAAGAAGTTCTTCAGTTCAAGGCTGGTGAGACTCTGGAATAGGTTGCCCAGGCACTTTGTGCATGCCTCTTCCCTGGGAGTGTTCAAGGCCAGGTTGGATGTAGCCTTGAGCAGTTAAGTCTAGTTGAGAGATACCCCTGCCCATGGCAGCGAGGTTGGGGTAGATGAGCTCTGAGGTCCCTTCCAACCTAAGCCATTCTGTGATTCCATGAAGGAAATCTGAGTCAGTTCTCCTTCACAAGCAAATCAACTTGAAGCAAACAAGGGCTATGGCATGAAGAACAACTGAGCACTCTTGATTATTACTCAGAACTGTTCATTTTATCCTGACAAGAGCAAGGTGAAGCTGTGGCATCTCAGGGGTTCAGATTGACTCTGTGTTAAATACAGGTGAGAGTGTTTAGCTGGTGTGGAGATGTGGGCTTGAATGGCTGGAAAGGTGCAGATTTTAACCTACATTTGCTCCACCATGATCCAAGCAGGCTGCTTGTGCTGTGTCTTTTGGAAGTCCCTGTAATCCCAGGGGAAATGGTTAGTGATCTGGTACACCACTCAGACATGGGATCCACCTAAGGGTACTGAGGGGTCTGGTGGAGGTGCTCACCAAACCACTTGCCATCACTTGGCAGAAGTCCTGATTAACCAGAGAGGTCTCCCTTGACCAGAGCTTAGCAAATGTGACACCCACTACAAGAAAGGCTGGAAGCAGCATCTGAGGAGCTACAGGCCTGCCAGGGAAGATTGTGGAGTAGATAATTTTGGGTGCCATCACATGGTGACCAGGCTCAGTGAGCATGAAGTTAAGAGAGGAAGACTTTTTCTAAAATCAATCTCATTAAATATCTTTTCCTGGAAAACATCCAATATTTACTGACAAATACATAAAGGTTCCTTGACTTGCATGTTATGAAGCTACAGTGGTGAATGCCATGCAGGACATGGTATATTTAGCAGTTTATTGTTTTTCAGATTGACTTGAAGAATGCAGACCCTGAAAGAGTTGAAAAACAAATTGAGAAGCTGTTTGATATCCCTACAGATGAATGTATAAGGGTAAGATCTCTTAAAGTTTGATAGCATGGCTGATTGTATAACTTCACTTTGTAGGTATTGATAGAGGTGTACACATAGTCAGTCAGCAGTTTGTTGTCTGTCTGCCTTGTGTGACACAGCTGAATATCATTAAAGACTGCCTCCTGGAAAACAGGGATGGAAAACATACTTCTCAGAGAGAAAATCTAGCATGTTTTGATGAATGGTATCAAATTTTCAGTTCTTTTTCATTGTGAGTCCTTGAATTGTTTTCGTTTTTATCATAATATCAGTTCAGGAGAGGAAAAAGGGAAAGGTGATGGAATAGTTTGTAATCAAGTAGACATCACAGAATTGTCAGGGTTGGAAGAGACCTCAAGGATCATCTAGTTCCATCCACTCTGCCATGGGCAGGGACACCTCACACTACATCAGGTTGCCCAGAGCCACATCCAGCCTGGCCTTAGAAACCTCCAGGGATGAGGCTTCCATCATCTCCCTGGGCAGCCTGTTCCAATGTCTCACCACACTCATGGTGAAGAACTTCTTCCTAATGTCTAATCTAAATCTCCCCTTCTCGAGCTTGCATCCACTCCCCCCCAGTCCTATCACTACCTGACATCCTAAAAAATCCCTCCCCAGCTTTCTTGTAGGTCCCTTTCAGATACTGGAAGGCCACAGTAATGTTGCCATGAAACTAAACAACCACAACTCTCTCAGCTTGTCCTCAAAGGAGAGGTGCTCTAACCCTCTGACCGTCCTTGTGGCCCTTCTCTGGACATGCAAAAGTGTGCTTCAGAGTGCTTTTAAGTCTAGTATTATCTGTGGCCATCAAAACTGTCTTAAGTAAATGTAACACTGTGGAATAGATAGTGAGTGTAAGACCTTTAATTATGTATCTGGAGTCCTGTGTGCAGTTCTGTAGCCCCCAGCACAGGAAAGACATGGAACTGTTGGAGTGGACCCAGAGGAGGCCACAAAGATGCTCAGAGGGCTGCAGCAGCTCTGCTATGAGGACAAGCTACAAGAGTTGGGGCTCTGCAGCCTGGAGAAGAGAAGGCTTCCAGGAGACCTTATAGTAGCCTTCTAGTATCTGAAGGGGGCCTACAGGAAGGCTGGGGAGGGATTATTTACAAGGTCTTGTAATGACAGGATGAGGGGCAATGGGTTTGAAGTGGCAGAGGGGAGATTTAGGCTGGATGTTAGGAGGAAGTTCTTTACAGTGAGGGTGCTGAGGCACTGCAACAGGTTGCCCAGGGCTGCTCCTGTGGCTGCTCCTTTCCTGGAGGTGTTCAAGGCCAGGCTGGATGAGGCCTTGAGTGACCTGTACTAGTGGGAGGTGTCCCTGCCTATTGCAGAGGGTTGGAACTAGATGACCCATGAGGTCCCTTCCAGCCTTACCATTCTATAATTCAATGATTCTATGACATGTCTGATAAAATTGTTGGACTTGTTTTAGATCTCAGCTAAACAAGGAACAAATGTTGAAAAGGTTCTTCAGAAGGTGATTGAGAAGATTCCACCGTAAGTCTGCATTCAATTTATGAAACCTTGGGAGGTTTATTAGAAAGTCTCAAGTTATATGGATACATTACTGACAGTGGTTTTGCACTTAACATGTTCATCTGACAGTCATTGTCAATATTCAGGTGTTTTAAGGCAAATGCTTTGTAAGATGTGAGAGGAACCAAGTGTTGGAGCTGCTTAAGTCAGATTCAGGTTGCAAATCAGAAATATTTGAAATACCTTTGAAAAAAATGAATATGAACAGCATCAGAGGAGACTTCTTCCCTTCTGAAGTGAGAGAGGAAATAAATTCAATGTGAAATGAAAGATGAGAGGTGAGCCACTTAAGGTGATGCTTTTATGGCTGCTTATATTGCTTCCATGAAACTCAGTGTTTGAGCACTGCTTTTGAGCACTGCACTGTTCAAATGATAAAGATGATTTGAAATCTCTTTTTGTATCCTGAATCCAGCCTTTAAAATATACTTTTGGCATCAAATTCTTAGGTAAAACTAGTAAATTACAGCTGTTTTCAGACAGCATTTTGCTTTTCATTCTATTTTACTCCTACTGCTAGCTAATAATTGTAGTCCTCATATTAGTTAATAACTATAGGTTAAAAAAAAAAAACAATAATGAGAATTCAAGATTAGGTTTTTGTGAAGGGTGATAAAATATCAGTGGACTTTTAAAACTTGGCTGTTGGGATGTAACTGAGTTTCTGTTGTCTCCCATAATGAGACACTTTAAACATCAGTCTTACCTGCTGTGAAATGGGTATGTGGATGTGGATTTGCTTTTGTACTGTTATTGCAAATGGAGGGGAAATAAAGTATGTAAAGATTTGCTGCATACTGAAATCAAGTCTGATATGTATTTGCTGAAGTTACTTCGTAGTTTTATCTGCATTAATATGAAAGTTTTTGAGGTGTGGGTACCTGCACATTTACAGAATCACATAATATTAAGTGTTGGAATGGACTTCCAGAGATCCTAGTGTCAAGTCTCCCTGCCAAAGCAGGATCACCTAGGGCAGGCCACACAGGAATGCTTACAGGAGGATTTTGAATATCTTAAAGACTCCACAGCCTTTCTGGGCAGTCTGTTCAGTGCTCTGTCACCCTCACAGTAAAGAAGTCTCTCTGTGTGTTGAGGTGGAACCTTCTGTGTGCCAGCTTGCACCTGTTGTTCCTTGTCCTATCACTGGGCACAACTGAACAGAGCCTTGCACCTTCATCTTACATTGATAAGATCCCCTCTCAGCCTTTTCTTCTCAAGGCTAAGCAGCCCCAGGTCTCTCAGCATTTCTTCATAGCAGAGATGTTGCAGTCCCTTAATCATCCTTCTAGCTCTATGTTGGACTCTGTCCAGCAGATCCCTGTCTCTCTTGAATTGGGGAGCCCAAAACTGGACACAGTATTCTGTGTGTAGTCTCCCCAGGGCAGAGTGAAGGGAGAGGAGAGCCTCCCTTTACCTGCAGGACACACTTTCTTTAATGTACCCCAGGATGCTGTTGTCTGTTTTGGCCACAAGGGCACATTGCTGGCCCAAGCAGAACTTGCTGTCTACCAAGACTCCAAGGTCTTTCTCCAGGGAGCTGCTTTCCAGCACGACAACCTCTAGCCTGTACCAGTGCCTGGTGTTATTCATAAAGTCATGGAATGGTAAAGTCTGAAGGGACCTCAAAGCTCATCCAGTTCCAACCCCCTGCCACAGGCAGGGACACCTCCCACTAGTACAGGTCACTCAAGGCCTCATCCAACCTGGCCTTGAACACCTCCAGGGAGGGAGCAGCCACAACCTCCCTGGGGAACCTGTGTCAGTGTCTCACCACCCTCACTGCAAACAACTTCCTCCTAAAATCCAGTTTCAGTCTCCCCTCTGCCACTTTAAGCCCATTGCCCCTTGTCCTGTCATTACAAGACCTTGTCAATAGTCCCTCCCCAGCCTTCCTGTAGGCCTCCTTCAGATACTGGAAGGATACTATCAGGTCTCCTGGAAACCTTCTCTTCTCCAGGCTGCAGAGCCCCAACTCTTGTAACCTGTCCTCATAGCAGAGCTGCTGCAGCCCTCTGAGCATCTTCATGGCCTCCTCTGGACTACCTCCAACAGTTCCATGTCCTTCCTGTGCTGGGGGTTCCAGAACTGCACACAGGCCTCCAGATTCCTCTCTAAATGCATGCACTGTCCTTACTGACTGAAAACCACACTGCTTAATAGCTTACATGGATTTTTTTTTTCTGTTGTGCCAGACCCCAGTGTAAAACTGCTGATCCACTGAAAGCTTTGGTGTTTGACTCCACCTTTGACCACTACCGAGGTGTCATAGCTAACGTTGCGCTCTTTGGTGGGGAGATTCAGAAAGGGCAGAAAATTGTGTCTGCACACACTAAGAAAAGATATGATGTTAATGAAGTTGGAATTCTGACTCCAGATCAGCAGCCAACACATAAACTGTAAGTAAAAAATTTCTTGCAGTGGAACAAATCATAAATTGGTGTTAAGATATAAAATCCTCCGTTTCTGTTTGATGCTTGCTTTAAGTGATAAAGGCTGGGAGTTGTCTTGAGGTTTTTGTTCTTTCTGTGGTGGTGGTGGTGGTGGGTTTGTGATTGTTTGTAGTTTTATAGTGATGAGGCAGGCTCTTTTGGGGACTGCATTTTGGGCACTGCTAGGGGGAGGAAGCTATTCTATATAGTACATAGAAGAGCTGGACAGCTAGGGGGTTTTTAAGAACAATATATCATAGTCTTATTCAGCCATCCAATTTATTCCTAGGAACTCCCTTGTTTGAGAGTAGAAGGGAATGGGGCTTCATCTTAGTTATTGCTGCAGCATATTTTGAGGGTGGAAAACTTAAAATCCATGAATGCAACAGCTACCAGAAACTGGCTCCTCATGGCAGCAGTGGGAAGAAAATCAGGTACTTAGAATTAGTGGAGAAGTTTTAATCAGTTTTCATCCATGTGTGTGTTAATGACTTTCTGGAGAGATTCTCAGTGTAACTGTTACTGTGTGTGGTGGGTTGAATCCAGCCAGCCACCTTCTCACTCCCTCAACCCCAGTTGGATAGGGGTGAGAATTGGAAGAGCAAAAGTGAGGAAAGACTTCCTCATGGGTCAAGATAAAGAGAGTATATTAACTGGAGGAAAAAGAAAAGAAATAAAGTAATGCAAAGGGAATCAATTGCTTACCACTTCTCACAAGTAATGGCTGCCTTGGAAAGACTGCTCTTTATTGCCAAGCATGATGTTATGTGGCATGCAGCATCCCTTTGTCAGCTTCCAGCCTCTAGCTTATATGCTGGGAGGACAGACTGAAAAGCACAGAAAGCATTCATGCTGTGCAAGAGCATTAGCCATGGCTAAAATATTGGTGTGTTATCAACACCATTGTGGGCACAGATCTAAAATGTAGCACCATAGGGAGGTGCTGTGAAGAAAGTTAGCTTCATCCCAGCCAAAACCACTACACCATGGTCTTCATCTACCATGAGTTCCTCTCCTAACAGGACTGTGTGCTGGGGCAAGGCATTTGTCTTTTGTTCTTTCTGCCACTTGATGGCAGTTGAGAATCATTCTAGTTCTGTCTTCAGTCCCTGGTAACTTCCCTTTAGCTCCAGCTTTCAGTGTGGGAGTAGCATAGAATTCAGAATCCAGAAGTATAAATGCAGTATTTAACACAAATAGATCTCCTCTGACTTGACAGATAGTTTGTCCCTTGAGACAAAGTGCTTGACTCAGAGGACAAACAATGCAAATCTGGTTTAGGGGCTTTTAGAAGGGGTGATTTCATTTAGATTTCTGACTGAGCTAAGCCAAGTGGGGAAAAATAATAAAAACACTGCTGATGCCAAGAAGCATGTCCATATAATGCCAATTTTATTTAGATATGCTGGACAGGTGGGCTACCTGATTGCTGGAATGAAAGAAGTGACAGAAGCCCAAGTAGGAGACACACTGTTTTTGTATAAACAGCCAGTGGAGCCTTTGCCTGGCTTTAAGTCAGCGAAGCCAATGGTTTTTGCAGGTGAGGAGTAAACTGATATCAAGTGGAATTCCTTCTTTCCAGTAGCAAGAGAGCTATTTGAGCTTTGAAAAGAATATACATGTGTATTAGGACTTGGGAGTATTAGGATTTTAGCAGTTAAGCTAAAGAGGTATGTCCTTCATATAGCTTGGTGTAATTTCCCCTGTAACTTAACAGACAGGTTTAATACTAGTTGGAAAGTGCTTTTATAAGAATACAAGACTAAAATGTACTCTTAGCCACAATTATTGCTTCTAATGCTAGTAAAGCAGCTAGAAAAGAAAGGTTGAGGCTTTTAAAAATAGTCCAATTTTGGTAATTCTCAATCTAGATATAAAAGTTGATGGAAAAAGTTCATTGGGTTGATGAAAAGATCAATGTGAGCCTCCAGTGTGAGTGCAGCCAAGACAGCAGCTGAGTCCTGGGCTGCATCAAGAGCAGCGTGGCCAGCAGGGCAAGGGAGGGGATTCTCCTCTCCTCAGACCCCACCTGGAGTCCTGTGTACAGTTCTGGAGCCCCCAGCACAGGAAGGACATGGAACTGGTGGAGCAGGTCCAGAGGAGGCCACGAAGATGCTCAGAGGGCTGCAGCAGCTCTACTGTGAGGACAGGCTGAGAGAGTTGGGTCTCTGCAGCCTGGAGAAGAGAAGGCTTCCAGGAGACCTTAGAGTAGCCTTCCAGTATCTGAAGGGGGCCTACAGGAAGGCTGGGGAGGGACTATTGACAAGGTCTTGNTCATTCTGTGAATAGAATCATTCTGTAGATAGTCAGAATCATTCTATAAATAGTCAGAATCATTCTGTAGATAGAAGCATTCTGTAAATAGAATCATTCTGTAAATAGAAGCATTCTGTAAATAGAAGCATTCTGTAGATAGTCAGAATCATTCTGTAGATAGTCAGAATCATTCTGTAGATAGAATCATTCTGTAAATAGTCAGAATCATTCTGTAGATAGTCAGAATCATTCTGTAAATAGAATCATTCTGACATTTTAAGCATAGGTAATTCTGTTGAGATGTTTCCATCAGCTTCAGTAAGTGCTACAAATACTGTGGAAGGTGGATTTAGAAAGAAACAAATTCATAAAGTCATATAATTGTTTTGATTAGAAAAGACCTCAGGGATCCTCAAGTCTAGCCATCAACCTAACACCACCATGGCCTCTAAACTGTGTCCCCAAAGTGTCATATCCATTGGTTTCTTGAACACCCCCAGGAATGGTGACTCCTCCACCTCCCTGGGCAGCCTGTTCAAATGCCTGACCACAGGAAAGAAATTAAAATTTCTTTGCTAATTGGTTAGGCTAATATCCAGCCTAACTCTCTGGTACAATTTCAGGCCATTTCTTCTTGCTCTATCACCTGATACCAGGGAGAAGTGACAGGTCCATGCCTTACTCCATTAAGGGAGTTATAGAGAGCAATGAGGTCTCCCCTCAGCCTGCTCTTCTCCAAATCAAACAACCCCAGTTCTCTCAGCTCCTTTTCACCAGACCTGTCCTCTAGCTTCATTGCCATTTTCTGGACACACTGCTTCTTGGGATGAGGGGGCCAAAACAGTAGCCTTTATTCTGGATGGTTCTGGAAGTTACTTCCTTGGGTTCTTGTGGGGAAATGTGTAAAACTCACTTAAATGGTCTTGTAGAAGTGAGGTGGTCTGTCAGTGAAAGTAGAAAAGTGTCATGTTGTAAAGAATCTGGGCTTTATTATAGAATCATAGAATGGACTGGGCTGGAAGGAACCTCCAAAGGTCACCTTGTCCAACCCCCTCTGCAGTCAGCTGGGACATCTTCAATTAGATAAGGTTACTCAGAGTCCTCTTGTGTCCCTCTTTGAATATCTCCAGGGATGGGGCCACAACCACTTCCCCAGGCAACCTGTTCCAGTGTTTCACCTCTCTCATGGTAAAGAACTTCTTAACATCCAATCTGTACCTGCTTTTCTCTAGTTTGAAGCCATTACCCTCATCTCATCACTGCAGGCCTTTGTAAACAGTCTCTCTCCATCCTTCTTCTAGGTCCCGTCAGGTATTGGAAGGCTGCTATTAGGTCTTCCCAGAGCCTTCTCTTCTCCAGGCTGAACAACCTCAGCTCCCTCAGCCTTTTTATAGCAGAGGTGCTTAAACCCCCTGATCATTTTTATGATCCTCCTCTAGACCTACTCCATCTGTTGCTTCTTGGTGTAGAGCAATCAACATTTCCTGAAAGCAAGGTGATGTGAAAAGTGGTACTGTAGCATCTCTTTCAGGGAGTAGTTACACAGTGAGCTGTTTTAATTCGTTTCAAGAACTACAGAAACATTTTCAGCTTTGTTAGTTGTATCACAGTTTTTTGCTCTTCACCTCTTGCTTTTGAAGGAACATCTCAGTGAAATTTGTCTGCTTGTTCAGTTATGTTTAAGCTACATTTACACTGCAGCCTTGCAAAAGAGTAGCTGTACTCAATTCTGCATCTTCCACAGCTGAGAAGGGTTAGATCAGTATCCATACCATTATAATTTGAGTTTTAATTCCCATTTTAAAGTAATCTAAAACTTTTTATTATGTTTTAACTGATTTTAGGAGGAGGGAAATAAAATCCTTATACTGTTTTAGATTTTGTGAACTTGGAACAGAAAATTTATGTCTGATATTGTTACTGTGTTCATGATAAGAGGCATGTTTGAAAGCAAAGTACTCACCAGATAAACTTCTGCATCACATAATTCTATCTGTTATGTTTTGACAGGAATGTACCCTGTAGATCAAACAGAATATAATAACCTCAAAAGTGCTTTGGAGAGGCTGACACTGAATGACTCCAGTGTAACTGTTCATCGGGACAGTAGCCTTGCCTTAGGAGCTGGCTGGAGGTGAGCTTTTCATTCTGCTTTAATTTTTGGAAGGGCAGATCCTGCCTCTCCAACCTGATCTCCTTTCATGATCAGGTGACCTGCCTGGTGGATGTGGGGAGGCCTGTGGAAGTGGTCTACCTGGACTTCAGCAGGGCCTTTGACAATGTCCCCCACAGCAAACTGCTGGCTAAGCTGTCAGCTCGTGGCTTGGATGCCAACACTCTGTGCTGGGTTAGGAACTGGCTGGAGGACTGAGCCCAGAGAGTGGTGGTGAATGGTGCCACACCCAGCTGGAGGCTGGGCACTAGTGGTGTGCCCCAGGGATCAGTGCTGGGCCCCATCCTCTGTAACATCTTCAGTGATGATCTGGACCAGGGCATCGAGTCAGGCACCAGCAAATTTGCAGCTGACACCAAGCTGGGGGCTGATGTTGCTGGGTTGGAGGGCAGAAGGGCTCTGCAGCAGGACCTCAACCGCCTGCACAGATGGGCAGAGTCCAAGGGGATGGAGCTCAACAAATCCAAGTGCCAGGTGCTGCACTTTGGCCACAACAACCCCATGCAGAGCTACAGGCTGGGGTGGGAGTGGCTGGAGAGCAGCCAAACAGAAAGGGATCTGGGGGTGCTGATTGACACCCACCTGAACATGAGCCAGCAGTGTGCCCAGGTGGCCAAGAAGGCCAATGGCATCCTGGCCTGCATCAGCAAGAGTGTGGCCAGCAGGAGCAGGGAGCTCATTCTCCCCCTGGACTCTGCACTGCTTAGGCCACACCTTGAGTCCTGTGTCCAGTTCTGGGCCCCTCCATTGAAGAAGGACATTGAGGTGCTTGAGTGTGTCCAGAGAAGGGCAACGAGGCTGGGGAGAGGCCTGGAGCACAGCCCTATGGAGAGAGGCTGAGGGAGCTGGGATTGTTTAGCCTGCAGAAGAGGAGGCTCAGGGGAGACCTTCTTGCTGTCTACAACTACCTGAAGGGTGGTTGTAGCCAGGAGGAGGCTGCTTTCTTCTCTCAGGCAACCAGCACCAGAACAAGAGGACACAGTCTGAAGCTGTGCCAGGGGAAGTTTAGGCTGGAGGTGAGGAGAAAGTTCTTGCCTGAGAGAGTCATTGACTGCTGGAATGGGCTGCCCAGGGAGGTGGTGGAGTCAGCGTCCCTGGAGGTGTTCAAGGCAGGTTTGGATGTGGCACTTGGTGCCGTGGTCTAGTCTTGAAGTGTGTGGTAATGGGTTGGACTTGATGAGCTTTGAGGTCTCCTCCAACCTTGGTGATACTGTGAGACTGTGATACTATGAGAAGTGGAGCATGCAAGTTTAAGTCAGCTGAAGGCTGAATTAAAATAAGTTCAAAATCAGGAGCTTGAATTCACATGAATGATAGGTAAAGATAGAAAGCATTTGGTTTCCTTTCTATTTGAGTTGTGAGTGATGGTTTTTGTTCCCAGACTCCATATTATTCAACTCTAGGACCATTTGGGGAGTGTTTGCTGTGTCTGATGTTGCCAGACTAGCAATGTAAACATGTTGGAGATGAGGAAAAAAGCCTCCATTATTTTTTCTCTCCCCAGGTTGGGTTTCCTTGGTCTTTTACATATGGAAGTTTTCAATCAGCGTTTGGAGCAGGAGTATAACATGTCTGTCATTTTGACTGCACCTACAGTTCCATACAAAGCTACTCTTTCCTCAGCAAAGTTGATTAAGGTATGGTCAATGTATTTACCATTTCTTGTAAATAGCAACCTAAGTCTCCTATCATACATCTACACTTTTTTTTTTTTTTAATCTGGAGTATTGTATGGTGAACATTAGAAACACTAATTGGCAGATCCACAGATTGTGTCAAGTTGGAAGGGACCCTCAAAGGTCATCCTGTCCAACTCCCCTGCAGTAAGCAGGGACACTCCCAACTAGATAAGGCTGCCTGGGGCCACATCAAGTCTGATCTTGAATTATAGAATCATAGAATGGGAAGGTTGGAAGGGACCTCAAGGATCATTCAGTTCCAACCCCCTGCCATAGGCAGGGACACCTCCCACTAGTACAGGTCACTCAAAGCCTCCTCCAACCTGGCCTTGAACACCTCCAGGGAGGGAGCAGCCACAACCTCCCTGGGCAACCTGTGCCAGTGTCTCACCACCCTCACTGCAAACAACTTCCTCCTAACATCCAGTCTAAATCTCCCCTCTGCCAGTTCAAACCCATTGCCCCTTGTCCTGGCATTGCAAGACCTTGTCAATAGTCCCTCCCCAGCCTTCCTGTAGCCCCCTTCAGATCCTGGAAGGCTACTCTAAGGTCTCCTGGAAGCCTTCTCTTCTCCAGGCTGCAGAGCCCCAACTCTCTCAGCCTGTCCTCACAGCAGAGCTGCTGCAGCCCTCTCAGCATCTTGGTGGCCTCCTCTGGACTGGCTCCAACACTTCCATGTCCTTCCTGTGCTGGGGGCTCCAGAACTGCACACAGGACTGCAGGTGGGGTCTGAGGAGAGCAGAGCCAAGGGGCACAATCCCCTCCCTTGCCCTGCTGCCCACACTGCTCTTGCTGCAGCCCAGCACTCGGTTGCTGTCTGGGCTGCACTCACACTGGAGGCTCATGTTGAGCTTTTCATCACCCCACACCTCCAGGTCTTTTTCCTCAGGGCTGCTCTCAGCCATTCCCCACCCAGCCTGGAGTTGTGCTTGGGATTGTGCCTACCCAGGTGCAGGACCTTACACTTGGCCTTGTTGAATGTCGTGAGGTTGGCCTGGGCACAGCTCTGCAGCCTGTCCAGGTCCCTCTGGATGGATCCCTGCCCTCTCGCAAGTGACTGTGCCACACAGCTTGGTGCCATCTGCACACTTGCTGAAGCTGCACTGATTCCTCTGTGCATGGCACTGACAGAGATATCAGTCAGCACTGGTCCAGCAATGATCTCTGAGGGACACAACTTGGCACTGGTTTCCAGGTGGACATTGTACCCTTAATCACCACTCTAAAGCATTTTTAAAGCACCATTCTCAAAGCACTTTTCCATGCTGTCCTTTGCTCTTGAGTGTCTACTTATTTGTAAAGTTACAGTATCTATTTTATCTGTTTGTTTTCAGGAGTATGGTCAAACAGAGATGACAATTATCAACCCTGCTCACTTTCCTGATAAACTTTCAGTATCTGAATATTTAGAGCCAACTGTTCTTGGTACTATTGTAACACCTCATGAATACATTGGGAAAATAATTACCTTGTGTCAGGTTGGTATGCAGATTTAGTTTTGTCATTTGCATTTTTAAGCCCCCCAAATATCATACTTAAAGGCACTCAATAGTAAGATACTAGAGATTGCTACTGAAATAGTATGTGACAGTAATTATTAAAACATTTATTTTTCTCTCAAGGGTATTTAGACTTTTTATGTGTAAGATTACTTCTGAACTACAAAGTCCTTGTAGTGAAAGTTAATCACAGACTCACAGAATGGCAGGGGTTGAAAGAGACATCCAGAAATCACTGAGTCAACCCCCCCACCAAAGCAGGATCACCTAGGGCAGGCTACACAGGAATGCATCCAAGCAGGTTTTGAAAGTCTCCAGAGGAGGAGACTCCACAACCTCTTTGGGCAGCCTGTTGCAGTACTCCACAACCCTCACCATAAAGAAGTGTCTCCTTGTGTTGAGATGGAACCTCCTCTGTTCTAGCCTGTACCCATTGTTCATTAGGCACCACCAAAAAAGAGCCTGGCACCTTCCTCTTGACACCTACCTCTCAGATATTTATAGACAATGATAAGATCCCCTCTCAGCCTTTTCTTCTCAAGGCTAAGCAGCCCCAGGGCTCTCAGTCTTTCTTCATAAGAGAGATGTTCAAGTCCCACAGTCATCCTCCTGGCTCTTTGCTGGACTCTTTCCAGCAGATCTCTGTCTCTCTTGAATTGGGGAGCCCAAAAATGAACACAGTATTCCAGGTGTAGTCTCCCTAGGGCAGAGTAGAGGTGGAGCAGAACCTCCCTAGACCTGCAGGACTGTTTTCTTAATGTACCTCAGGACACCATTGGCTTTCTTGGCCATCAGGTCACATTGCTGGCCCATGCAGAACTTGGTGTCCACTAGGATTCTGTGATGGTCTGGGAGTTCTCCCCCACCCCACTTTGTAAAATGACCCAGACTAGACTCAGCGAGCTGGAAGTTAAGGACTGAAGCTCTGTTTACAGCTCAGCACAATGTACAAGCAGATATATACACAACAGACAGGAATAGTTACAGACATAGACAAGTTAAAGGTAATACAGCAACACAACTCCCCTCCCAGAAATCAGAGACCCCAGGAGGGGCTCCCAACCACCCTTCCACCTTCTCCCCAGCCCTATACCTTACCCCAAGGTTTGCCTTACACACAAGGTGAGCTTGGAGGATTGACCAGGGGTTAGAAGCAAAGTGGTTAGTGAGGTTACTCAGCAGCGAGGAGGAGGCCAGAAGCTAGACAGCCTGAGAGTGTCTGAGCCTGACTCTGTGTTATCTATGTTTTGAGTTCCTATTCGTCTCCATCTCAGCAAGCTTATGAGTGAAGCAGACATCACCACTGTTTTCCTTTCTCAGCCTATAATGTAATTTCCTCCATTAAAAGACTCCAATTAGCCTCAAACCAGCACAGACTCCAAGGTCTTACACCATGGAGCTACTTTCCAGCAGGATGGCCTCTAGTCTGTACTGGTGTCTGGTGTTACTCTTCCCCAGATGCAGGACCTTGAATTTGTCCTTACTGAACTTCCTGAGGTTCTCCTTCACCCAGCTCTCCATCCTGTCCAGATCCTGTTAGCTGGCAGCACAGCCTGACAGAGTGTCAGCCACTCCTCCAAATTTAATGAGCAAGCTTAGTGACAGTAAAGCACCTAGTAAAGCATCCTGTGCTAGACAAATTCATAGCTACTTCTGTTCTCCTTAAAGAATGGACTGTGCAGCAGGAGAACACTGTTTTATTCATGAAAATACAAGTCTTCTGTCAACACTTTATGTAGAGGCTTCATAGATTGAGTACTTCATTAGAGTAGTTTATGCTAATGATGGCTAATTTAATTTCCCCAAGTGTATTTGGCATGCTTCTACCTGAAAATGTTTTAAATGATGCCATACATCATTATCTTTATAGAATTTCTTACAGTATTTTTCTTTGCTTTTCGCACTTCAGAATGCGTAGTGCAAAAGAGTACAGTAGCTGTGTGCCACTAGAGTGAAGCAGAAGATGTATTAAATAGAATTTCTAAAATGAACTTAACAACAGCCTCCTGGCAGGAAAGAAAATGAGTTCTACTGTGTAATACTGCATGTGAAAATCTGATGGCAGTGAGGTTTTTATAGACAGATAATGAAGACATTTAAGGGGTAGAAGCTGTTAAGGATTTCAGAAGTTCAGCTTTTAGAGGATAGACTTAAATAATTTGTCCAGTACCCATGACAGTGCTGCAGTTTGTTCTGAGGCTTTAGGAAAATGGGTTTAAACTGGCAGAGGGGAGATTTAGACTAGATGTTAGGAGGAAGTTCTTTACAGTAAGGGTGGTGAGGCACTGGAACAGGTTGCCCAGGGAGGTCGTGGATGCTCCCTCCCTGGAGGTGTTCAAGGCCAGATTGGATGAGGCCTTGAGTGACCTGTACTAGTGGGAGGTGTCCCTGCCTATGGCAGGGGGTTGGAACTAGATGATCCTTGAGGTCTCTTCCAACCTTACCATTCTATGATTCTATGAAATGCCAAAAAGGTTAGTTTGGGGCTTGAAGTAGAGGAGTTCCAGCTGGAGGCCGGGCACTAGCGGTGTGCCCCAGGGATCAGTGCTGGGCCCCATCCTCTGTAACATCTTCAGTGATGATCTGGACCAGGGCATCGAGTCAGTCAGCAGCAAATTTGCAGCTGACACCAAGCTGGGGGCTGATGTTGCTGGGTTGGAGGGCAGAAGGGCTCTGCAGGGGGACCTCGACCGCCTGCACAGATGGGCAGAGTCCAAGGGGATGGAGCTCAACAAATCCAAGTGCCAGGTGCTGCACTTTGGCCACAACAACCCCATGCAGAGCTACAGGCTGGGGTGGGAGTGGCTGGAGAGCAGCCAAACAGAAAGGGATCTGGGGGTGCTGATTGACACCCACCTGAACATGAGGCAGCAGTGTGCCCAGGTGGCCAAGAAGGCCAATGGCATCCTGGCCTGCATCAGCAATAGTGTGGCCAGCAGGAGCAGGGAGCTCATTCTCCCCCTGGACTCTGCACTGCTTAGGCCACACCTTGAGTCCTGTGTCCAGTTCTGGGCCCCTCCATTGAAGAAGGACATTGAGGTGCTTGAGTGTGTCCAGAGAAGGGCAACGAGGCTGGGGAGAGGCCTGGAGCACAGCCCTATGGAGAGAGGCTGAGGGAGCTGGGATTGGTTAGCTTGGAAAAGAGGAGGCTCAGGGGAGACCTTCTTGCTGTCTACAGCTACCTGAAGGGTGGTTGTAGACAGGAGGAGGTTACCTTCTTCTCCCAGGCAAGCAGCACCAGAACAAGAGGACACAGTCTGAAGCTGTGCCAGGGGAAGTTTAGGCTGGAGGTGAGGAGAAAGTTCTTGCCTGAGAGAGTCATTGACTGCTGGAATGGGCTGCCCAGGGAGGTGGTGGAGTCAGCGTCCCTGGAGGTGTTCAAGGCAGGTTTGGATGTGGCACTTGGTGCCGTGGTCTAGTCTTGAAGTGTGTGGTAATGGGTTGGACTTGATGAGCTTTGAGGTCTCTTCCAACCTTGCTGATACTGAGATATGGTGAGTGTATTTTAATCTGCTTTCTATTTATTTGTGGCAAACTTCTCTCAAGGGGAACTGAAACCGTTTTCATTTGTCTAGGATCGCAGGGCAGTCCAGAAGGATATGATGTACATCGATGAGCACAGGGTGATGCTCAAATACCTCTTTCCACTGAATGAAATTGTGGTGGATTTTTATGATGCTCTCAAGTCTCTGTCTTCTGGCTATGCAAGGTAATCAACTCTTTTGTACCCCCTTCCCCACACTTCCATCGTGGACCCTGAGGAGGGGGAACAAGAAGAGGTCTGAGAAGAAAATATTCTTCTCCTTTTGGTAGGCCATGCCGTCCAAAGGAGAAATGAAGAGTCAAAGTTGCTTGTCAGAGAGACTTAGCATAGTGGCCCTGTAAAAAGTCTTATCAAATGAAAGGATGACAAGAAAAGAATCCAGGGTTAGTGTTTAATTTGTGTGATGCCAAAGATGTTCAAAAGATGTGTTGAAGGGTTCTGTTGCCTGGAGCTTTAAGGAGCTTCCAGATGACAGAAAAGAAGTGTTTGAATACACTTGGAGATTGTAAGGATGAAGATTTTTGATTCATATACCTTGCTTATCAGCTGGATGATGTCTTCTTGCTGCTTTGGTGATTTGGAGATTTCTCTGCAATAAATTTCTGGTCCAGTCTTGCAGAAGGGAGATGCAATGAGAGAGTTTATTATAAACTGTGCTTTTCTTGTGTCTGAAGGGGGCCTACAGGAGGGCTGGGGAGGGACTGTTTGCAAGGTCTTACAATGACAGGACAAGGAGTAATGGGTTTAAACTGGCAGAGGGGTGATGTAGACTGGATGTTAGGAGGAAGTTCTTTCCAGTGTGGATGGTGAGACACTGGCACAGGTTGCCCAGGGAGGTTGTGGCTGCTCCCTCCCTGGAGGTGTTCAAGGTTGGATGAGGCCTTGAGTGACCTGTACTAGTGGGAGGTGTCCCTGCCTATGTCAGGGGGTTGGAACTGGATGATCTTTGAGGTCTCTTTCAATCTAAACCATTCTGTGATTTTAATGAGAAGTTTGTTTTATTTAAAAAACTGCCTAAAACTTAAAATTTTATGGAACAAGAAACTTCACTAACTTTTGAACTCCTTTTTGTTTAGTTTTGATTACGAAGATGCAGGATACCAGCCAGCAGACCTTATCAAAATGGATATTCTTCTAAATGGAAATCCAGTTGAAGAACTGGCAACAATCATACACAAGTAGGTTGACTGGAGTCTGCATTCCAAAGAAATAACCCTTCCTATGAATAGACAAAGCAAGCTTACATCTGTATCACTAATATATCACAAATATAGATATAAAGAGCATTAAGGTTTTCACACTAAGACTTCTGGAGAGAATTTGGAAGAGGTATTTAAATCCTAGTTAGATTTTTGTGGTAATGTAGGACAGGGAGGAGAAGGAAATGCAAAATGCTGATGACACCCCACCTGGAGTCCTGTGTGCAGTTCTGGAGCCCCCAGCACAGGAAGGACATGGAACTGTTGGAGTGGGTCCAGAAAAGGCCACAAAGATGCTCAGAGGGCTGGAGCAGCTCTGCTATGAGGACAGGCTGCAAGAGTTGGGGCTCTGTAGGCTGGAGAAGAGAAGGCTTCCAGGAGACCTTAGAGTAGCCTTCCAGTGTCTGAAGGGGTCCTACAGGATGGCTGGGGAGGGACTATTGACAAGGCCTTGCAATGACAGGACAAGGGGCAATGGGTTTGAACTGGCAGAGGGGAGATTTAGACTGGATGTTAGGAGGAAGTTCTTTACAGTGAGAGTGGTGAGGCACTGGCACAGGTTGCCCAGGGAGGTTGTGGCTGCTCCCTCCCTGGAGGTGTTCAAGGCCAGGTTGGAGGAGGCCTTGAGTGATCTGTACTAGTGGGAGGTGTCCCTGCCTATGGCAGGGGGTTGGAACTGGATGATCCTTGAGGCCCTTTCCAACCCTACAATTCTATGATTCTAAGTCCTTTTATCAAACTGTGTGGTCTGTGGATGTACTTTTGAGGTTGGATTGCTCTTTCTGCAAACACTGCTGGCTTTGTTTTTCAGTGACAAGGCCTATGCCACTGGGAAGTTCCTGTGTGAACGTTTGAAAGATGCCATACCTAGGCAGCTGTTTGAAATAGCCATCCAGGCTGCTATTGGCAAGAAAATCATTGCCAGAGAAACGTAAGTGAAGCCCTTCTCTTTCTTCCCTCATTTAATTTCATTGCTTTTTTTTTTTTTAATTTGAAGCTATTTGAAATATGGCCTTTCAGTGTCTTGCCTAAATAGTTCTATAAATTAGTATTTTGATTCTACTGTAAAGTCATATTTTGTTTGTATATGCTACTGAAGCTTTTGGGAGGAAAAAAAAAACCAAACCCAAACCCTCCCACAAATACTTGATAGAAACCCCCCCCAACCACCCATAAGTACTTGATAAAAAAAGAATCCCAAACTCACCCACAAATACTTGATGGAAAACCCCAAACTCACTCATAAACACCTGATAGAAGAACCCCAAACCCACCCACAAATACATGATGGAACCCACAGACACTTGGTAGAAGAATCAGAGAATGATAGAATGGTAAGGTAAGAACTTCCTCTTAACATCCAGTCTAAATCTCCCCTCTGCCACTTCAAACCCATTGCCCCTTGTCCTGTCATTACAAGACCTTGTCAATAGTCCCTCCCCAGCCTTCCTGTAGGCCCCTTCAGACACTGGAAGGCTACTCTAAGATCTCCTGGAAGCCTTCTCTTCTCCAGGCTGCAGAGCCCCAACTCTCTCAGCCTGTCCTCACAGCAGAGCTGCTGCAGCCCTCAGAGCATCTTTGTGGCCTCCTCTGGACCCTCTCCAACAGTTCCATGTCCTTCCTGTGCTGGGGGCTCCAGAACTGCACACAGGACTCCAGGTGGGATCTGATGAGAGCAGAGTAAAGGGGCAGAATCCCCTCCCTTGCCCTGCTGCCCACACTGCTCTTGCTGCAGCCCAGCACACAGTTGCTGTCTGGGCTGCACTCACACTGCAGGCTCATGTTGAGCTTTTCATCAACCCAGACTCCAAGATCCTTTTCCTCAGGGCTGCTCTCAGCCATTCCCCACCCAGCCTGGAGTTGTGCTTGGCATTGTGCCTACCCAGGTGCAGGACCTTGCACTTGGCCTTGTTGAATGTCCTGAGGTTGGCCTGGGCACAGCTCTGCAGCCTGTCCAGGTCCCTCTCGATGCATCCCTGCCCTCTAGCAAGTCAACTGAACCCCAAACCCACCCACAAACACTTGATAGAAGAACCCCAAACTCACCTACAAATACTTGATGTAAATAAAACAACCTACCCACAAACACTTGGAAAAATAAAACAACAACAAACAACCAACCAACCCAGAAATATGTGAGCTGTGTCTACAAATAATATCTCTGTATAAATTTAATTTAGAAGATAGATTTTTTTTTTTTTATATAAAATTAATTTTGGTCAGCATTGCACTCAATGGGTAGAGTGCAACTTGGCAAGACTCATGTGTCTGTGCTTCCTCTCTGGCAGTGGAAAAAGTTTCATACTACTGAAAAACAATTAGGTAGTTGTGGAATACTTTAACCTCTGGGGGAGTCAGCAAAAAAAATGAACTGGACTGTACTGTTCCAAAGGAAGTGTGTTGCAAGCTGCACACACAACTGTTTGTCAGCAGCACTTGCTTCTTGTGTAGCAAACTGTTTCCTTGCTCTTGTGTCTCTTTGTTCACATTTTTGCTGTTGCTGTTTAAGTTGGATTTACATTGTGGTACAAGGTAAAAGTAGGGATGCAAACAGAGCTGCTGTAAGACACTGTGTGTAGACTTCAGCAAAGCCTTTGACACTGTCTGCCACAACAAGCTCCTGGCAGCTTGTGGCTTGGACAGGTTCACTCTGAAATGGGTCAAGAACTGGCTGGAGGGCCAGGCCCAGAGAGTGGTGCTGAATGGAGCCACATCCAGTTGGCAGCTGCCACCAGTGGTGTGCCCCAGGGATCAGTGCTGGGCACAGTCCTGTTCAATATCTTTATTGATGATCTGGACCAGGGGATTGAGTCCAGGATCGGTTTGCAGATGAAACCAGAGCAGGTGGAGTGTAGGAGAGCTCTGCAGAGGGACCTGGCCAGGCTGGATGGGTGGGCAGAGGCCAATGGGATGAGATTGAACAAGGCTAAGTGCAGGGTTCTACACTTTGGCCACAACCCGAAGCAGTGCTACAGGTTGGGGACAGAGTGGCTGGAGAGGTCCAGGCAGAGAGGGACCTGGGGGTGCTGGTAGAGAGGAGCTGAA
Organism: Eubucco bourcierii; assembly: GCA_013396675.1. Taxonomy (NCBI): domain Eukaryota; kingdom Metazoa; phylum Chordata; class Aves; order Piciformes; family Ramphastidae; genus Eubucco; species Eubucco bourcierii. The sequence continues at coordinate 90,660 of VWZE01005334.1, forward strand.
GATGAGGCAGCAGTGTGCCCAGGTGGGCAGCAGAGCCAATGGCATCCTGGCCTGGATCAGGAACACTGTGGCCAGCAGGACCAGGGAGGTTCTTGTGCCCCTGTGCTCAGCACTGCTCAGGGTTGTTCAGCCTGGAGAAGAGAGGACTCTGGGGGGACCTTAGAGCTGCCTTCCAACAATACCTGAAGGAATCCTACAGGAAGGCTGTAGAGGAACTTTCCATAAGGGTGTCTAGAGACAGGACAAGGGGGAATGGTTTGAAGCTGAGGGAGAGTAGAGTTAGACTGGATCTTAGGAGGAAGCTCTTTAGCATGAGAGACTCTGGAATAGGCTGGCCAGGGAGGTTGTGGCTGCCTTCTCCCTGGAGGTGTTCAAGGCCAGGATGGATGAGGACTTCAGTAACCAAGGTAGTTGAGAAATGACCTTGTCCAGGGCAGGGAGATTGGAGTAGATGATCTCTGGGTTCTCTTCTAACCTAAGCCATTCTATGAGTCAGTGCATCTGAAGAAAACTGGCAGAAAAACATCCTTTAGCATTTTGACAAGTCAGTATTTAGCTTCAGTTACTCATGTCCTGTTAACATCTCTCTGTTGGTTTATTTTTCAGGCTGAAAGCTTACAGAAAAAACGTTGTGGCAAAATGTGTAGGTATTTATTTTTTTACATTTTTTGGGTGTTTCAGATGTACCATAAACCTAAAATTCCTGCTAATGGGACAGGCCTATCTTTTGGTTGGTACAAACCTAGCAAAGACAGCTTCTGCTTCTGCTTCTCAGTGTCAGTGGAATATTAACAGATACTTTTAAGCTTTATCTTAAAGTTTAACTCATGTAGCTTAGTTGCAGCTTGCAGTAAGAATGGATCAGAAAGGGTAATGGCTTTTATCAAAATTGCACAACTAGAATGAACTCAGCAGTGTCTCTGTTCATTGCTGCCTCCTCAACATTTTCTAGTAGTTGTAGAGTAACTGTTTGTGTGTACACACAGACTAACTTCATGTTTCCAAACCTTTTGGGGTTTTTTTAGGTGATTCAAGAAACTATAAAAGTGCTTATTTAGAGACTTGTGATAAGGCTTTTACTTGAATTTTCACTAATACACCATCAGGTCTAGAGAGGTTCTTCTTCCCCTCTCTCTGCCCTGGTGAGACCACACCTGAAATACTGCATCCAGTTTTGGGCTCCCCGATTCAAGAGAGTGATCTGTTGGTGAAACTCCAACAGAGAGCACTGAGGATCACTGGGAGACTTGAACACCTCTGCTGTGAAGAGAGACTGAGAGACAGGGGGCTGTTTAGTTTGGAGACTGAGAAGGGACCTTGTCAATGTCTATAAATACCTGAGGGGTAGCTGTCAAGAGGTGCCAGGCTCTTTTTGGTGGTGCCCAGTGATAGGACAAGGAACAAGGAACAAGGAGAAGAAAATTCTTTCTGGGACAGGTGCTGGAGCCACTGGAGCAGGCTGCCCAGAGAGGCTGAGAAGTCTCCTTCTCTGGAGACTTTCAAAACCCACTTGTACATGTTCCTGTGTGACCTGCCCTAGGTGATCCTGCTGTGGCAAGGGGGTTGGACTTCCTTCCCTGATTATTTTTAAGCCCTTGAGTTCAGTTGCTGAAATGTGCTGTAGTTGCATTTAAGCTTACCAAAATATTTCCTTTTCACAGTATGGTGGAGACATCACAAGAAGAATGAAGCTTTTGAGAAGGCAGGCAGAAGGGAAGAAGCTGATGAGGAAAATTGGCAATGTGGAAGTACCAAAAGATGCCTTCATACGTGTTTTGAAGAGACAAACTGACAAATAGAGATGAGTGACATGCAGCTGATTACTGCCTCAACTTCTGGCAGACATTAGCACAGTAAGCTAATGTTTGATTTAACACTGTGAGAGGGAACATGTTGACTTTAAAGGGTGTCAATTGAAGGTGGGAATATAAATGGAAACTGTACAGATACTTGTAGATGATTATAAAATTAAAAGTTATTTAATTTACTTGCCCTGGATCTGAAAGTTTTCATGGTATTTGCATTGCATCCTTTTCCTGCTTATATAACATTTAAATTTTAACACAGTGCTGTTTTATTCTTGCACAGGATCAGTGTGGCAAAAAGTTTCTAAAAGTAATTGCTTCTATTTTTTTGTTTTAATTAGAAAAAAAAATCCAACTGTTGCCACACCAATATCAAGCTGCTTCCTGTTTTACTGTTGTCAGGAAATCATGATGATACTGGAAAGTCACATCAGCAAAAACTAATCTTTTTTTTTTTTTTTAGTGTTCCACACTTTAACAAGTTTAAAATAAACAAGTGTTATCACTTTGCCATTAAACCAGCCTAGCTAGGAGCTTTAAGGTATGAAACCTGCTCTTGGGAAGACTCAACTTCAAATACTGTGTCCAGTTGTGGTGTTCACAGCGTTAAGGACACAGAGCTGTTAGAGTGAGTCTAGAGGAGGATCACAAAGATGATCCAAAGGCTGGAACACCTCTGCTTTGAGGATAGACTGAGGGAGCTGGGGTTGTTCTGCCAAGAGAAGACATTGGGGAGCTGGAGAGCAGCCCTGAGGAAAAGCACCTGGGGGTCTGGGGTGATGAAAAGCTCAACATGAGCCTGCAGTGTGAGTGCACAGCACAGACAGCAACCAAGTGCTGGGCTGCATCAAGAGCAGTGTGGGCAGCAGGGCAAGGGAGGGGATTCTGCCCCTTTGCTCGGCTCTCCTCAGACCCCATTTGGAGTCCTGTGTGCAGTTCTGGAGCCCTCAGCACAGGAAGGACATGGAACTGTTGGGAGAGGGTCCAGAGGAGGCCACAAAGATGCTCAGAGGGCTGCAGCAGCTCTGCTGAGGACAGGCTGAGAGAGTTGGGGCTCTGCAGCCTGGAGAAGAGAAGGTTTCAAGAAGACCTCATAGTAGCCTTCCAGTATCTGAAGGGGGCTACAGGAAGGCTGGGGAGGGACTATTGACAAGGTCTTTTAATGACAGGACAAGGGGCAATGGGTTTAAACTGACAGAGGGGAGATTTAGACTGGATGTTAGGAGGAAGTTCTTTGCAGTGAGGGTGGTGAGACACTGGCACAGGTTGCCCAGGGAGGTTGTGGCTGCTCCCTCCCTGGAGGGGTTCAAGGCCAGGTTGGATGAGGCTTTGAGTGACCTGTACTAGTGGGAGGTGTCCCTGCCTATGGCAGGGGGTTGGACCTGGGTGATCCTTGAGGTCCCTTCCAACCTTACCATTCTCTGAAAAAAAAAAAAAAACAACCTTACCATTCTGCTGAAAAAAAACAAATATCTGGATGTAAACAAGCTACCTTCTGTCTTTTAATACAGGTATATAAGAGGCTAATACTCCTACTGATAGTGAACCCAGGTGGCCAATAAGGCCAATGGCATCCTGGCGTGCATCAGGAATAGTGTGGCCAGCAGGAGCA
>VWZE01005334.1:140956-152441 GCA_013396675.1 Eubucco bourcierii
GTGAAGAACTTCCCCTTTATAGAATCACAGAATCATAGTATGGTAAAGTTGGAAGGGACCTCAAGGAGCCCCTTTGGCACCCCCTGGGTGTCCTCCTGCCCTCCATTGGTGCCCTCTAATCCCTTCCATGACTTATGTCCAACCTGAATCTCCCCTGCTCCATTTCAAACCGCTGCCCCTCGTTCTGTTACCACAGACCCTTCTAAACAGCCCCTCCCCAGCCTTCCTNCTTCCCCTTTATAGAATCACAGAATCATAGTATGGTAAAGTTGGAAGGGACCTCAAGGAGCCCCTTTGGCACCCCCTGGGTGTCCTCCTGCCCTCCATTGGTGCCCTCTAATCCCTTCCATGACTTATGCCCAACCTGAATCTCCCCTGATCCATTTCAAACCACTGCCCCTTGTTCTGTTACCACAGACCCTTCCAAACAGCCCCTCCCCAGCCTTCCTTTAGACCCCTTCAGATATCTTGTGTCCAAAGATACAACTTACTCATAGAGATGGTGGTAATTTCACTTTCCCTTCATATCCATACAGAAAGGCACTTTATAAGGGGTTAACTCTTATGTAGAGATGTATGGTGCTAATCTCTGTGCCAGCTGTACTGTAATTAAAGGAAATCCCTCTGAAAAATGCATCTTCATGCCATGGCTGAATTCTGAAATGTTAAGTAAACCCCTCCCCTAGGCTTTATATTTCATTGAGACAAGAATGTGTGGTTCAGTTCTAGCAAATCAGGTGACACTGCTTAGGAAAGAGATGCAAAATCATAGAATGGTAGAACCCTAGAACCAATCAGGGTTGGAAGGGACCACAAGGAGCATCCAGTTCTAACCCCCCTGCCATGGGCAGGGACACCCTACTAGGGTAGATCAGGCTCATCCAGCCTGGCCTTAAACACCTCCAGGGATGAGGCCTCAACCACCTCCCTGGGCAACCCCTTCCAGTGTCTCACCACTCTCATGCTGAAGAACTTCCTCCTCACCTCCAGGCTGAATCTCCCCACCTCCAGCTTTGCTCCATTCCCCCCAGTCCTGTCACTACCTGACAGCCTAAAAAATCCCTCCCCAGCTTTTTTGTAGTCCCCTTCAAATACTACAAGGCCACAAGAAGGTCACCTGGGAGCCTTCTCCTCTCCAGACTGAACAACCCCAACTCCCTCAGTCTGTCCTCACAGCAGAGCAGCTCCAGCCTTCTGAGCATCNTTCTCATCCACCAGCACCCCCAAGTCCCTCTCAGGGTTGCTGTCCAGCCAGGCACTGCCCAGCTTGTATTTGTGCTTGGGATTGCCTGGACCCAGATGCAGGACCTTGCACTTGGTCAAAATGCAGATAGTTAGGGTCTAAGATCCCCTTTCCAGGATTCTCCTATATTTCAAAGTTTGCCCAGTAAAATAAAGCAAGGATTGGGAAGAAGGTTTCTTCCAGAGAGACTTAATCAGTTTCAAAAGTGCAATTATACAGAATTTTTACAGCTACCATTCCTTATAGAATTAAATATTAATGGAGTAGCCTAAATGGCATGATCTGGCTTCTTAAAGGATGAAATTTCCTCTTCAGTCACAACTGAAACCCTTGAAATGTCCTCTCTCCTCTTCAGCCACAACTGAAGTCCTTGAATTTTCCTCTCTCCTCTTCAGTCACAGCTGAAACCCTTGAATTTTCCTCTCTCCTCTTCAGCCACAACTGAAATCCTTGAATTTTCCTCTCTCCTCTTCAGTCACAGCTGAAACCCTTGAATTTTCCTCTCTCCTCTTCAGCCACAACTGAAATCCTTGAATTTTCCTCTCTCCTCTTCAGTCACAGCTGAAACCCTTGAATTTTCCTCTCTCCTCTTCAGCCACAACTGAAATCCTTGAATTTTCCTCTCTCCTCTCCAACCACAACTGAAACCCTTAAAATTTCCTCTCTCCTCTCCAAGCACAACTGAAACCCTTGAAATATCCTGTAACTAAAAATATTTAGGGAGAATCAAGTTATGTCATACTAAAGAATGGTTTAGGTTGGAAGGGACCTCTACTCCAACCTCTTCACCAAGGGCAGGGATGCCTCTCAACTAGACCTGATGTAAACATTTGAAGCAATGCAAGCCAAGAGGGATTTTAAGAGAATTAATTTGTAGAAGATTCTGTTAAGACATACAGAGCATATCCTCGATACCCACAAGATGTGAATCTTAACCCAAAGGACAGAAAGTGAGGATGGGAAGGATGAATTCTGGTTCTGCAGTCAATATTTACATTCTCTTCAGGAGCTGAAATGACATTTTTGGTTATTTTTTAAATCACTCATGCCTAATGGGTGAAGTGAACAAAATAAAATTGCTCTCCATGGAGAGCTACAGGGCCTTCCTCAAATATCAGGGAGCAGCAGGCTGTGGTGCTGCTTCTCAGCACCATCTGTTCTTTGGGGTTGAAATGATTTATGGGAATTGAAGTGTTTGCCTCTCCCTGTTGACAGCTCAGCTTCAGCAGTGTGTTCTCTCTCAGGCAGTAATGAAAGCAAGCATATAGGGAAATATGAGTTGCTACCACTGAAGTTTACTCTCCTGAAAGATTAGGACATACATTGAGTATAGAAACCTAAATCAGTAAAATTCTATTCACCTCGTTATATGAATGTGTTTGTAATGTGTCCTGTTTGGGGTTGTGCAGTTCAGGAGAGACAGAGACCTGCTGCAGAGAGTCCAGTGAGAGCCAGGAGGATGGCTGGGGGACCTGAGCATCTCCCCTACAAAGAGAGCCTGAGAGTCCTGGGGCTGTTTAGTCTGGAGAAGACCTGGGGGAGATCTGAGCAATGTCTATCAATATCTGAGGGGTGGGTGTCACAGTATTACAGTATCACCAGGGTTGGAAGAGACCTCAAAGATCATCAAGTCCAACCCATCACCACAGACCTCAAGACCAGACCATGGCACCAAGTGGCACATCCAGACATGCCTTGAACACCTCCAGGGATGGAGTGTGAAGTGGCTGGGGCCAAGCTCTTTTTGGTGGTCAGCAGCAATAAGCCAAGGAGCAACAGCTCCAAACTGGAACAGAGAAGGTTTCAGCTCAACATGAAGAGAAATTTCTCTACAGTGAGGGTGGCAGAGGCCTGGAGCAGGCTGCCCAGAGAGGTTGTGGAGTCTCCTTCTCTGGAGCCTTTCCAAATCCACCTGGATGCATTCCTGTGTGAACTACTCTAGGGGATCCTGCTTCTGGCAGGTCAGTTGGACTGGGTGATCTCTGGAGGTCCCTTCCAACCTTTAATGCTCTGTGATTCTGTGAAAAGAAGCTACTAGACCTCCTTGATTTCACCCCACCAGCTACTTTGGCTGAATATTCAATATATTCATTTGAAATGTTTGAAAAAACTCTGAAAACTTAGATCAAGCTTTGTGGGAACAGGGTTGAGCCAATACTGAGTACTTGTGAATCTCTCTGCTCACTCCCACCCTTCTTGAAATTCTTTTCTAGAAAGAAAAAAAAAAACCTAAATTGTTGCCAATAAAATCAAAATCATTGTCAGTGGTAAATTAAAATCAGTGCCAGTGGTAGTCTTTACTGATAGAATTAAGGAACATAAGGAAAAAGCTTTCTCTGTGAGGGTGACAAAACACTGGAACAGGCTGCCCAGGGAAATTGTGGAGTCTCTTTCTCTGGAAGTATCCAAAATCTACCTGGATGTGTTCCTATGTGATCTGCTCTGGGTGATCCTGCCCTGGTAGGAGGGTTGGACTGGATGAGTTTTCCAAGTCCCTTCCAACTCCTAACATTCTGTGAATCTGTGAAATCTATACTTTGGTGAAAAATCACAGGTTCAAATCCTCTTTATCTTCAGCAACTGAGATTGTTTCATGTGTGTTCCTCTTTAACTTCACTATGAACTCATCCTAGGTCTTTTTTAATTAGACTTAGCCCTGTGTGTTTATTCAGAACATGCAGTCTGATGAGAGCACCTCTCACAACACTGCTTTTTTATACAGTGACAGATGATGCTCATACTTCCAAAGTACCAAATGTTAACAGCTTGGTTCTACTTAATCATCTGGGTTTTGGTTTATTTGGTTTCTTTTTTTTTGTTTCATTTCTCATCAAGCTGTAATTACACAGTGAAAAAAAAATAATCACCAAACCTGATCTAATATCCAAGAAAAAAAAAAAAATCCTTACTGTGGAAAAACAGGCAATGATATTTGATAGGCACAAAAATACATTAATCTTATGCAATATAATTTGTGTTGGTCAGTGGTTGCCCCATTTCCACTTCATCAGAATCTAGCTTGGCAGTTTAAAAGCAGAGCAGCAAGATGTCTTTTCTCCTTACAAATCAAACCAAACCCCAAACCAAACCAAACCCCAAACCAAACCCAACCAAACCAAACCAAGCCCAACCCCAACCTTCTACTGCTCTGTCCTGGATCTTTCCTTAATCACAGAATCACAGAATCATAGAATGGTAAGGTTGGAAGGGACCTCAAGGATCATCCAGTTCCAACCCTCTGCCATAAGCAGGGACACCTCCCACTAAAACAGGTCACTCAAAGTCTCATCCAACGTGGAAATCATATTTCTTCTTTTCCTGCAGAGGATTACAATAACACATGGGATTAAATAAATAGGAAAATAGGAAACACATGTGTCAGTGTGGAAAGATTCTAGGGTAAGTGCTGAAATATAACCTGCAACATCCTCAAATGCCCAGGACCAAATGTATGCAATTTAAGGATGCAGAGGCAAGTCTAATGAACTACTCAATATGCAGCAAAGCTTCAAAATAGGTTTGAAACTGAAGCAGAGTAGGATTAGACTGGAACTTAGGGAGTAGTTCTTCAGTACAAGGGTGGCGTTAGGAGGAAGTTCTTTGCAGTGAGGGTGGTGAGACACTGGCACAGGTTGCCCAGGGAAGTTGTGGCTGCCTCCTTCCTGGAGGTGTTCAAGGCCAGGTTGGATGAGACCTTGAGTGACCTGTGCTAGTGGGAGGTGTCCCTGCCTATGGCAGGGAACTAGATGATCCTTGAGGTCACTTCCAACCTTACTGTTCTATGATTCTATGATTCTAAGTTCTTTACACTTCATCAGACTATATGAATAAAGCCACAAGCTTTACTATCCCCTGAGGTAAAAGTAAAAAGTGCACACATTGCATTTTCCTGAGAACATAATGGTGAATTTCACAGCTTACCACCTAATGCAGCTCTGTTTGGCGTGGAACTCATCTGTACATCCTGCACAAATACATTTTTTCTGCAGATATCATTAGCTTAGGTTGGACTAAAACACAATCCCTGATCTTAAAACTAACAAATCCTCATTTTTATTGTCTTTCTTTTAAGAGTTCTGCTGTCCAAAACTGAACAAAGTATTTAAATTTCTAAGTCCTGCCTAGTTTTGTCCCATGGGTAGTGAAAACTCTGACTAGTGATAGATATTTCACTGGTATCTTCCCTTTATATTTCCTTCCCTTGGTGGTAATGGGACAGCTTTGTGTAGAAGATCCACTAGGGCATCTGTCTCATTAGTTTTCCATTCCACTGGACTCAGCTGACTGCCTCTGACTCTAGGAAATAATTTTGCAAGTGAAGAATTGAGTTAGTGGTGCAGAATTGCACCACTGAGATTTCTGGCTGAGCAAGATGCCAGTGACCTCTTTCAGAAACTCAGAAAATGCTAGAGGAGAGACTCCCTGCAATCAAAAAATAGCACAGGGGCAGGCAAGGGGTGGAAGAATTAGGATTCAATAGCAGCAGTAGGAAGAAATCAAGAGCTTAAAGATAGAGGCAAGAGGACTTTCATGCTTTCTCCCCAGAGGTTATGGCTGGAACATCAGTTCCTGAATGTGAACTGCATGAATATGAACAAGATCTGTGCTGAACTGCTTGAAGGCAAAGCCAACACTTCCCAGGGGACTGTCTGCATTGCAGCCTTCATATACACAAGTGTTGCTGCACAGCCTTGGTTTTTAAAAGCCCAAATGAAAACATATCTTCCTCACTTCTAAAAAAACAATAAATGCAGGGCAATGCTGCTTCTCTTTTGGAAAACAAAACCAAACAAACAAAGGGGGAAAAAAAAGCAAACAAAAACCAAAACAAAACCAAACTAAACCACAAAAAAAACCCTCAAAAAAACCCCAAAACAACTCCAAACCAAAAGAAAACCCAAACCCAAACCAAAAACCAAAAGCCCACTCCCAAGCATTAAAAAACACAATACAGAAATTGAATATTTAATATTATTGTCTAGCCTACTGAATGCACAAGGGTAAAAAATTTGGTCCACGAGGTGGTAGAGGGCAAAACTAATTTTGCATCCTACCCTTTTTGTCTGTGTAGTCCAATGGGCTGCAGTGCATACAAAACTGTTTGGCTGAGAGTATGTCTGGCTGAAGACTGAATCATGGAATCATAGAATGGTCTGGGTTGGAAGGAATCTCCAAAGCTCATCCAGTCCAACCCACTCTGCAGTCAACAGGGGCACCTTCAACTAGATCAGGTTGGGCAGAGCCCTGTTGAGCTTCATCTTGAATATCCCCAAGGATGAGGCCCCTGCCTATTGCAGGCATTACAATACAAGAGAGATATGGAGGTGGTGGAGCCAGTGCAGAGGAGGGCAACAAAGCTGGGGAAGGGCCTAGAGACTAAATGTGATGAGGAGTGACTGAGGGAGCTGGGGATGGTTAGTGTGAAAAAGAGGAGGCTGAGGGGAGACCTCACTGCTGTCTACAGCTGCCTGAAGAGACATTGTGGAGAGGCTGCTGCTGGGCTCTGCTCACAGGTAGTTGCAGACAGAACAAGGGGGAATGGTCTCAAGCTGAGAATGGGGAGGTTTAGACTGGACATTAGGAAAAACTTTTTGATGGAGAGAGTGGTGAGGGACTTGAATGAGCTGCCCAAGGAAGTGGTGGAGTCCCCAACCCTTGATATGTTTAAGGGTAGTTTGGATGTGGTGCTTGGGGCTGTGGTTTAAGGTGAATCTTGTATAATAGGGTCCTTGGTGATCCTGAGGGGCTTTGCCAACCTGCATGCTGCTGTGATTCTGTGACAATTTTTTTTTTTTCTCAGAAGATAAAGTCTGGTCTCTGTTGTATAACCTCTCCTTGTCAGGCTATTGCCCAAAGGTGCCCAAGATCAGGACAGAAGACAGAGATCCATATGGGTTCCTTATTGTGCATGCCTGTATGGCCCCATTGCATGCTTTCTGAGGTGAAAAGGTCAGCTGAGAAGGACTTAGGAGTAGAGTTATGAGGAAAAATTGGACAATAATAATAATAAAGTATTTTTTTAAAAAAACACTTTATTTCTGGTGTGAAAATATTTGACTTATCATAGAAGAATCATAGAATGGGGAGGTTGGAAGGGAGCTCAAAGATCATCTAGTTCCACCCCTCTGCCATAGGCAGGGACACCTCCCACTAGTACAGGTCACTAGACTTATATAACAAAATGTTCCATTAAGCTTGTTTGTAAATGTCTCTATGGGCCAGTACTAGAAATATGCTCCATGGTTAATTCTGGATATCTCTGGAAGTCTGGGGGTTTTTTTAAGTTACATTTTTGTATGATTTAGGGTCCCTGTTGCTAATGTGTTGCATTTAAGTGTTTGCCTCTTGGCTATGGCGGATGTGATTAGCAAAAGAAAAAAAACCCCAACAAACCAACAGTGCTGTGTCAACTAAGAGAAGAGAGGAAGAAAAATGAGTAAGCATAATCACTGTCTTCTGTTAGGAGAAAACCACTGCCTGAAGTGACACAGCACAGCTTTGGGGCACTGAGCAAACTCAATCAATACCTTCATTAGGAAGGACAAGTAAGGCAGTGAAAATCAGTATTTCACCATCCCCCTTGGCTTCTCCCACTCCTCAAAGCTCTGTAAGACACATCTGCTTGCCTGGAGTCATAACAGAGATAAACAATAGTGCTGAGATTAGAAACACAGAGTTCCAGTTCCTAGAATATATTCATTTGTTTTATTAGCACGTTGTAGAAATCTATTTTGCTCTGCCCACGAGACTTGAGGGTCTGAGGAATGAGTACATTCTGAGAGTGTAAGAGCAGGGCTTCAAAGTGCTATGAGCTGTGCCACTTTTTCACTGGTTTAGCTCTTTTCAGTTCCCTGCAAAGCAGCATCTGTTACTGAAATATAATCTGCTACTAGAATATACCACGAGGGAAATCTCATAGGCTCTCTATCCACTGTGTCAGAGTAGGTGCATTTGGAACCTTAAAAACTGAAATGATGAAAGCCTGGCTCCTAGTGTTGCTCCTTCTAGTCTCATTGCTCCTAGGATTGTGCCTTTTCTAAACCTGATGTCATTTTTGAATCCCTCACTTGTTTTAAACCACTTTATTTTGCTTTTTCTTGCTAATCTATGCTGAAATGGCGAACTGAAAAAAATACTTTTTTCAATATGGAATGATGCAAGTCTAAATTTACCCCTTAATTTTTTATTTTTTTTTTTTTAAAACATTTGTAACTTGAATGAATAAAACACAATTAGAATCATAGAACCACAGAATCATAGAACCACAGAATCATAGAACCACAGAATCATAGAATCGCATAATCATAGAATCATGGAATCATGGAATCATAGAATGACAGAAGCATGGAATCAGAATCACAGAATCATAGAATCATGGAATCATGGAAACATAGAATCACAGAAACATAGAATTATAGAATCACAGAATCATGGAATCATGGAATTGTGGAATCATGGAATAATAGAATCATAGAAACATAGAATCACAGAATCATAGAATTATGGAATCAGAATCACAGAATCATGGAGTCATGGAATCATGGAATCTTGGAATCATGGAATCATGGAATCATAGAATGGTCTAGGTTGGGAGTGACCTCCAAAGGTCATCCAGTTCAACCCTCTCTGCACTCAGCAGGGACATCCTCAACTAGATGAGGTTGCCCAGAGCCTTGTTGAGCCTCATCTTGAATATCTCCAAGGATGAGGCCCCAGCCACCTCCCTGGGCAACCTATTCCAGTGTTCCACTACCATCATGGTGCAGAAGTTGTTCCTGACATCCAATCTAGATGATTCTGGATGATCTACTTCTGAAGATAACAGATTATAATGAGTTAGAATGGTTAATTTATATAACAACAGAAATATTGTTAGAATATTTTAGTGGCTGGACTCACAGAATCACATATTTAAAACCTTCAGACATATAATCAAGATGAGAAATTAAAACATCTAACCCAGGATGAAGTGAGGCAGATTATGTATTTATGACTGTCAGCAAATTGTTGTAAGGAGTATCTGAAATCACAGAATCACAGAATATATCTAGTGGGAGGTGTCCCTGCCTATGGCAGGGGGTTGGAACTAGATGATCTTTGAGGTCCTTTCCAACCTTACCATTCTATGATTCTATGATATCTGTTTGGAAAAGATCTCAAAGATCATCCAGTTCCAATCTTCAACCCAGTACTGAAGGGTCAGCACTAAACCATGTCCCTAAGCACCAGGTCCACATGTGTCAATCTTTTCCAACCTAAGTCATAGAATCATAGAATGGTAAGGTTGGAAGTAACCTCAAGGATCATCCAGTTCCAACCCCCTGCCATAGGCAGGGACACCTCCCACTAGCACAGGTCACTCAAAGCCTTATCTAACCTGGTCTTGAACACATCCAGGGAGGGAGCAGCCACAACCTCCCTGGGCAACCTGTACCAGTGTCTCACCATCCTCACCATGAATCATAGAATCATTCTATGATTCTATGACTCTATTCTATTCAATCATAAAATGATTCTATGTCACTAAGGTCATAGTTTCAATACTGATTTGAGAGCAGTAGATGACATTCAGGAACTAAGAGTATTATTGACCTGGTTGTAGCCCTACCGTGGTGGTGGTTTGGTGAATGCTGCCTCTCACCTGTTTAAAAGTCTAACTGCTGTCACCAAGCATCACTACTCAATTTCATTTCTCATAGCCAAATTAATTTTGCTCCTCCTCCCCCAAAATGCCACTAGAGCTATTCCTATAGAAAACTGCCTGTGGTTTTAGAAAAATGGATGTTTGAGAGCTTGTCTTACACCCTTCACAATCTGACATCCCTGGTAATTTACATATTCAGACCATGATATATAAAGCAAATGTATGCTATTCTTATCTGCAGGGAGAGCATGGTATAACTCATTTTTACTCTTCTTTTTTGTGCTTTCACAACCTAAGCCTTCATTGCTCAGTATAAATTCCAGTTATTAGAGCAAGATGACAGATTCAGGATGGAGAACAGAAAGAAGAGGCCAAAAACAAAAGGTTATTCCCAGGAAAAAGAAGCCATCAAAATGTTAATAAGCCCTATTCCAAAAGGGTATTATTGTGTGAATTTTGTGTGTGTGTGTGTGTGTGTTCAGTTTTATTTATAAACACGCCTCTGAAGCAGTGGTTCCATCTGCAGAGACTAAAAAGCACTGTGTCCAAAATAAACACTGTTCCAGAACCTACAGAGGATAAAAAGCCCTGCTCAGTTAGACAGCTTTCAGGGAAAGCACTGGACTGACAAATTTCAAAAGTCTCCAGAAACCTGAAGTTTAGGTGGAAGGCATTCTTTGTACAGGAGTGTTGTGGTAGGCCAAAATAGGTTTATCCATTTCCTGGCTTGCCCAGTCATGTTTTTCTGCTTTCCCTCCCTCTGTTTTAGGGAGAAGCAACCACGAGAAAGAAGACAAAGAACCTGGAACCACTGAGTCTGAGGACTGTGGCTTGCCCAGACTTGTTTTGAAGCCTGTGGTAAACATGGTACACAGCTTGCCTTGTGCAAGGCCGTACTCTGCCCAAATTTGGGTAAAGCAAGCCTATGGTTTCACATAATATGGTCAGGCTTAGCTAACTGCCATTCTGATTGGCTATTTTGTGTCTGAAAGCCTATTAGTCTCAGGTTGTATGGATAAAAGGAGATGAGCAGGGAGCACAAGTTGTGATCTGCCATTATATGTGTGCTCTGCCCTTGTATCTGTGCTCTCTGCTGTTCTATTTGTGCTGCCTTGTATCCTGAACTGCCTGAAACTGCCTGCCAAAGGTTTATGAGGAACGGGCTCTAAATGCCTCCATGCACTCAGCCTGCACAGCCAGCCTGACACCTTGCTGAGACTGCACGTGGCATTGCATCCTGCCTGCACACGAAAGCCTCCTGCCAAGACAGGAAGTCCTGGAGATAACACAGACCATCCAGAGAGTCAGGACCAGGTCAGAGCTTGTCTGCCTTCTTTCACAGTCTCACAGTATCACCAAGGTTGGAAGAGACCTCAAAGCTCATCAAGTCCAACCCGATACCACAGCCCTCAAGACCAGACCATGGCACCAAGTGCCACGTCCAAATCCTCCTTGAACACCTCCAGGGACGGTGACTCCACCACCTCCCTGGGCAGCCCATTCCAGCAGGCAATGACTCTCTCAGGCAAGAACTTCCTCCTCCCCTCCAGCCTAAACTTCCCCTGGCACAGCTTGAGACTGTGTCCTCTTGTTCTGCT
>VWZE01005334.1:161602-173534 GCA_013396675.1 Eubucco bourcierii
TTTGGTTTGGTTTTTACTTTTTTTTGCCATGTATTTACATATTTATGTCCTGTCTGTCCTATTCTGAACCTGTTTTGGTGGATGAAATACCCTTTGTGTCATTCCTTCTGTGCAGTGACTGAATTTGATGCAGTTAGAGCACCACGAGCTTCAGCTCTCTCATTTCCAGTCAATCTGCACATCCTACAAATGAGACTGTGGATCTTTTCCAGCTATCCATCTACCTTCTGAATGCACCACGCTTACTAAGCTTATTTTAAAAAGTGAGTTTGCTGCAATGGATTCAAAGCACAAGGAATAATAAAAAAAAAAAAAATAGCCCTGTGAGGCTCTTAGTTGGATATTGAAGCAATTCAGATCGATATGAGACAGTTGCCTGTTGCAGTCACTCCAGCTGAGCACACTCTTTTTCCCTGAAAGGCTCTGGAGAAATTTCAGGTTGCTCAGTGCCTGATGTTGCAGCAAAAGTGAATTATTTACTAGTGAATGTATGAAAGTGATATTTTTAGTCTCTTGCTATTAGTTGTGTAGAGAAGGGGAAGGTTTTTCCTTCTTTAGAAGAAAAAGAAAAGATCTCTGCAGAGGCACTTGTCTTACAATGTAGATTATCACAGAACCTTAGAAGTTGGAAGGTAACTCCAGAGATCATTCAGTCTAAGCCCCCTGACAAGGCAGAATCCTCTAGGGTAGTTCACACAGGAATGCATCCAGGTGGATTTGGAAAGCCTCCAGAGAAGGAGACTCCACAACCTCTGTGGGCAGCCTGCTCCAGGGCTCTGTCATCCTCACTGTAAAGAAGTTTCTCCTTATGTTGAGGTGGAACCATCTATGTTCCAATTTGTATCCATTGTTCCTTGTTTTATTGCTGTGCTCCACGAAAAACAGATTGTCCCTAACCACTTGACATTTTGAGTGACCTGTAGTAGTGAGAGGTGTCCCTGCCTATGGCAGGGGGTTGGAACTAGATGATCCTTGAGGTCCCTTCCAACCTTACCATTGTAAGATTCTATGACACCCAGCCCTCAGGTATTTATAGACACTAATCAAATCCCCTCTCAGTCTTCTCTTCTCAAGACTAAACATCTCCAGCTCTAACCACATGGAAGAAAACAGGGTTATCAGGACTGAGAGACATGTCTGACCACGTGGAAGAAAACAGGGTTATCAGGAGTAGTCAACACAGATTTACCAAGGGGAGACCTTGCTTGACTAATCTGATAGCCCATGACCAAATGGGTAGATGAAGGAAGAGCTGTGGATGCCTGTGATGGTTTGGGAGTTATCCACCCTCCCACTCTATGAAAATGACCCAGACTAGCCTCAGCTGGCTGGAAGTTAAGGACTGAAGCTCTATTTACAGCTCAGCACAATGTACAAGCAGAGATAGACACAATAGACAGGAATAGTTACAGACATAGACAAGTTAAAGGTAATACAGAAACACAACTCCCCTCCCAGAAATCAGAGACCCCATGAGGTGCTTCCAACCACCCTTCCACCTTCTTTCCACCCCTCTACCTTATCCCAGGGTCTGCCTTATGTGCAAGGTGAGTTTGAAGGATGGGCAAGGGGAGTTGGAAGCAGAATAATGAGTTAGGTTACACAGCAGAAGCCCAGAAGACACAGCAGCTCCCAGAGACAGACTCTCTGTGTTACCCTATGTTTGTGTCCTTGTTTTTATACATCTCAGCAAGCCTCTGAGTGAAGCAGACATCACCAGTGTCTGCTTTTCACAGCCTATAATCTGGTTTTTTTTTTTTTTCATGAAAATACTCCAATTAGTCTGAAACCAGCACAATGTCATATGTTGTATGCTCACATACTGGTGCACCCAGAAGGGCTGCTAATAAGAAA
This sequence comes from Eubucco bourcierii, assembly GCA_013396675.1. Lineage (NCBI taxonomy): Eukaryota > Metazoa > Chordata > Aves > Piciformes > Ramphastidae > Eubucco > Eubucco bourcierii. The sequence goes on from VWZE01005334.1 coordinate 163,457, forward strand.
ACATTTTGGAGAAGACTTCTGCAACCTTTGTAAAATACAACAGAGCAGAGAAACATCTGCAAGTTTTAGCTGGCTTGGAAGTGCTTTGCAGTGTCTCCATTGAATGTAGCATCAAATCTTTGATACAGCAGTGTTAGAAATCCAATACAGACTTATCCCCAGGAGGGTTGAGGAGTGTTACAGAGAGTGGTATCTTGAAGAGGAATTCCCAATTGGCACATGAGTGTTCAAGAAGCTCCCTACCTGTGGCTGCTCCCAAGCAATGGAGAGAACTTTCTTTGACACGGTACTCTAAAGACTGAGAAGGTGGTTAAGAAAGGACACAGAAAGGGTTACCAGCCTTCCTAGGTGCTTCATGAAGACACCTGTTGGGCAAGTCTGTACTGAGATTGCCACTTGGATGGAGCTGATAGCAAACAGAGGGATGTCTTGGTTTGGTATAGGCATGAGGCAATTGTGAAAGTGCTCAGCATCGTGAAGGCTAAAGTGAAACTGGAATAACTCTGAAGAATCGAGTGATAAATGCACTGAAACACGTAAAGAAAAGAAATACCTTTAGGGTCAGACAAGATCTGAGCATGGAAGGTTGTAAAGTCCATGCAAATCTGATTTTAAATTCTTGCCTGTAGTTCTGTTTTGGGTCTGGCCATTAGGCACTAATTTTTGTTTTGCCTTTTTAAAGGACACACATCAGTTCAGAAAAAGAAAAGCTGGTTTCCACTGTGTATCACAGAATCACAAAATGTCAGGGGCTGGAAGGGACCTCCAAAGCTCATCCAGTCCAACCTTCTCACAGAGCAGGATCGCCTAGAGCAGATCACACAGGAACACATCCAGGCAGGTCTTGAATATCTCCAGAGAGGGAGACTCCACAACCCCCCTGGGCAGCCTGTTTGTATTCTGTCATCCTCACAAGGAAAAAAAAATCTTCCTCATGTTTCCATGGAACTTCCTATGCCTCAGCTTCCACCCATTGCCCCTTGTCCTGTCATTGGGCATCACTCAGCAGAGCCTGGCTCCAGCCTCTTGGAACTCACCCTTTACATACTGATAAATATCAATGAGGCCACCTCTCAGGGTCCTCTTCTGCAAGCTATAAAGTCCCAGCTCCCTCAGGTTCTCCTTGTAAGAGAGATGTTCCATTGCCTTCACCATCTTTGTGGCTCTACATATGGTTACTTACTATATTTTTTTTTTCAGTTATTTGAAAGCAATCTTTTTCTGAAGTTATCAGTGAAATCCCTAATGATAGACCTCTGTACTTTTATTCTTTCAGGCTTACATTGTAACTCCTATGCATTAGCTCAAAAACATTTACAAAAATCTCTTTTGACCTACTTAGTCTCTTTTTAGCAACTCCACAGTGCCCTGCAGGTTTAAAAGCAGACTGTCAACTAAACTGAATACAGAGGAGCATAAATATTATATTAGCATATTGAACCATTGGTAATTTGAACCTTAACTCGACCTCCCAAACACTATTCACAGTCTGACGGGAATGATGTTTTATTTTGGTGTGCATCTCTCACTGTTTCCTTTGATATTTAAGTCGTGTTTTCCATCCAGTTTAGTTTTTCTGTGATTACTATACCCTTTGGAACGTATTGTTAGCACAAAAATCAACACATTCAACAGGATGGATAGTGACAGAAGAAAGGAAAGGCTTTGATAACTTTGCGTAACCACTCTTTGCTTCTGTCATCATCTGCAAAAGTTGCTTTGAGGTTCTACACCCAAACAATTTTTAATGATTCTGTGGTGACTATCCATAAGGGAAGCTGTACAAGCAATTTGTGTGGCAACACAAACCCAAAGATCTTTGTGCAGAAAATGATGGAATAGACCTATTGCCTGCATGATAAACAGTTTGTTTTTAATGCATGTAATTTATTATACAGGTAATAATAGAATAGTTTAGGTTGGAAGTGACCTCAAAGTTCATCCAGTTTCAACCCCCTGCCATAGGCAGGGACACCTCCCACTAGTACAGGTCACTCAAGGTCTCCCCCACCCTGGCCTTGAACCCCTCCAGGGAGGGAGCAGCCACAACCTCCCTGGGCAACCTGTGCCAGTGTCTCACCACCCTCACTGTAAAGAACTTCCTCCTAACATCCAGTTTCAATCTCCCCTCTGCCAGTTCAAACCCATTACCCCTTGTCCTGTCATTGCAAGACCTTGTCAATAGTCCCTTCCCAGCCTTCCTGTAGGCCCCCTTCAGATACTGGAAGGTTACTATCAGGTTACCTGGAAGCTTTCTTTTCTCCAGGCTGCAGAACCCCAACTCTCTCAGCCTGTCCTCCAGCAGAGCTGCTGCAGCCCTCTGAGCATCTTCGTGGCCTCCTCTGGACTTGCTCCAACAGTTCCATGTCCTTCCTGTGCTGGGGGATCCAGGACTGCACACAGGACTCCAGGTGGAGTCTGAGGAGAGCAGAGCAAAGGAGCAGAATCCCCTCCCTTGCCCTGCTGCCCACACTGCTCTTGCTGCAGCCCAGGACTCTGTTAGCTGAGTGTGTGTATATATGTGTGTATATATCTATCTATCTATACCTATATCTATATCTTTTAATGAAGAATTACACTACTTTAAAAAATGCTTCATCACCTCATTTTGTGTCTGTGCAGTCCTTGCCTTGTAGAAAACTGACAGGCTCCTAGGAAGAAATAATCTGTGGCAGTGTTACATAAATTCAGCTAACCTACTGAAACATTTTTATTCTCAGAAGACACCAGAAGATTCTGGCATGATAAATGATATGAAAGAGGCTTAAAAATAGGATCAAGTTCTACGGCCTAAAATATTTTAAATAATAGATCTCACAAAGAAGAAGGAAAAAAAAACCCACAACATTTTTCTTCTAACATCTGAGTTTCTGTACTAAAAAGATTATAGAAGTCTTTTATTGAGTGTGATGCTTAAGAACTGTCATATTTTTACGTGCTGCAGAAATTAACCTCAATCAGTGGTGTGCAAAGGAGAACTTTTCTTACATCCTAGTTTAATGATTATTTTTTCCCACATAAATCTTCACAAAGTGTTGTAGGTACACCAGAGTGTTTCAGATGATGTCTGGCAATGGTTTTTATACCTTTAGCTATTTGTAATTGTTGTTTATATCATGGATATAAACAGGGCAGAGGACAGCAGAATCCTTTTCTACAAGTGTAGGTTGGAGAAGAGAATCATAGAATCATAGAAGCATAGAAGCATAGAATGTGTTTGGGTTGGAAGGGACCTCTAATGGTCATCTAGTCCAATTCCCTCTCCTTTGCTGTATTCCATCCTCAGTTGTGAGCCCTGATCTTATTGTGATGCTCTTCCAAACGCTTTGATTTAACTGGGGCTGTACTTTTGCACTGTCAGCCCTTTGAAACCGAGATGGAAAGATTCTCTTATGAAATTGGACAGCTGCTGAGAATTGTCGTGAGTTAAGCAGCTCCAAACTCCACATTGGGAGCAGGTTCTTCCCATATATTCTTGTGTTCCAGCAAATGAGTACCAGGCATGTGTTTATAGGGCTATGCCATAAAGGTCTGCTGTTTTGGCTCATCACTCAGGGTGGGATTGATCTCTCTAAGTGACATTATCTAAATGTCAGGTGCTCAGAGGATTGCTCTGTAGGCAATTGAGAGAGTGAGGCACAGCCAAATGCTGTTTAATCCCATCTGCTTTAGATATTCTTTTTTGAGGTGGAAGAATTTGCCTTTGGAGCTGTCTTGGTTTATCCTTTGCCTTTTCATTACTTCAGGAAGGGCAGTGGCACAACTATTTTAACCTAAACACCTAACTTGCACACAGAAAGGATGATTCTTTCCCTTATTAGTCTACCATCCTCCACCCTTCTGTGGTTGAAGATGTGTGTGGGATGCATCAAGAGAAGTGTGGTCAGCTGGTATAGGGAGGTGATTCTCCCTTTCCACACCACTCTGGTGAGATCCCCACCTGGAGTACTGCATCCAGTTCTGGAGCCACTAATACAAGGAGGACATGGATATGCTGGAGTGTGGCCTGAGAAGGACCATGAGGATGATCAGAGGACTGGAGCTCCTCTGCTATGGAGACAGACTGAGGGAGTTGGAATTGTTCAGTCTGGAGAAGAGAATGCTCTGAGGAGACCTTATTGTGGCCTTCCAGTATCTGAAGGGGGCTACAGGAAAGCTGGGGAGGGACTTTTTAGGGTATCAGGTAGTGATAAGACTGGGAGGAATGGATCCAAGTTGGAGTAGGAGAGATTTATATCAGGTGTTAGGAAGAAGTTCTTCATAGAATCATAGAATCTTGGAATGGTTTGTATTGGAAGGAACCTCAAAGATCATTCATTTCCAACTCTCCACCACAGGCAGGGACACCTCCCACTAGAACAGGTTACTCAAGGCCTCATCCAATCTGGCCTTGAAAACCTCCAGGGAGGGAGCAGCCACAACCTCCCTGGGTAACCTGTGCCAGTGTCTCACCACCCTCAGTGCAAAGNCACTCCAAAGTCTCCTGGAAACCTTCTCTTCTCCAGGCTGCAGAGTCCCAACTCTCTCAGCCTGTCCTCAGAGCAGACATGCTGCAGCCTTCTGAGCATCTTGGTGGGCTCCTCTGGACCCGCTCCAACAGTTCCATGTCCTTCCTGTGCTGGGGGCTCCAGAACTGCACACAGGACTGCAGGTGGGGTCTGAGGAGAGCAGAGCAAAGGGGCACAATCCCCTCCCTTACCCTGCTACCCACACTGCTCTTCCTGCAGCCCAGAACACGGTTGCTGTCTTTGCTGTGTGTGCACATTGCAGCTTGTGTTGAGTTTTTCATTCACCATAAGGGTGGTGAGACACTGGAACAGGTTTCCCAAAGAAGTGGTGGAAGCTCCATCCCCGGAAGTTTTTAAGGCTAGGCTGAATGTGGTTCTAAGCAACCTGATCTAGTGTGAGGTGTCCCTGCCCATGGCAGGGTGGTTGGAACAGGATGATCCTTGAGGTCCCTTCCAACCCTGACAATTCTGTGGTTCCGTGTACCCAAAAACTGTTACCGAGCATAAATTTGCTGTCAGTAACTGTTGCCTGAAAACATCCTACTTCATCTTAGCACTGCCTAGATGATGTACTTTTACTAAAGTTCACCACTTTTAAAGCTTTTTAGCTCCTCTCAAAGTAGATTTGAGTCTTCTGAATTAAATTGCCACCGGGTGGCAGCAGAGGATAAGGAGCGATGATAGGAAGGCTTCTGGCAGGTTATGAGGTCTTTGAGAACTGCTTCAGTATTAAAGAGTTAACTTTGTTTTATTTTATTTTATTTATTTTAATTTAATTTAATTTAACTTAATTTTACTTTATCTTATTTTTATTTTGCTTTATTTTATTTTATTTGACATTATTTTATTTTATTCTTCTTTATTTTATTTTATTTTACTTTATTTTACCTTATTTTATTTTATTTAATTTTATTTTACTTTATTGTATTTATTTTATTTTATTTCACGTTATTTATTTATTTTATTTTACTTTATTTAATTTTATTTATTTTTATTTTTATTTTATTTTACATTATTTTATTTTATTTTTTTNTTTATTTTATTTAACTTTATTTTACATTGTTTTATTTTACTTTATATTACTTTATTTTATTTTTTAATTATTTTATCTTATCGTTTACCTTTCTTTTATTTTTTGAATGGTCTTAACATTCTTAATTTAGGCTTATACATTATTTTAAATGTATTATATCCAATTTATTTCTAATGTGGGCAGAAACTGGGGGTTTGTTTTGCTTTGCTTCGTTTTCTTTTGTTATGTTTCTCCTCTTCTGTGTTTGCTGCTGACAACGTGAGACAAAGCAGAGTCCAAGAGATGTGGAAATGGACACCAGAAATGAGGTGAGGTGACCTTCCAACCCATTGCATTCCATGACTCTGTCATCATGCTTGCACTGAAGTCTCTTAAACTTGATTCTGGAATCATTGCAGGGCAGGTTTGTCTTAGGTCTCTTTAGGACCAAGGCTTCACTGTTTGCTTCAAGATGTCAGCGTGAGATGTTCAGCCTGTCCTGTGCTTTGAGGACTGCTCTTTTAAGCCCACTCTGTGTGGAACAGTAGGGACAGGAGCATTACAAGTTAGGGGGAAGAGCACTTTTGAGCCTGAAGAGAGAGCTTCTGAGCCTGAAGTCCTCTGCCATGTGTTGCACTCTGCACACTGTCAGAAATCAGCACTCCCTGACCAATACTAAAACCCCTGTGAATACCAACACTGAGCCTTTCATTATCCTCAAGCCTTTCTTTCTAGGAGCTATCTGCTGGTGGTGTTTCACCCAGTTTTGCAGTACAGAGTGTTTAGAAAAGCTTCCAGTGAGTTTGGAGACTTTGAGCAGTCGCAGGCTGCCCCTTGGCTGCCGTTTGCATGAAGATTCTGGTATATTCTTCCACTCCTCACTGCAGACCACTGCTGCTTTGTCTCCATTTCACCCCAAAAGGGATGATGTGCTTGCTGCTAAGTTAAAATGCACTAAATAAGCCACTGGTATTTTTCCATGTTGGCAGTTAGAGTAGTTGCCATGGGAATGTCACATCATGTGAATGGGTGAAGAGGCAGCTCGCAAACCAGCGCGGCTTAGAGATGTGGCCCACAGCGTTCAAAACATGCACAAAGAGGCTCCTGTGCATACCCATACCAACTTCTGTTGCTAAGAGGCTCCAGGGAAATAAATTGATACTTCTCCAGGCCTGTTTTATAAATGAGCATCTTAAATAAATAAAGCAGTGCAGTGTGATGAGTAATCCCAGTTCTTTAATAAGGGATGGAGTTACGCTAATTGAACAGCGAAGTTGTTTGTCAGGGCTGACAGATATCTGCATACTTCATTTATTCCATTAATTCATTTTCTGCAGCATATAATTATGATGCCTTGCACAAGTGACAGAAGCAGAGAGAGAATTCCAATGCAGGGCTATATATCTGTTTTGCTGTGATCAGTGGAGTATAGCAGTTAAATCATTTTTATCAGGAGCACGCTGAGAACAACGGAAGGAAGGTTCTAATGATGATGGACTTGGGAGTCTTGCATTTATTCATTAAGCAGCTCATGGGCAGACACAAATTTATTTTAAATGGGTGTATGCTTTTTTATAAATCTTTTTTTCTTTGTTGCTTCTCAGGAATTAAAAGTTAGAGACTGGCACTAGGAACTATTTAAGGTATTAAAGTGAGAAATCCTTAAGCGGTAAGTAAGAAAGAAAGAACACAAATGTAGAGAATATAATTATGGATAAGGGGGTAACTGATATTTCAACTTACACCATGGCAAAAAGAAATTCCAACCACGTTGAATGGCCTTTTTCAGTTGGGTTTGGGTTTTTCTTTTTGTCTGAAAAATTGATTATTTTGTACTATAGCTCTTCCCTTAAGTATGAATCATCTCAATTTGAGCAGCTGGATAGATGTTCCAACTCTCTGGTGAAACACCCTAATGGCCAAATATTCTTTTTCTCCCACACTGTAAATAAGCTCTGGTTTTAAATAGTTTTCAAAATTTAATGGAAAAGGGGAATTTGTTCCAGACAGAGCTGAATTTGTTCCTTACCATAGTATCTGAGCATGATCTCTAGGTTCCTTTCTAGTAACTTTGGGTGCAAGTCTAAGAGAAAGGAATTAAAAGATGGACCATTCCTTTCCTATCCCTTAATTGATTGGTAAAAGGAGGATATCATCTCCTTTACCTATGCATTTTGTTTTCAGTTAACACATTTCATGAATGTAGTCTGAATTTACCTGTGGTGTTGGTAATATCAGAACCACAAAGGTATATTAACAACATCAGGGATAAGCCCTTCTAATCACAGAAATGTTTGGGTTGGAAAAGACCCTCAGAATCACCAGTTCCAACCAATGTGCCTATTCTTCAAAGTTCACCCTTAAATCATATCCTCAAGCACCACTTCCAAATGACCTTTAAACACATCCAGGGTTGGTGACTCCACCACTTCTCTGGGCAGCCCATTCCAATGCCTGACCACTTTTGCTGGGAGAAAAAGTGTTTCCTAATATCCTGTCTAAACCTACCCAGTGGCAGCTTAAGGCCATTCCCTCTTGTTCTATCACTAACTACCTATGAGAAGAGCCCAGCAGCAGCCTCTCCACAATGTCCCTTCAGGAAACTGTAGACAGACATGAGTTGTCCCTAATTAGAATCAGCTCTAATGTCCTGGTGAACACAATTAATTTTTACCAGATATATATTTTCCAGACTTGCTCAACAGAGTAACTCCTTTCAGACCAAAAATCCATCCAGTTCTGAATGTGTCATAATTATCACCAACTCTCTGATCAACCCTCTGATCAGTAATCCACTGATTACTAGTGGGAGGTGTCCCTGTCTATGGCAGGGGGTTGGAACTAGATGATCCTTGAGGTCCCTTCCAATCTTACCATTCTATGATTCTATGATCATCCTTGAGGCCTTTCTCTGGACATGCTCCAGCACATCCACATCTTTCCTGTAAGAGGGGCTCCAGAACTGGACACAGTACTCCAGGTGGGGTCTCACCAGGGTGGAGTAGAGGGTGGAGAATCACCTCCATTGACCTCCTGGCCACACTTCTCTTGATGTAGCCCAGGATAGGGTTGGCTCTCTGGGCTGCAAGTGCAGACTAGGGGACAACCAATGTTACTTGAGGGTAATGTGTTACAATTAGTAGTGATTTGATGCAGCAGTGAAATGTCTTAAGAGCATTTCCAGTGTCACTTGTACTCAGCTTTGGTGAGGCCACACCTTGAGTGTTATGTTCAGTTTTGGGCACTGCAATACAAGAGAGATGTGAAGGTGCTGGAGCGGGTCCAGACGAGGGCAACAAAGCTAAGGAAGGGCCTGGAGAATAAATCTTATGAGGAGCGACTGAGGGAGCTGAGTTAGTGTGAAAAAGAGGAGGTTGAGGGCAGACCTCAGTGCTGTCTACAGTTACCTGAAGGGACATTGTGGAGAGGCTGCTGCTGGGCTCTTCTCACAGGGAATTGGAGACAGAACAAGGGGGAATGGCCTCAGACTGAGACTGGATAGGTTTAGATTGGAATTAGGAAAAAGTTTTTCATGGAGAGAGTGGTCAGAGACTGGAATGAGTTGCCCAGGGAAGTGGTAGAGTCCCCAACCCTGGATGTGTTTAAGGGTCACTTGGAAGTGGTGCTTGAGGATATATTTTAAGGTGAATCTCGTAGAGTAGGGTCCTAGGTTGGACTTGGTGATCCTGAGGGGCTTTGCCAGGCTGGATGTTTCTGTGAAATAGCACACACACACAAAAAAACCCACCTTGCCAAGGGCATTATATTTATTTATGTACATATTCCATTATGTACAGCCTGCAAATGCAATAAATGGCATCAATAAACATTTTGTGCTCCGCGCAGATGTTGCTGTCGTTATAAAAGTTGTGGCGCTAATTACATTTGCACTTGGGTACCAATTCAATGAACTTTGCTTTAGAATAAGAGTTCTCAATTACACAGGCAAAATAACATTCATGCTCCAGTGGAACTGAAAGGCTGGGGAGAAATGTAAAATATACACAGGATCAACAGCAATAATGATTTTACACAGCTAAATGAAATTGATTTTGCTGCAGTGTATTAGGCGGCATTCTGGTGGCTAATATCAAAGGGAATAGTTAACCACAGTGACAAGCAAAGGGACTTTAGTCAGTGATTTCTTTTTTTTTTTTTTGTTTTCCACCCCTGCTAGCATGTGGCACAGATGCCTTGAGGAGCACCAGTTGTTCAAAACCACCCTCATTTTGTTGTTGTTTTGTTGTTAATTACTGAAGAAGCAAGAAGCTCCTGAAATTTGCAGATAATGAGCAAGCAGCATTTTTTTCAGTGACTCTCTCTGGGTACCTTTTGGGTGAGATTGAAAAAAAAAAAAACCAAACCACAAAACCCAAAAAAAAAACCAAAAAAAAAAACTAACCAAGTGCTTTTGAAATTGTAAACATGTGTGCAGCTTTCTCTGTTCATATAATCATAGAATGGTAGGGTTGGAAGGGACCTTAAAGATCACCCAGTTCCAACCCCCTGCCATAGGCAGGGACACCTCCCACTAGCACAGGTCACTCAAGGTCTCATC
>VWZE01005334.1:173595-185906 GCA_013396675.1 Eubucco bourcierii
TGTAGGCCTCATTCAGATACTGGAAGGCTACTCTAAGGTCTCCTGGAAACCTTCTCTTCTTCAGGCTGCAGAGCCCCAGCTCTCTCAGCCTGTCCTCACGGCAGAGCTGCTGCAGTCCTCTGATCACCTTCTTGGCCTCCTCTGGACCTGCTCCAACACTTCCATGTCCTTCCTGTGCTGGGGGCTCCAGAACTGCATGCAGGACTCCAGATGGGGTCTGAGGAGAGCAGAGTAAAGGGGCAGAATCCCCTCCCTTGCCCTGCTGCCCACACTGCTCTTGCTGCAGCCCAGCACACAGTGGGCTGTTGTGATATGATAATTCATAAAATTAGAGCTGTGCTTCAATTCTCTGCTGACTTGGGGCCTGTGTGTTGAGATCTTCTCTGGTGAACAGCTTAAGGCTACAGAAAAATCATCAAAGAAATTACAAAACGAGCAGAATTTCTATTACTTTGATCAGGGAATAATAGGAGAGACCAGAAAGAGAGCTGTAACATTTACTTGGAGTGGGAAGACAAATGTAGACAATGTGGATCACATATTTATTGATGGTGTTTTCCTCAGCTCTATCTGTTTGCATCTTCCTTTCACACAAGTTTTTGTTATTCACAGGAATAGCAGGGGGAAAAAAAATCTTTCTGTGACACATTGGCTCAGACTTAAAAGTCATGTACTTTAAAATGCTGCAGTTCTTAACTAAGCTTTTATATCACAGAATTGTCAGAGCTGGAAGGGACCTCAAGGATCATCTAGTTGCAACCCTCCTGCCACAGGCAGGGATGCTTTCCACTAGGTCAAGTTGCCCATGTAGCTCCATAGCACAGGAAACACATTTGTTATGTTTAAAAGCTGTTATAACAGACACAATCCTTGGTTGTATTTATTGTATTGGGTGAATTGCTAGTTTCAAACCTCCTTCTCCTTCCAGAGATGCTCCCAACTTGGTTGAGGGCCTCAGCTGTGCCTTGCAATGGGTACCTTGAGCGGCTGGAACTCTCTGGAACCAGTTATGTCCAACACAGAGAAGCCTCAATCTCTCCTCACAGAGATCACCCCTACGGCCCATATTCTACTGCTGCTGTCTTGTAGTAAGCCTCATGTTTCAGGTGCAAGCAGAGCAATCAGGATCTACTAAAAAAAAGGCAAAAATGCTTCACAGAAGCAACTTCTTGATTCATTTTCTGACTCAAAGCATGTGGGATTAATTATGATATCCACTTCTCCAAACAGGTTTGATGTTTGATGTCTTGTGGGTTACAAATTGCATGTAGCTAAGGTTTTCATGGTTTCTTAACAGTGATTCATACCAGCAGGCTTTTTCACCTCTTGTTTAAGTCAGATGACTTCTCTTCCTGTGTCCCTCCTCTTGGTCTTTGACTGTCAATGGAGCAGTGAGCATTCAGAGGCACAGCTGTGAGAGGTGTAGCAAAGGCTTGATTTATAGCCACCACTTTCATGATCCTTCCAAGGATCCTGAGTATATTTCAAGACATTTTATAAACATAATATTTAATCTTTAGAGCATCAAATTCTGATGAATTTAGGTGTGCTAGCAACTGGTGTGCTACCAGTAAGTCACAGAATCACAGAATTAACCAGGTTGGAAAAGATCTTCCAGGTTCATCCAGTCCAACCTATCACCTAACCCTTCTAATTAACTAAACCATGGCACCAAGTGCCTCATCCAGCTTCCTCTGAAACACCTCCAGGGATGGGGACTCCACCACCTCCCCAGGCAACGCATTCCAATGCCAATCACTCTTGCAGTGAAGAACTTCCTCCTAACATCCAGCCTGAACCTACCCTGGCACACCTTGAGGTTGTGTCCCCTCGTTCTGTTGCTGGTTCCCTGGCAGCAGAGCCCAACCCCACCTGGCTACAACCTCCCTTCAGATAGCTACAGATAGCAATGAGGTCTGCCCTGAGCCTCCTCTTCTGCAGGCTGCACACCCCCAGCTCCCTCAGCCTCTCCTCATCATACAGTGCTCCAGTCTCTTCATCACCCTTGTAGCTCTCCCTTGGACTCTCTCCAGCAGATCCCTGTCCCTCTTAAACTGGGGAGCTGAAAACTGAACACAGTAGTCAAGGGCAAAGTACTCCCTCAATCTGCTGTACACACTCTATAGCAACCTTCAGCTGTATCAACATTCAGCTGTATCAGCCTTCACCTGTATCAGCCTTCAGCTGTATCAACCTTAAGCAGTATCAGCCTTCAGCTGTATCAACCTTCAGCTGTATCAGCCTTAAACTCTATCAACCTTCAGCTGTATCAGCCTTCAGCTGCATCAACCTTCAGCTGTATCAGCCTTCAGCTGTATCAACCTTGAGCTGTATCAGCCTTTGGCTGTATCATCCTTCAGCTCTATCAAGCCTCCCAGTTTGGTGTCGTCAGCAAACTTGACTCAATGATTTCCAGAGGTGCCTTCCAACTCCTACTATTCCTTGATGTTGTGTTCACTGTCCTTGATTCTTAGTTGTTTGCTAAGTCTTGAGGCACACTTACTTTACCCATACAGTACCTGTCCTGTCTGATTTTGAGCTATTTGAATATTGACCCTGTAAACATTTTGGCTGGCTGGGATACCTTTTGATCCTACTGAAGTAGTGAAGGGGTGCAAAAGTCTCTTTTGACAAAAAGGAGTTTGGAAGCTTTGACTTTGGGAATTAAGGAACAACTGTTTAGTAGGACTGTAGGGAAAAGCTGCCTTGTCTTCATAAACATCAGAATGCAAGCAATAAACCAACATACAGATTAATAGATGTCACAGGCATGAGATGAGCAGCTAATTTCATGTCTTATGTATTAGCATAATTAGTTATGATTTATTACAGGAGTCAAGCCCTCAGCTCCATTGCTGTGCAGTAAAACAGCATTTAGAATCTTAGAGTTTGCCTAAGGTACTGATGTTCAATACCCACAGTAACAGCAGGTGGTCTCTTGGTTGGCTCTGTGATGTGGATGGGTTTGTAACCTTAGCCTGTGGCTTCAGTGCTTGAGATAATGTAAAATTAACTTTAAAGACCTGAAAGTGATACAGGCCTCTGAGAATGTAAAAAAATGATAACTGCCAGGGTTTTGTCTGGAAATTGTTTAGGCTAAGGAAATTGCAGAATCATGGAACAGTAGAGGTTGGAAGGCATTTCTAGAGATCATCCAATCCAATCCCCCTGCCAAAGCCAGATCACCTGGAAACACATCCAGGTGGGTTTGGAAAGTCTCCACAACCTCTCTGGGCAGCCTGCTCCAGGCCTCTGCCACCTTCACTGTAAAGAAGTTTCTCATGTTGAGCTGAAACCTTCTCTGTTCCAGTTTGTAGCTGTTGCTCCTTGTCTTATCACTGCTGACCACCAAAAAGAGCTTGGCCCCAGCCACTTGACACCCACCCCTCAGATATTTATAGACATTGATCAGATCTCCTCTCAGTCTTCTTCAGCCTAAACAGCCCCAAGGCTCTCAGTCTCTCTTTGTAGCGGAGATGCTCAAGTCTCTCCAGTCATCCTCATGGCTCTCTGTTGGACTCTCTCCAGCAGGTCTCTGTCTCTTTTGAACTGGATAGCCCAAAATTTGACACAGTACTCCAGTTATGGCCTCACTAATAAAGAGAATGCTAATAAAGAGAAAGACAACAACAGCAAAACAAACAAACAACAACTACAACAATAAAACAAACAACAACAACAACCCCCCCACACACATACACACAAAAAAGCCCTCAACAAAACAAAAACCAACCCCAAACAAACAAAACAAAAACCAAAACACAGAAATGAGAAGCACCAAAAGGGAAAGATTATCTGGAACTCCCAAGGGACATAGACATAGTCATAGACAGAGGCATAGACTGCAGGTGTCACAATAAGCCTGCTTGCCTTTCAGAATTACAGGGTGATGTCAGTCAGTAAGGGTGAGAAATCCTCCTCTTTTTCTCAACTGCTGTTTGCAGGTGCACTGAAATCTTGATTGTTTGCTTCTGGGAAAACTACCTGAGGCTGACTTTCTTGAGAAGGGCAAGGAAGCTGGTGAGAAGGGTCTGGAGAGCAGATCTTATGAGGAGTGGGTGTGGGAAGCAGAGGTGCTTAGTCTGGAGAAAAGGAGGCTGCAGGGAGTCCTTTCTACAACTACCTGAAAGGAGGTTGTGGGTTGGTCTCTTCTCCCTAGTGACAAGTGATAGAACAAGAGGAAAAGGCCTCCAGTTGCACTAGAGGAGGTTTAGGCTGGATGTTAGTAGAATTGTTTTCACTGAAAGAGTTCTAAAACACTGGAACAGTCTCCCCAGGAGCCTGTGGTTGAATCCCCATCCCTGAAGGTGTTTAAAAGCCACAGAGATGTGGTGCTGAGTGCCATGGTTTAACACCAGATTGCATAGGTAATGGTTAGATTAGTTGATTGGCTAGGACTGGGTAATGGATTGGACTGGAGACACTGACACAGGTTGCCCAGGGAGGTGGTGGAGCACAGAATCATAGAATGTGATCTTCAATCACATGCTGTGATTCTGTGCTGCACCACCTCCCTGGAGGTGGTCAAGACCAGGTTGGATGAGACCCTGAGCAACCTGTTCTAGCAGGAGGTGTCCCTGCCCAAGGTGGGGAGTTGGAACTGGATGACCTTTGAGGTCCCTACCAACCTAAACCATTCTGTGATTCATGTCTGGGTATCAAGAAGGAACAGTGAGTTTTTGGTAATCCTAGAAGATGCCTTTTCTGAGCACTCAACCACCACCTCCATGCCAGCACCTGATAGTTGTGCTGACTAAAGAGAGTGTCAAGCAGTGGGTGTTGTCAGCCTGTCTGGGAATGACTGTTGATACCTGGGTGTAGTTCATAATGCTCGTGGTGCTTGAACCTTAACCTAGCCGTACACTTGATCCATTAGCAAGACTCAAAAATACCTGCAGCTCACAAAGAAGAAAGAAAAACCTCCACAGCACAAAGACTTGGGGGTTGTTGGGTTTTATTTTTGGTCTTAAGTTTTCAGGCAGCTATATTAAATCAGAACTAGCTTGATGTAAGCTTTTTTTTTTTATTATTTTTTGTTTTAGGGAAGCATATGCCATTTTTTTGTGAATTTCTAAAGGCAGAAATCCAAGAAATGTTCTCAAAGCCTTGTCACAAGCTAAGTGGCATTTCCAGAAACATCTGTTACTGAAAATTCAGGGGTATGATGGTAAATCTGTTGTCAGCTGTTTACTATTGAGACATTTATACAGAAGGGTGTCTTGCCTGATGCGATGAAAGCAGCAAGGCTCAGAGTGAAGGAAAAGAACAGATAATCACAAAATCAATGTCAAGGGCTGAAAGGGACCTCCAAAGCTCATCCAATCCAACCCCACTGCCAGAGCAGGATCACCTAGACCAGATCACACAGGAACACATCCAGACTGTTATTGAATATGTTCAGAGTGGGAGACACCACAACCTCCCTGGGCAACCTGTGCCAGTGTCTCACCACCCTCACTGCAAACAATTTCCTCCTAACATCCAGTTTCAATCTCCCCTCTGACAGTTTAAACCCATTGCCCCTTGTCCTGGCTTTGCAAGACCTTGTCAACAGACCCTCCCCAGCTCTCCTGTAGCCCACTTCAAATCCTGGAAGGCCTCTCCAAGGTCTCCTGGAAGCCGCCTCTTCTCCAGGCTGTAGAGCCCCAACTCTCTCAGCCTGTCCTCAGAGCAGACATGCTGCTGCAGCCCTCTGAGCATCTTCATGGCCTCCTCTGGACCCACTCCAACATTTCCATGTCCTTCCTGTGCTGGGGGCTCCAGAACTGCACACAGGACTCCAGGTGGGGTCTGAGGAGAGCAGAGCAAAGGGACAGAATCCTCTCCCTTGCCCTGCTGCCCACATTGCTCTTGCTGCAGCCCAGGACTCAGTTGCTGTCTGGGCTGCACTCACACTGCAGCCTCATGTTGAGCTTTTCATCACCCCAGACCCCCAGGGCCTGTTCCTCAGGGCTGCTCTCAGCCATTCACCACTCAGCCTGGAGTTGTGCTTGGGATTGTGCCTACTCAGGTGCAGGACCTTACACCTGGCCTTGTTGAATTTCATAAGATTGGCCTGGGCCCACCTCTGCAGCCTGTCCAGGTCCCTCTGGATGGATTCCTGCCCTCTAGCAAGTCGACTGTGCCACACAGCTTGGTGTCGTCCCATCTATCTCAGAGATAATGCTCACAGGTTTGTTTTTTCTTCTTCAGTTACAACAAAAATGAGATTAATATTTCCTGCTTACACTTACTTAGTTTTTACCATTTTCATGATTTTTTTGGAAATTAATACAAGCATCTGTGGATGTTTTTGTGACATTTTAAGTCTAGGAGCACAGTAGAAATCTGATGGAAACCTGCTTGTAAAAACGGTTTTGTGTCTGAATATGAAGCTGTAACCTATAAATCCATGGAAGATTCTTACTGCTAAAACATTTTCTTCATTTGGACCATAAAAAATCCCTAAAGTTTCTTTTTCTTCTTCTTTTTGTTCTGCAAACTTTTACTGAATCTCTCACTCATTTTTTTTTTTTTTTCTTTTTCCTTTTCCCTGGGATTTTAAGAATTACAGTATTGACAGGACATAGGGGAATGGAGCAAAACTGGAGGTAGGGACATTCAGACTGGAGGTGAGGAGGAAGTTCTTCAGCATGAGAGTGGTGAGAGCCTGGAAGGGGTTGCCCAGGGAGGTGGTGGAAGCCTCATCCCTTTAGATCTTTAAGACCAGGCTGGATGAGGCTCTGGGCAGCCTGATCGTGGGTAGGGTGTCCCTGCCCATGGCAGGAGTGGTGGGACTGGATGATCTTTGTGGCCCCTTCCAACCCTGACTGATTGTATGAGATAGCAACAGAAATGAGCAATGGCAGGTGATTAATTAGGTGATTGAAATTCAGGTTTGTGGCTTTGCAGCTCAGAAGCTCCTTTCTCCAGTTCCAAGGTGCTCCAGGTAAGGCATCTAAATGCCTCTATTCTTCTCATTTACAGTAGCAGAGCTGCCAAAACACAAGATTTAGAAACTCTAGTCAATTCCTTGCACTGTTCCAAAGGCTGTCATGAAGTCAGTGTTGCTCTTGGAGCTTTCATTGCCTCTGTATTAGTAACTGACAGTGTTATGTTGCTGTTGCTGCACACTGATGCCACTCAGTCTTGCTAACTTTGCAGTTCCTTGCATGAGCTGTAAGAATAAAAATCTTTTCTTTATAACCTGAAGGTCTCCTGGTACTTAGAAGCCTCAGAGAACCTTTGCTGCCATCTATCCAAAGCTGGTGCCCTTTGTGTGTTATTTAATGTTATTTTGAGTTTGACCCCATATATTTGGCATCCCAATTTTTGCTGCCTCAGGCTGTTTCTCATAAGAAATTTGGGTATATTACAGAATCATAGAATCACAGAATGTCAGGGGCTGGAAGGGATCTCCAAAGCTCATCCAGTCCAACCCCCCTGCCAGAGCAGGATCACCTAGAGTAGATCACATAGGAATGTGTCCAGGTGAGTTTTGAATATCTCCAGAGAGGGAGACTCCACAACCCCCCTGGGCAGCCTGTTCCAGGGTTCTATCACCCTCACAGGGAAAAAAATCCTCCTCATTTTTAAACAAAACTTCCTATGCCTCAGGTTCCACTCTTGTGCTGTCATTGTACATCACCAAGTAGAGCCTGGCTTGACAGGTCTATAGTTACCTGGGTCCTCCTTCTTACTCTTCTTGAAGATTGGAGTGATGTTTACCCTCCTCCAGTCCCCAGGCACCTCTCCTGTCTGCAATGACTTACTGAAGATGGTAGAGAGTGGTCTGCCAATGACCAGAGCCAGCTCCCTAAGGTGCATGCCGTCAGGACCCGTGCACCTGCATCAGGACTTACACAATCTGGATTTATGGATGCCCAGATTACTCAACTCTTCCTTAACCCAGTCCTCAGCAACCAGAGAAGATTGGTTTTGCTTTCCTCTGGAGCCTCAGGTATCAGGGACTCCTGAGGACAGTGTCTGGCAGTATAGACAGAGAGAAAGAAGGCATTTAGTATAGAATCATAGAATGGTAAGGGTGGAAAGGACCTCAAGGATCATTTGGTTCCGACCCCCTGGCATAGGCAGGGACACCTCCCACTAGTACAGGTCACTCAAGGCCTCATCCAACCTGACCTTGAACACCTCCAGGGAGGGAGCAGCCACAACTTCCCTGGGCAACCTGTGCCAGTGTCTCACCACCCTCACTGCAAACAACTTCCTCCTAACATCCAGTTTCAATCTCCCCTCTACCACTTTAAACCCATTGTCCCTTGTCTTGGCATTGCAAGACCTTGTCAATAGTCCCTCCCCAGCCTTCCTGGAGCCCCCTTCAGATACTGGAAGGCTACTCTAAGGTCTCCTGGAAGCCTTCTCTTCTCCAGGCTGCAGAGCCCCAACTCTCTCAGCCTGTCCTCACAGCAGAGCTGCTGCAGCCCTCTGATCATCTTCATGGCCTCCTCTGTACCTGCTCCAACACTTCCATGTCCTTCCTGTGCTGGGGGCTCCAGAACTGCACACAGGACTCCAGATGTGGTCTGAGGAGAGCAGAGCAAAGGGGCAGAATCCCCTCCCTTGCCCTGCTGCCCACACTGCTCTTGCTGCAGCCCAGGACTCGGTTGCTGTCTGCGCTGCGTGCGCACACTACAGCCTCATGTTGAGTTTTTCATCAATCCAGAAATGTAGGTCTATGAGGTGAGATCTGTGAATATTCACTAAGCACTTCTACGGAAGATTAGATTTAGATTGGATGTTAGGGACAAGTTCTTTACCATGAAGCTACTGGAACAGTGAAAAAAGGTTGCCCAGTGAGGCAGTGGAGGCCCCATCCCTGGAGAGATATATCATTATCAGACAGGATGTACAGGTGCTAATAGTGCCCTGCTCATCCATGATAGGATAATGCTTTGTCCACAAAGCACCAAAGAAAGCCCCAAACTGATTTGTTTTTAAAGCATACCAAGAAGCTGGAATTTTAGCTGCTTTCCTCCAGCAGTACATTCTTTATTAAAAAGGATGAATTGTTTATTTTTAGTTAAGAACTGAGACAGTTTGCAACACTGGTTGCTGCCTGGAGACAGGCTTTATAGTCTGCTTTAACATGCCCCAAATTAGTCACAGGTGAAGAGGTCCTCTTGGAAAGCAGCTCCAGATCAATACCCTGGTAACAGATCAGGTTTATGAACTGTGGAAAGTCTCCAAAGGCTGACCCTGAAGAGAAGCGTCCTTGAACCTCAGCGTTACAAAGATGCCAAGATGCAGATTTTCATCTACAAACAAGAAAGGGAAAAGATGGTCACACAGGATACCAACTTAGAAAAAGACATCTTCCAGTGGCTTCTGTTACCACACAATATCTAAATCAAAATGATTTTTAGTATGCTTGTAAGAGATCAAGTTTTGAGTGTGACTTTTGAGTGTTTTGAGTGTGAGTTTTGAGTGCTTTGTGTGTGAGTTTTGAATGCTTTGAGTGTGAGTTTTGAGTGCTTTGAGTGTGAGTTTTGAATGTTTTGAATGTGAGTTTTGAATGTTTTGAATGTGAGTTTTGAATGTTTTGAATGTGAGTTTTGAATGTTTTGAGTGTTTTGAGTGTTTTGAGTGTGAGTTTTGAGTGTTTTGAGTGTGAGTTTTGAGTGTTTTGAGTGTGAGTTTTGAGTGTTTTGAGTGTTTTGAGCGTGAGTTTTGAATGTTTTGAGTGAATGTTTTGAGTGTTTTGAGTGTGAGTTTTGAATGTTTTGAGTGTTTTGAGTGTGAGTTTTGAATGTTTTGAGTGTGAGTTTTGAATGTGATTTTTGAATGTTTTGAGTGTTTTGAGTGTGAGTTTTGAGTGTTCTGAGTGTGAGTTTTGAGTGTGAGTTTTGAATGTTTTGAGTGTGAGTTTTGGAGTTTCGAGTGTGAGTTTTGAATGTTTTGAGTGTGAGTTTTGAGTGTGAGTTTTGGAGTGCTTTGAGTGCTTTGAGTTTGAGTTTTGAGTGTTTTGAATGTTTAGAGCGTGAGTTTTGGAGTTTAGAGCATGAGTTGTGGAGCTTTGAGTGTGAGTTGTGGAGCTTTGAGCGTGAGTTTTGGGTGCTTTGAGTGTGAGTTTTGGGTGCTTTGAGTGTGAGTTTTGAGTGTCAGTTTAGAGTGTTGTGCTGGTTTGAGGCTAATTAGAATATTTTAATAGAGAAAATTACACTACAGGCTGTGAGTTTAGAGTGTGAATTTTGAATGTGAGTTTCCTTCTTCATTTTAATCAGTGAACTGAAAAAAATCCCCACAATTATGCTAGGGTGGGATTAGTTTTAATTAAGTGCAAAGATAAGTTTATTTTCACCTGTAGAACTGCTGCTATCCTTGGTACTTCAAAGATCCCCTAGGTGTGCTTGGAATTGGATAAAAATCATCCTCATTTTAAATGAAAATAACACCCCTCACTGCATTAAGAGGTTTTAGTTCTGGTTTGTTTTTTGTTTTTTTTTTTTTCTTTAGTTCAGCTTATAAATTCTCAAAAAGCACCCTCTTGAAAGCTGCTATTGCTCCCTTCTGGGGATTCACAGCTATTTAAATTGCCTTTCTTTCTGGCTTCCCACTAATATGCTAATAGTAAATCTGAACCATCTGCCATCTAAACAGAGAAGTGGGTAATATGAAAAACCTTGACAGCATAGGCTCTCATTTAACCAATTTACATAGGTTATTATGCAGAGAAATAAAAGTGTCCTTGAGTTAGTTATAAATTGTCTGCTCATTATAGTTATCTAAATATATATACATAAAAATCTATATATATATAGAATCATAGAATGGTAAAGTTGGAAGGGACCTCAAGGATCATCTAGCTCCAACCCCCTGCCATAAACAGGGACACCTCCCACTAGTACAACTCACTCAAGACCTCCTCCAACCTGGCCTTGAACACCTCCAGGGAGGGAGCAACCACAACCTCCCTGGGCATCCTGTGCCAGTGCCTCACCACCCTCACTCTAAAGAACTTCCTCCTAACATCCAGTCTAAATCTCCCCTCTGCCAGTTCAAACCCATTGCCCCTTGTCCTGTTATTACAAGACCTTGTCAATAGTCCCTCCCCAACCTTCCTGTAGGGCCCATTCAGATACTGGATATATCCTTAATCATTAACTAATTGTGAGAAGAATTTAAAAATATTTTTTATATATATATTTCCTTAATTATTTACTCATTGTGAGAAGGATTAAAAACCATTTTTTACATATACATTTCCTTAGTCATTTACTCATTGTGAGCAGGATTAAAAAATATTTTTTACATATACATTTCCTTAATTATTTACTCATTGTGAGCAGGATTAAAAAATATTTTTTACATATACATTTCCTTAATTATTTACTAATTGTGATAAGCACTAAAAGTTGTTTTTTATATTCATGTCCATAATCATTTACTAATTGTAATAAGGATTCAAAACTGGTTTTTTTACCTCTAAATTTCTTTAATAATTTACATATATTAAAAACAGCTTTTAATCCTTCTCACAATTAGTATTTCCTTAATCATTTACTAATTGAGGTAAGGATTAAAAGAAGTTTATATACATATATTTATTCATATATATATATATATATTCATATATATATATTTAGATATTTCTATATATATTTATATATTTACATATATATTTATATATCTATATATATATTTCCTTAATCATTTACTAATTGTGAGAAAGATTAAAAGATGCTTTTTATATCTCTATTTCCTTAATTATTTACTAATTGTGAGAAGAAAGATTAAAAAATATTTTTTACATATACATTTCCTTGATCATTTCCTCATTGTGAGAAGGACTAAATGCTCTTTTATTTATATATATATATATATCCTCAAACATTTATTAATTATTATAAGGATTAAAAACTGTTTTTTATATACATGTCCATAATCATTTACATATATAAACCCAGATTTTAATTCTTCTCACAATTAGTATTTCCTTAATCATTTACTAATTGTGAGAAGGATTAAGAGAAGTTTTATTCATGTATATATATATATATTTCCTTAATCACTAATTGTAAGAAGGATTAAAAGATGGTTTTTATATCTCTATTTCCTTAACTATTTACTAATTGTGAGAAGGATTAAAAAAATGTTTTTTACATATACATTTCCTTAATCATTTACTAATTATTATATATGAGGATTAAAAACTGTTTTTAAAATATACATTTCCTCAATCATTTAATAATTGTGAGAAGGGTTAAAAACTGATTTTTTAGCATGTATTTCCTTAAACACTTTTTAATTGTGAAAAGGATTAAAAACCTCTTTATATATATATATATATATATATATATATATATATATCTATA
>VWZE01005335.1:8333-26356 GCA_013396675.1 Eubucco bourcierii
GGGGCCTACAGGAAGGCTGGGGAAGGCTTATTTACAAGGTCCTGCAATGACAGGACAAGGGGCAATGGGCTTAAACTGGCAGAGGGGAGATTTAGACTAGATGTTAGGAGGAAGTTCTTTACAGTAAGGGTGGTGAGGCACTGGAACAGGTTGCCCAGGGAGGTTGTGGATGCTCCCTCCCTGGATGTGTTCAAGGCCAGATTAGATGAGGCCTTGAGTAACCTGTACTAGTGGGAGGTGTCCCTGCCTATGGCAGGGGGTTGGAACTAGATGATCCTTGAGGTCCCTTCCAACCTTACTATTCTATGATTCTATGATTCTATGAATTAACGTGATCCTCTTCACAAGCACCCTGAGCTCCACACTTCAGTTCCTATTTACATTGACAGGATATGCCAAGCTCATGGAGTCTTTAAAGCAATTTTGTTTCTGCAGAGGTGATCCTGGAAGTGCACTCTCTGTAAAAGCTGGGAAGTCAAAGCTGCACCTCACTGAGAGGACCCAAGGAATTGCTTTCTCTCGTGACTCAGGATCAGCACTGGTGAGAGGGAAGTGCAGCCAGCATCTGAGCACGGGGAAGTTCTGGATGCTTAAAGGGAAGGAAGAGAGAAGCAGATTTGTATTTCTAAACATTTGGGAAAGGGAGCACATTAGGATGTGCTTGGGTGGCTAAACAGAAGTGTAGGATTTAAACACTGTGACTAGAGAAGGAAGTTACGCCAGAACTTAATCAAATCAAACAGCAGATGAAGAGCTGACAGAAGCCAGAACTTCCCCAGAGCTCCCAGCTGACAGCTGCTCCATTTCCCTCCCCTCAGCAAGCAAACACAGACAAAAGCATGAGCATGGGGATGTAGAGAGATAAATGGGGCAGCCCTTGCTCCTCCAGGAACAACCAGTGCAGCTTCCCTGTTCTCTCTGGACCTTTCCAAGAGATTTCCGTGCTGGTCTACGTTTCAGACCTTAACGATGCCCCGCAAAGGGAAACGTGTCAGAAGGGCATTTCTTCCGCGTGAGAGCTCTGCTGGGCAGCCTGCACCACCGAACGCTAACAGCGCTAAAGCCACACAAGCCCTGCACACATCCAGCCCTGTTCAGAGTGAGCCCTTCAACTAGTCACAGAACTCTGAAGCAGTTGTAACCCCAGCAGCAATAAATGGCCCCAGGATCCTCTGAATGAGCAGGCAGTCACCAAACCCTGAAACCACACCAGTCAAAACCCAAACAAAGTAGACACTGGGAACTCAGAAGAGAGGAAAGCCAGAAGTCTGCCCTGTCTTCCTGTCACCCTGGGTTCAAGGGGCTGCCAAGTGCCTGCTCTGCTTGGGAGCTGCTGTTCTCACTGGTTTGTGCAGTCATTTTACTGCCTGCAGAAGGAACAGGATCCTTTCCAGCTACAGATGCCTACTTCACTAAAAGACAGTTCAAGTGGCAGAAGAAATCAGATGTTACCAGGCTTTAGCAATGCCATGGTGGCAATGGCAAGCATGGACCAGACTGGTTACGACGGTTCTGATTTGACAGTTTAGTGCAAGTGGCACAAAGGAGCTGAGACACTGCCTGAGCAGAAGGTTGGAAAGGGTCTTGTGGAGAACTCCACCACCACATAGATGGAAGGTGTCCTGGTGTTGGGTTGGGTAAGGAACCTTAAACTTCTGACTTTGAAAGTGCCTGCTCGTTCTAATCCTCCCCAGAGAGGAAGACAACAGAGCTATCTGTCCCTCATCCATCCCAGCACTGCGCTTACAGTGCTGTAACTCCTTCAACACCAGTGCAGCTCCTGCCAGGTCCAGCTGGAGCAAAGCAGCAGCTTCCCAATCTTTTACCCACTTTGGTGAAAAATAACCTGAGTGGCTCCACTGATGCCCATTTCCTGACAGCACAGGCAGTGACAGTGTGGTTTTGTGCTGCCACATAAGCCCGAGCACCCTGCTTGGCACTTGGGTGCTGCTTCCGTCTAGCCCAACCTGCAGTCAGAGGCAGCACAGAGCAAGCCAGACACACACCATCACAGCGCTGCCTTGATAATGCCTTCTACATTTGAAGATATTGATCAGTTGCAGGGAAAATAAATTGAAGTAATACAGGATTTGAGAAAGCTGCTGACTACAGGCAACCCCCTCTGTAGGCTTTGGGGACACTTCTTTGTTTTAGCTTATTTAGATATCTGGAAAACTGCAGAAAGAAGGCATTTTCAGGTACTCCAGAAGAAAACTCCCTTGTGTTCTAATCTCAAGCAAACTGCACAGAAGCACTGAGTACAACTCTGAAATCCTGAAAGCCAAGGGGGCACTGGTGGGGGGGGGAATGTGNGCTGGCATCATTACTGGAGATGTAAAAATTGCCTTGGACACACTCCAACACTGTTCCCCCTTCCAACAAAGGCTGAAGCTTATTTGCAGGATGGGTTTATCACTTTTATCTTCTGATAAAGAAATGAAAGCCCTTTCTCAGGTAGTCAGTCTGATCCCCTCACTAAACTTTAGTTAGGAGAAAAACCCATTTAATTAGGAGGCAGTGGAAGGAGCTCAGAGCTATAATCAGGGCTCATTTTGGAAATCTGTCAGAGGTCATTCAGCCCTTCACTGCCGCTCCTGTTGATTCTTGCTCTGTGAAGTGCATTTTCTGAAGGCAGGTATGATCATCTATTACTGATCATTTTCCATGGGGTTATTTCTTTCATCTTTCTCTCATTAGTTTTAAAAAATCCCTGCCTCACTGTTTCTCTTCTTCCCTTCCATGTACCTCATCATTCAGCAGCCTTACCTTGGATGGTAACATCCAGGTGTTTACCTCCTGCTCTGCTAAACAGCAGGCATTTACCCACTGGTGTCCACAGCTCAGTCCAGGAGCTCTGTCAAACTCCAAAACACGATGCTGCAGGGCAGCACCCTCTGAACAGCCACCACCAAAATGACTGTTTAGCAGCTAGGGAAACACAGCTCTGGGTGGCAGGCTTGGCTTTGCTCTAGTTAGTGCTCTAACCTTCATTCTGACCTTTGCCAAGTATCTCTGTCTCTTCCCTTGCTAGCTGTGGCTAGTTTCTACATCAGCAGGAGTTATAAGAAAGTGATTAATATCTAAAAGGAAGAGGTACATTCTGCATGGGGTTACCTCTAGAACCAAGTGAGGGGTTTTGTGCAGGATCCAATATATTCCATTTCCTATGGAGTGAGTATGCCAGAACCAGTTAAAAATAGCTTCTCCCATTCATTAGAGTCAGCAGATGGCCATTAATCTTCCTGAAAGTATTGATTCAAACTACTCTCCTCCACTTTCCAGGCTCTTCACAGACCACCTTCTCCCCATCTATCATCCCTCCTTACACCACTGAAAAGGTGGCTGGCTCTGTAACAAGGGGGTGACAGTTACAAACCAGCAGCCTTTCCTACATGCTGCCCCTCACGTCTGGAGGAAGCCATACACAGCATTAATAAAGCTTTTCCATTTGTCTCCTTTAAATGCCTTCCCAAAACTTCCCTTGCCACGAGGACCACAACAGCACTGCATAGTTAACCACCAGTGTGATGGGACCAGAGCCTCCCTAGGACACTGTCAAGGACCAGCTCCACCTCTGATACATCTTTGTCCCAAACTGCAGTGCCTCGTCTTACTCCTAGATTGCAAGAGCTTGAACAAAACCTCTCTGTGCTATGGACAGAGCACACTGCTGCTGCAGAGACAGCTGATGAGAGACAAACATTAGCTGAGGCGGTTAAGAACTGGAAGGCGCACCACAGAAACGTACACAGTGCCAACACCTCATGGACTAGCGCAAGCCAAAATCGGCAAATCAGCTTGGCAAATACCAGCCCTGCAAGGCCAGGGCTGCACCTCAGAGAATGCCAGTGGGTCTCTATGGAGCCCACAGGCTCAGTGTTAAACCCACCTAAATAGATTTCATCTAGCCCCTGAGCTGCCATTAGGTGGGTTTCAGTCCTGCTGCTACCCACAGCAGACTCCACCACATCCCCTCTATAGCAGCCTGCAGTACAGAAAAGAGATTCACTTTTACTTCCAGAGCTACGTTCTGTTGCTTGCTCATTAGCTAAACACTCCCTGTGGTTCCTTTGCCATAGAGGCCAGCACACTTGGCTAATATATGCACCTCCCTTATCCCCTAATTTCAAGATCTTCCTAAAGCCACATGGTTTTTGCTGGGAGAAATCTCCTGCACATTATCTTGCAGAAGATGCTCACTGGCAGTCATGAAGTAAACTTGGTCAGGAGTTCCTCTGGTGACAAGGGAGGCTCTTAAGTGCCTGGTTTGCACTCTGGCTGCCCTTTCCAAGGGTAAATCCCATGAAGCCAAGCCATACCTATGGTGCATTCCTAGAGCATTACAGGACAGCCCCTCTCACCTGTACAAGTGTCAGAACACAGCTACAAACATTTCAGCTCAGTGAGCCAAGTGAACACCAGTACTTTAGTAACACATAACCAGTCCTACATGGACAGGCTGCAGAATGCCTCCAATACTTTGCCTGGGCTGCTACAAGTGGCACCTGCAGCACAGCACTTGGCAACATCTGAGGCTAATGCTCTGAAGTGTGCAGTAGTGCTGTGAGCCCCCTTACAGCATGTCCTGCCACCCTGCCCCTGCTCCTCACACTGCCTGTGCTTTAAGGTTGCTGTATCCACTAGAGGAGGAAACAGATTTTGTCTTTTCCCTCGGCTCTGTCTATTTGCCAGGGTCTGGGCTTACAGCACCATCTAAGAACAGCTGTTGTATTTCCCGAGTGCTCCAAGGTGGAACTTGTCCCTCCCGTTCCACAACACGCTTCAAGTTCACCAAAAACTCCACTGTGAGTGTCTCTGGTGTGCTTCCTCCCAAGAGACCTTGCCCAGAAGACTGAAGGAAGGTAAGGATTTAAACAGAAGGATGCCAGACATGGCTTACTTCTCCACCCACGTTCACTCAATGGGGAGCGCCTGCTTACTGAAACTTTGGCTGAAAATGCAAAGGCTCTCCTGTAGAATACAGGAAATGCTTCGACACCATTTTGGACCAATTAAGGACCAGACTATTTCTGGGTTTTCAGCAGCCATGAAAGTTCTGAGACCAGTGGCAGACATAGTCATGCTACTTTAGAAACTTGGTTATGGAAAGGTGAAGTCAGCACAAGTGACGCTTGATAGGCTCTGCCAAGTGCTCTCCAAGAGAGGGGGAACTCCAGCAGTCCTGCTTCCTGCTTCACAGGTAAAACACAGCATTACCAAAAAGCTGTACAAATTCAGTCCAAAAGTCATAGAATCATAGAATGGTAAGGTTGGAAGGGACCTCAAGGATCATCTAGTTCCAACCCCCTGCCATAGGCAGGGACACCTCCCACTAGTAGAGGTTACTCAAGGCCTCATCCAATCTGGCCTTGAACACATCCAGGGAGGGAGCATCCACAACCTCCCTGGGCAACCTGTTCCAGTGCCTCACCAAGTCCTTCCCCTATGCCCTATGGCTACCCACAACAGCTGTCTGGCAGTACACGGCAGACATGGGGACACAGCCCAGAACAGCCTCTCAGCAAGTTATGGATCATATCCTTCCAAACAGCAAGGAGATGCCTTTGAGCAGTGCCTGTTCAGTCTTCCAAGGCCATGTCTGCCTTTGTGCTTTCCTATCCCCTCAGCCCATCTCTTTCCCAGAGACCTCAGCTCTTCACTCGTCCCTTGTACAAAGCTCACTCTGGTTGTCCTTCCAGAGCTGGGGGACCAGACCTGAAGGCAGTATTTAAGATGCGGCTCAGTGTAGGCACAGACCAGAATAAGGTCTGGCATTTTGTGTCCCACTCATGCCTTAACAAGCCCTAACACTGTATTTGTGTTCTGGACTTCAGAGGAGCACTCAGATGAAGCTTGACAGAACAAAATCCTTTAGCACAGCCTGACCAGGCCCGGTGCCTGCCCTTGCACTGCCAGCACACTCAGGGCAGGCAATCTCCTTAGCTTCTGTGTGCTGTGCTGGGTGTTTAATTCAGAGCTGGGCTGCATATGAGCTGTTTTGATTGCATTAGCACAGCTTTAACACTATGGTTTTCTTCCTCCCCTATCTTGCACACAGCAGCAAGGTTTCAGACCACAGCTTTCCAAAAGGAAAATCTGGCAACCTTCTGTCCTCTTGTCTTGGCCCCCTTGTGCTGCACACACCCAGATGTCACCTGGACATTTAAGACACTGGATTCACGCATCTTTGAAAGACAATGAATAATGGAGAAGCATTGCATGAGACAAGGCAGACTGCACTGCTTCCACACAGTCTGTCCCGAGCTGGCTGCCTTTCAGATTTCTCAGGGGAACTGCTGGCAATGCTCTCACACCTCTGAGCCCTGCTTCACTGGTGCACACCCAGCACCTCCGCGGGAGCTGACTCACTGCTGAGCAGTTAAGGAACAACTGCCCTGGAAGCCCTTTGCTCCTGAGGCTCCCAAGGAGGCAGGAAACAACAGAGCACCTGGTATTCCTGAGCACCCCACAGTGGCTGTACAGAACTTATAGAAGTCCATAATTCCATTTTAATGGAAAGGAAAAATGGAGTTTGTGGATGTTTCCCAAAAAGCCCTTTCCAAGAACACAATACTCTCCTCCTCCATTTGCCCCTCCAGGCTTCAAATGCCAAGCATGCAGAGCTGGCAGCAGGACTGACCATTTGCAGCACTGTGCTCCCCTGTACTGCTGCTTTTTACCATCCAAAACTACTTAGCAGGAAAACACTGCCATAGCTTGGTACAATTGGCAAATGTTTACCTTCCTTCCTGCAGCTGAAAGATGGAGGCCCTGGAAGAGCTCCGAGACAAGCAGCATGTTTCTGCTTTCCAGGTGAGCATTGCTCTGGCTCTCACGCTGCAGCCCTGTTCGGTTATCTCTCGCCATTCCCCAGTAACGGAATGGTTTGGACACTTCGCCGTTAAGTGTCACGGTAAGAGCTGAGCGCTGCAATCCGCAGAGCACCACGTTCCCGCTCGATAGCTCGGCCGTCTCTCACGACGTCTGACGGCCAGCGGGAAGTGCTCCGCCCCAACGGCCGCACCGCCGCGGAGCAGAGCAGGGGGGAAACGGAGCAGAACGGCCTGAGTGTCACCGTGCCTGGCACAGCACCCGGGCACCTGCAGGCTCTATGCAGCCCCCTCCTGCAGCAGAGGCAAGCACACCTCAGGCACGTCGAAAACAGTGCCACCTTTTCCCCAGGTCTCCAGAACGCTACCAACTCCTTCGATTTCCAATCGCAAAGAAAGCCCTGCACGAACAGGCGCGGTGCTTACCTGAGCCCAGAAGGCGGCTGGCTCAGACGGGCACGCGTGGGCAGCGCCCTGCAGGTGGGCAGCGCCCTGCAGGTGGGCAGCGCCCTGCAGGTGGGCAGCGCCCGCTCTGGCAGCCCCGTGCCTGCTGCTGACTTCAGTGAGACCCAGTGCAGCAGCTGCACAGGGTAACAACTCTGCAGAACAGCTCCGTTTCTTTCCCTGTCTCTCCTTTTACCGCAGCCTGCTCCTTGCCCTAATAGCACAAAATGTTAGGCACCTGAGCCTCTGGCCTGCTCTAACACCTGACAGCAGTGCTTGAATTGCACAAGCTTTGGCAAAGCTTAACCCTAGCTGCTCAGCTGGGCCTAAAGCAGATCCATTTGGCTCTCCAGACCACCTAATTTTTAATAATGCTTTTCTTCTCACAGCTGTACACTTCAAGTTTCAGCTGAACCACAAACGTCTAATCCTTACAGCCAATCCAATCAGAACTAAATGTAGCTTAGTGACACCCTCGGCATGCCTAGGATGGATGTAAACTGTATCTAGTGAGTTTCGTGTTCCTGGGCATGGCAAATCCTGAGTTGGTTTTAAGGCAGCCTTGAAAATGGCACAGTTAAAGCTGTATGGTGATAGGAAATGTAACTGCTGAAACACCCAAAGACCAAATCTAATTCCACACATATTTCTTTGGTGTCATTTGTGTCAAAAAAGGTCTGTTTGAAGGTACCTTCTTGGAGCTCGCCTCTCTACCTGCAGTCGAAGGGTGAAGTACACATGCGATGGCTTTGTCTGGCGTCTTGGTGGTAAACACAGGAAGTAAAGAGGTCTTCACCACAAGAACTTCATTTAAATTATGTGGTGCCAGAAGAATTTATCCCTCATTTAGCTTTCCAATTAAGCAGCCCACTGCCAGGTATAAGCCAAAGTGTGGTACATTAGTTGGATTTTTTTTCCTCTTGTACAACCCTTAAAAACAATGCTCCGTTTCAGATCTCTTTAGCTTCATCTTGTGTTTTCCTTGGAATAACCTTGCCTAGCTTCACATCCATTACAACAGACAAAGCTCTGGCAGTAAAGTGTGCCAAAGCACAACATTTTTCTCTGCATCCCCTTCCCAACTGCAAGGAAACATATTTTTCATTCTGTCCTGTGAGGAGGGCTTTTCCCCAAAGGTGTGGGAGCCAGCTGACACACACTGCTTGCTCTGGCTTCACACACCACCCCTAAGTGTCAGGGATTGTCTTCCACCTTCAGCAGCCTTCTTTCCTCCTGCTGCTGGCACACAAAACTACCATGTACTAGTGAGAGCTACAGACATCAGATGTCAGGTATCTGCCTCTGACATTAAGTGTAGGGGGTTAAACCTTCTGGCTCCCGGTGCAATAAAGACATCAGGCCCATACAGATCACATTTCAAAACCCAAGCAGTGCCTGTTCCAGGAACTGCAATGCTGCCAGTTGTGAGCAGCACACCTGCTTGTCCCCTCCCGCAGATTGACCCTGCATGTTGCACAGTGTCAAGAAGTCATTCTCTAACTTGCTGCTTTGTTTACAGACCTCACGCTACTTACTAAACATTGACGTTGTTGCTTAGATGTTTGCCATTTTGCTGACAAATCCCCACACAATTCTTCTGCGCAGAAGAAAGACTTCACCTCTGCTTCAGGGTAACCTCTGGCAACTGCTAGGGCTTTCTGAACACCCATGAGCTCCATCTGTAGAGAGGAGTGGGCCTTAATTTAGTTAAGCTTAAATGGATCTGATTTATTTAATGGGCTATTCTGTAAGATACTAAAAGGCAAAGGGAAGAGAAGGAAAGAGATTGCTTTAAACTGTCACTCTGCTTTTCCATGAAAACTCTATCAGATTCCTTATTCCTCACACACTGACTTCCCAGCTAAACTCATTTGCAATTCTAATACTACTTTTTTTTTTTTCCCCTCAACAGTCAGGTACCTGCTGCACAGAAATCTGCAAGACAGCTTTTACTTCCTAATGCCTGTTTTATCATCTACAGCAGTAACAGATACATAAGGAGGCACAGGGAGCCCAGCCAGTGGCTCTGGTGGTGGTGCATGAGCCCATATGTTGTGGGGACTGGCACAGAACAAATGGAGACTTCGCACACCTCCTCGGCTCCCCAGAAGTGCCATGGTGCTCAAGTCAGGCAAAGCAGAAAATAGCTACAATCCCATCTGCAGGTGATCCAGACTGTGTGCAGTTTGCTTCCTTGTGATAGTGTTTAGTGAGGATACTAGCGCAGAAGCAAACGATCTGTGCCAGTCAAAGGCAGGCACCAGAAACAAACAATGCAACTGCATTTGATTCACATCCTAAGCTTTGCTTAAACCCCAATGCATCAACGACCAATCGGTGCTGCAGCACAGGTGTCCAGCAGGGGCTGCCTGAAAGGTGTCACAGTGGCACTAGAAATGCTTCTTCTCCTGCCATTTGCAGCAGCACAAGAGTGCCTGCTCTAAAACCTTCACAGTGGCAAGAGACTCAGAGAGTCCTCTCACCACCACACGCAACTGTGTGCCAGTCTGCACATGTCCCCAGGGCTTCTACAGGCTGCAATGCCAGGCAGGTAAGGACCTTCCACATATCATCCTGATAAAGGACACAGGATGAACAGCAGCCATTAGCGTCTCCACCCCTGCACAGAGTATATCCCTGTGCTAACACCCTGTGTCTTCCTCTGAGGCTGCAGATTGGCATAAATCTGCATTGCCTGGCTGCTGAGGGAGAGGGCACTGCTGTGTGATGGCTGCACCCATAGCTGAACCACTAACACACAACTGCCTGCAGCCAGCGCCAGAACTTACTAGCAGCCAGCAGATGAATGCCAAAGCCTGGCTAAAGCATGGCCAAAGCATGGCCTTTTGCAGCCTCTGCAGTGTGCGCGCTCCTCTTTCAGAGCAGTTGGTGATTTATCTTCAAACAGCACTCACAGTGGCACCTACCTGACCACCCTGAAGCACAGTGGATGGGAGACTGGTTCAGGACTTCTTCATACCCCTGCTCAAAGATCTGATCAAGCACAACTCTGCCTGACACTGTGCAGGACCTGGGTTTGAGTCTGAGTACCAAAGGGGATAGCTCTAGAGTGAGCACTGCTTTGGGCTTCCTGCTCGCTTTGTGCTGCAGAAGACAAACTAATGAACAACTTTATTTGCTCTTTAGCTCAAGCAGAACATGCAGGAGAGAGGAACCTATGTTTAGGGCTCAAAAAACTGCAAGACCCCTGTGCTTACTCCACTTGCCTGGCATTTTTTGAGCATGGCTCTAATTACCCCTCCTGAATGTGTAAATATAAATACACTCTCATTACCAAACCTGAGCTGTCTCAATATTAAAAGCTCTTTTCCATTTCCCTCTCTCTTTTGTCTCCCTGGAGTTCCTAGATGAATGCAAACCCAATGCATATCTTCACAAGTGAATGATTTGCACACAAAAATCTAACTGCAAAATGGTGCTTGCTGAAAAGTTTTGGTTTGTGATGTTGGGATTGAAGGAGAGAGTGAGAAGGATACAGATGCTGTAATTTGATGAGCGCTCTCTTGAGGTTCGACATGAAGGGGACTTTCAAAGTCTAGATGATTTGGAATTGTTATCCTTCACTTATTTTTTCCTACAGAACTAATACTTGGAAATAAATATCTACATGTGTGGGATGTGGAAGTAAAATGGGGAGATAGGGGATAGATGCTGAAGAAAAGCAAATCCCTTCCTTCTGCCTTATTGGAAAGGAGGAAGAAGTAGCACCAAATCATGTTGGCAAATACTGAACACTGATCTGTACTTCAAGCGCAGAAACACTTGAAGAAACCCTTTAGCTAGAGAGTCAAAAACCTAAGAGGTTCTCAGGATATTCCCATCACTTACCTGCAGGTATCTAAAAGAGCTCCTCAGCTGCAAGGAGACATGCCCCACATTCTCTCCACAAACATGAGAGGAGCAGGACCTCCAGCCAGGCATTTGCCCACGCCACCCTTGGGAGAAACATCTTCTGTAGCCCAGCTAAGGACAAAAACCTGTGCAGAGTGGTCTCCTCACACAGGCAGCTCCTCAGGAGCCTGTCTGTGGTGGTGCTGATGCCTCTCTGTGTGCATCCCTCCCTGTAAGAGCCAACCTCTGCTCCTGTGCCCAGGGCAACACTGGCAGGAGGTGCCAAAGAAGTAAGTTGACTTCCCCTTGTTTTCCAGTGTTTGCTGCCCCATAAACAGTTTTTCTCCTTTCAGTGCACATTTGGGCTGTGACCTGCTGCACTCCACCAGAGCACAGGGAGCAGTAGTTTATGGCCAGCCCAGCTTGTTCATTAGAGCAGCATTAGGCCAAATCGCTGCCGGGAGCAAAGGTTGTGCTGGAATCCTCTCTAAATGTTTCTGCATGCAGAATGAGTTCCACTTCTGTTTGCAGATTAATTCATTGTTTTGCATTAAATTTTCTTGGGGGGTGGGGGGCGGGGGGGGAACAACATTAGGCAGAGCAGCTGAGTGAGCTCCTTAAAAGTATTGCAACATCATACTTCCAGCTTCATTAAGACAGTTGGTTAACGACTCCTTATCCTTGCCTTTGTTCCTGCCGCTGAAAGCTCCCTCTTCGCCTCAGCATCAGCACTCAGATTCGATCGCTCTTTTCTCCTGGGCAAACAGGTTCCATGGCACTTGTACAGCCTCTAGTGCTCAACAGTATCTGTCACCGGGGAGCCTGGGGGACCTATGTGAAAACTTTTTGTTGTTTTTATTATTGCTTAACCAGTTTGAAATTGGCAAGAGGGGAGCTGTGAAAACAACCATTCTTGGCAGGAAGAAGCTGTACATTTCCAGAGCACTTTATGTCTCTCGCAGACAGGGAAAAAAAAGCCAGTGAAAGATTCCTTCCAGCAACAAAAGCCCTCTCAATCCTACGACAGCTCTCCCCTCCTTCAGCAGAGAGCATCACAACGCACAGCACTGCCGGGCTGCAGAGTACACAATTGAACAGTTTGTTCTGGCAGGAACAAGCTGGAGGGAAGAAAGCAGGAAAAAACTTTATGTTTGGTATCTTGTTTCTGAGGTTAGAGAACATTAGAGAAATGCTGTTTCCAGCTTTAAACATATTACCACATCTCCAGACACATCAAAGGAAAAAGAGGCGATCACGACTGCAGCCTGGCAAAGCACAGCAGGTTTCCATCCACTTCCAAGAGCTTCACAAGATTTTGTTGCTCATCTTCGTTTATCATCTCTTACAAAACCTTTCTGATATGATGAAAATATTTTTGTTCTGTCCAGTCTCAGCCTCCATCCTACTTCAGTGACAACTACACTGTGGGATCATAGACCCACGGAATGGCTTGGGTTGGAAGGGACTTTAAATATCACCCAATTCCAACCCCCCTGCCATAGGCAGGGACACCTCCCACCAGCCCAGGTTGCTCAAGCCCTCATCCAACCTGGCCTTGAACACCATCAGAGAGAGGGCATTCACAACCTCCTTGGGCAACCCGTTCCAGTGTCTGCCCACCCTCACTGTCAAGAATCTCTTCCCCATCTCCAGTCTCAATCTACTGCCTGTTTTATTCAGCCTAGCGCTATAAAACTGCAATCAAAGACCCGTGTCGGCGACAGAAGAGGACACAAGTACAAGTACAAAGCAAGTACCACTATCTGTTTACTACTGCTGGCCTCTGATGGTCGGCAAGTTGAGAACCACAGCATCATACAGAATGGTTTCAGTTGGAAGCCCTAACCTTGTTCCTAGCTCCCGTACACACCGACAAAAGAAAAAGGGGTAGCAGATTCCCTGCCTGAAGAAGTTCCACTACCAAACCCCTTTTCCTTAAACAAAATGTATAGAAAGTACCCTGACATCTACNGCAGGGGTTATATTTGTACATTTATCAAACTAACTTTGATCATTCTGTGGCCACTTGGGCTGCTGACTTAGAGGAGGTGAGACCAGCCCCACAGGTTTTGTGGGAAGCAGGACCAGAAAAAAACAGATTTCTGCTTTAGAGAGGCTTTCCTCTGAGTTTCATCTGTGTTCTGCGTTGCAGATGATATTAGGTTATGACTGGTTGTAAGGAAAGAGTACAAAGAGTAAGGAAAATGAACACAGAGATGAGTAAACGCAAAGTTTTCTGGCAGTTTAGCACCGCAGCAGCTCCCACACAGCAGCAGGGCAGTGCACCACATCTGCAGAGGTGCTGCCAGAAGTGAACTTGTGACCCAAGCCATAGCTCAGCGGCGTCCAAGCTGGCACAGCCAGGTGACCTCACGCTGAGAAACTTGCACATGGCTGGGAGACAATGAACAAGGTGACAATTCCTTCTGAGGGAGGTTCCTGTTATTGTCATTACTCTTTGCTCTCCAAATATGAATTTTCAGTGTCTTGAAGTCCTCTTACCCTTCCATTACAGTTTCAAAAACCTCTGACAGCAAATCAGCTTGGCTATGTGCTTGCACTGAGCCTCTAACGTTGGGAATTTGGGGTGGATTTATCGCATGCCTAAAACCTATCAAGGTAGAGTGATCAAACTTTAGACTAAGACAGACAAGTCTGAGTAAGGTTCCCACCCACGTATTACATGCAGAGCAGCCTCACGTTCTTGACGTTTGGGGAAACAATTGTGAGATGGGAAATTTCCCGTGAAGCATAAAAACTGAGAAATAGACTTTTCAGCCTTAGTGATCTGAACAAAAATATCACCTTTCTGGACCTGCAGTGAGGGCCTGAAATCGAGAGGTTTTCCAGTTCTGCCATTTAAAGCCAGCAGAACAGGGGTTCTGCAGACACACCTCTGACACCTGCTAATACAGATATGGATTGTGCCAGCAGAGCCTTGGACTGCAGCTGGAACAGGCTCTGATGTGGAGCTAGAGGAAGGAGAAAATGGAATAGGAAACAGGAAATGAATAGACATGTTAATATCTCTAACTGAAAGAGCAGAATAACAAGCTGCCACACTCCCATGGCACACTTACGGTGCCACCTGTGTCAAGGTGTTTTCTTCGGCAGGAATCGTGGTTAGAGGCAAAGATAAAAACAGGACCAATCAGTTTCTTGGTCACTTACCCTTAGGCATTGTTTCCACTGCTTCTAGGTATTTGTCTCTCCTTCTTAATATCTCACCTGCACGGACAGAGAGAAAAAAAACCTTTCTGTTTGCTTTTGGCAGCTGCTCAGCTGAAGGAGATAATGAAATCCAAAAGCCATGGCAGCCCATCAAGCACAGATTATTTCTACACCGAGCCCAGACACGCCACTGGTTGATGTGAAGTGCACAGCAACACGCCTTTAGGCTTTTCACTTCCATCCTGTGCAGGTTGGCACTCCCGACACGGACCCCGACAGTCAGACCCGGGCAGGGCGGCAGCACCTATGCCTCTCCTTCAGGTTTCCTCTTTGCTTCCTCGGTGTACAGAGAAAGTCACCCAGCCTGAAGGCTTCTGCTGTGTTGTACCTAAACGAACAACTCCTCCCGATCAAAGCGGTCGGATGGGCTGCCGGCCGCAGTCCAGGGCTGTGCCTGGCGCTGATGCGGAGCAGGCAGCCAGGGCCCGGCCGAGCGGCGTCCAGCGCAAGCTGTGCTTAGTGCGCACCTCCGCCCCGGGCAGCTGCGAGCCTCCCTGCCTGCCTGGTGTCTGCGGTGCCAGCCCACAGAGCAGTGCCGGCGGCCGCGCCTCCGTTTCGGCTTCGCTCCGAACCCTGACCTAACACCCAGGCAAGGCTGCTCCCCGGGCACGCGAATTCCCGGCGGGAACCAGCGGCTGTGGAGCCCCGGGACAGCGCTGCCGTTCCCAGCCCTTAGGGCAGTGCTCACACTCGCTTTTGCCACAGCCTTCTCACCGCAGACAAAGAGATCAGATTTCACTGATTTACTACACGAACTTCAGTAGCACTGCTTTAGAGACCAAAGCTAATAGAAGCTGACTTTCGCTATGGAGGGATGAAGAGTGAGCGAGGAAAAGCGAGGATATTGACGGGACGGCAGGTCTGCCCTAGCTCCCTGCTTCTAGTGAGCTCATCTCTGCGCAAAAAGGAAAGCCACAGCTCCCTCTGGAGCTCATCACCGAGCAAAGGTCACAGGAGCAGTGCTGAAAGTGCTGAACGTCCTCCGCCTCCCTTCTCCACAGCACCAAGCCCACCTGCAGCCTGATCTTGGCCTTTTTTTTGGGCACTAAACCTTCTTGCTGCTCATGTTGCAGCCACCCAGCGGGACACTACAGCCGGCTTGAAACAGCACCCAGGCTCCTGCCTGCACCTACTTTATCCTGCCCCCTTTGCACCACACAAAACACTGTGATACGTGGAGATTTGGCTTTCACACAGTAAGGTATTGGTAAGACTTAATCAGTAAAATAACGAGGTAGCCGTGGGTGTTAGGAGTTGCCAGGGTGTCCAGGACCGAAAATAAGGGTGCTGCAGTGTGCCTCGGGAGGATCCAGGGGGCCTCTCTGAGTGATGTTCGAAGACAAGAGGGCAACTTCAACTGATAAAGAAGCCCACCTG
This sequence comes from Eubucco bourcierii, assembly GCA_013396675.1. Taxonomy (NCBI): domain Eukaryota; kingdom Metazoa; phylum Chordata; class Aves; order Piciformes; family Ramphastidae; genus Eubucco; species Eubucco bourcierii. The sequence goes on from VWZE01005335.1 coordinate 24,068, forward strand.
TGGTTTTGATCGAAGGGACCAAGGGCTGGGGTGCAGGGGGGTAGGGGTAGTGCTTAGAAAATGTCAAAGAATATTCATGAATATGCATCAAGCTAATACAATCTTATCTAGTCCTTCTCCTGTGTAAGCACTGTTACCTGTTGTCAGACTGTGCATCTAGCAATCTTGTTATTTGCTGTGCACCCAGTGCTATTTGCCTTTATTTTATGATACACCTTTTATACTTAAATTTCAGAGTGAGTTCGTTTCTCACATCACCACACTGAAACAAGGACTTTGCAGGTAGGAGGTCAAAATTAGTAGCTAAGTAGTTCTCCATTTCAGTAATTCCTAAAGGCAGATTTATAGCCAGTATGCTCTGCTCTACAGAACTCGGGCCCATCCTTCCAGCTCTGCTTGCTCCTCTTCCCTCCCCCTCTCCTTTTCCTTCCTGCTACCATGAGGACTTTACTTGCATGAGAGCTAGAGGCAAACTAATTGGAAAATGTGAGCACCGAGTCTGGAAGGCAGCTCTTTGCTAAGCAGTGTCAGATGCTGACAGTCACTGATTCCCCACATTCCAGCCTCCCCATGATATGTTCCTGTAGATTTCTGCCCTGACAGCTGCATCAGTAGGAAGCTTTACTGCTCCACAGATTAGAATCCTGACAGCAAGTGTTCTCTGGAGCATCTTCACTGGGTAGGCAGACTGGCTCCAGCTATCTAAACCCAGCCAGCCTGCAAGCCAGAGGGGCAGCAGAAGACCAGCACAGGCTCCCACACAGCTGAGAGGGAACAACCCACACACCTCCCCTCACCAGTGCAGGAATCATCTGCCTTAGACTCACTTTGCACACCTCGAGGATGTGTTCACAGCACAACAATCTGCCCAAGGTATCTGGAGGGCCAATGTCCTCGGGCAGTGGGTGTTGGAAATGGGCAAACAGCTGCTCATAGCAGAGATCTGCGACTTCCTGCTGGAAGCATCAGTTCTGTAACAGGAGTTGGTTTGTTGGCTGGCTGAGGCACTGTCTGCAGACACAGGAGAAGGAAACACTGCTCTCAGTCCTCACTTGGGATTCCAGCCCATGTAACACAGTAGATTCACAGTAGATGTCATCTTCCTTGAGTAGGAAATAAGACAGAAGACAAAGAACAAAACCAAATCAAGGCTCCTACTGTCTTTTCCATTCAGTTGAACAGAGCATGATCCATGCATCTTGCTTGGAGCAGATGGGAGAGCTCTGAGCTCCCAGAGACAGGGAGAGAACCAGGTGACAACAGATTGGTGCAGCCCAGTGCAGACTCCAGTCCTCTTCTCACCCCCCTAAAGGGGCTCCCCCCTGAGGTCCTCGCTCTTTGCCTGGGTTATTGGCTGGACCACAGCGGCCTGTGGCTGGTCTTCTGGGTTTGAGATTGTCTCCCATGCTGCTGAGATTCTCTCCACTCACTCTGCCTGAATTTCCCTTATTCTTTGTACAAAAAATAAACCAAATTGCATCAAGCAGAGGAGCTGGCCCAGCCCGCTCAGCGCAGTGAAAATGCGCCCCAGTGGCAGGGCACACTGCAAGCACAGGAACTGCAGTTCAGAGTCAGTCAGCAGAGGAAAACAAAGTATATGAGAGTCCTCTTTCACTTCTTACTCAGGCATGACAAGAAAGCAGCTCAACAGAACAATTTACACACATACTGCAATGGCTCACTGACCTAATAAAACATGGAGCTTTGTTGCCAGAGCCAAGGTTCTCAGGATGGGAGCATCAGCTGTGCCCAGAGTGTACTTTACAACTCCCCACATCAATTATACACTAACAGTTGCAAAGATGGCAACAGGGTCTAGCTGCGGTCCCTTTCCATTGAAGTGTTGCAGTCAGGCTGAAACTAAACCATAAACCAAGAAAAGGTTTTGTTAATGATCTCAAAATCTAGCAGCTCCTAGCTGCATATTCCCCAAACACATCCCTGTGCACCTGCACATGCTCTTGTTGTTTATGGTGACATGGACAGAGGAATCAGTGCACCCTCAGCAAGTTTGCAGATGACACCAAGCTGTGTGGCACAGTCGACTTGCTAGAGGGCAGGGATCCATCCAGAGGGACCTGGACAGGCTGGAGAGGTGGGCCCAGGCCTACCTCATGACATCCAACAAGGCGAAGTGTAAGGTCCTGCACCTGAGTAGGCACAATCCCAAGCACAAATCCAGGCTGGCTGGGGAATGGCTGGGAGCAGCCCTGAGGAAAAGGACCTTGGAGTCTGGGTTGATGAAAAGCTCAACATGAGCCTGCAGTGTGCACATGCAACCCAGACAGC